>OX419337.1:7044573-7069573 GCA_948470475.1 Galaxea fascicularis
TAGAAAATCAATTTGAAACTCATGTACATTTAGTTTAGTTTTTTTTTTGTTAACTGAAAGGGCCTACCTCGAAGGCATGTCCACGTTCAACACTATTTGGAATACATGTATGATAATCCATTTCTGATAAAAAACAGTTGCGAAAAAGCGTTGATCTCTCTCCAAAGTCGTTGATTTGGACGTCGAAACAACTCTTCGCCATACATTTTCTTCTAGCGACTGGCAATGTTTGCTCCCTGGCGATCCCAGAATCCTATGCGCATAAGACAGGGATCCCATTACTGGCAACTCATTCATTGGCACTCTGAGCCTAATGCGTAAGATGTCAAGACCAGAATTGTTCCAAATGTCAATCACATCTAAGCTAAACAAACAGCATTCATATATTGTTATTATTGCTAATACATGTAGGGTAAAAGGGTCCTTATCTCTCGTTCTATTGTTGCCTGTTTAAGATTTTTGCTTTTGCACTCATAGTTCGTTGAGGAAACTGGTTATGAAAGCCGGTGAACTTGAGCATGGATAGTAAAGAGACTGGTCATTTTATAACCCATGACTTGAGAGGGCGAACTCTTTCTTATGATTTTTACGCTGTCACGTCATCTTGCCCGTACGCAAAGCATACATATAGACCTTTATAAAAAGCGATTCCCTCATGAACCAATGGACAGCTCGATCATCAATGTTCAATATAATCCTTACCAACCCAGGCGCAGCAATTTACCGGATGAAAGCAGATGTGTCATTCAGCTTTCATCTTAAATTAAACATGAGCTTTTTAAGTATTCACTTAGGGTCAAATGCGTGTGACCTTGTCAAAGCAGCAACGAACGTATGCAAACGCGAATGGCCACGTTCTCTAACGTTAGCTAGAATGCAGTGCAAAATAAACCAGGTCGCTTGCAGCATTGAAGGGCATCAAAATGTTTTTGTTTATGACTCGAAACTGAGAACTGTAAACGCCAGTATTCAGGTTTAATATTCTTTGGACAAAAAATTGCTTCCTTATCAGCAAATCTTACTCGACTCATCAAAAGCAGTGGAAACCTTGAACTTCTAAGAAGGATAATTGGCAATTGATCCAAACAACACTCCAGTAAACAGCGGGCAAAGTCACGCTGGGAATTTGTGGTGTCCACATTTACTGGAACCACAGACGAAGAGATTGATATGCGATCACGCATTAAACCTGATATCCTTTCATAGTCTTTCATAATCACGGAAAGTTGGAAAAGGTCTGCAACAGACTTGCTGCAGACAAGTAAAAAGGTACATCGAAGTCAAAGAGGTGGTCGTGATAATGCGAAGTCTGTGACAGACAGTCTGCAGACTTGCAGACTTTCATTTTAGGCCAATTTGGCCTGCTGAATGACCTTAAAGATCTGCGCCAGACCTGAGAAAGACCTGTTGCAGATCTTCCCATTTCGTACGGGTTCCACCTTTCTACCATTTACAGATGTATAATATATTTCTCATTATATAAGAACCTATTTAAGACCCTCTGTAGCCTAAAATTCCACTAAACACCATTTACATAAGAACCCGTTTAGGCTAAATCTGAAAAAATAGGTTCTTATAAGCGGGTAAGTACTGTAGTCATGAATTACTCTAAATTAGCCACCTTGAAATATGAAACGAATATAAGACTTAAATTTAGCGTACAAGAACCTGCACAAAGGTTAGATAGATCGATAACGATCCCCAACAAAAGATACAATCGATCAAAGCAATTGCAATTTAATCCACCAACTTTTCCTACCTTGACATCTGCACCTAACTGTCACAAAATATTACATTTGAGCGAGTTTTCCTTTGGTGCCCTCCATGGTAAGGCATCGCATAACATTTCGCGTCGATTTCACCGCCATCCCCGCCATCTTCGTATTTCTTTGGTCAGCGGTTGGCTCAAGCAACAACAACAACCGTGGTATATGCAGCAAAATATGTCCCCCAATAATTTTGTGTCAAAGGTCCAGATGTTAAGGTAGAAAACTTTGAGAGTTAAGGTCAATTGTTTTCATCAATAGCATCTTTGGTTCGGGTTTATTAAGTCTCTTACATTGCAACTGTTCATGTTTCCCTCAAATTTCACGGTGGCTCATTTAGAGTAAATTCATGGTAGGCCATTCAGGAGTCCATGGACTAGGGGTCAGCCAAATGTTCCAACCCTACAAATAATTTCCTCATGTCAAACGAAGATAAATACTGTAGTATTCTTACTTTGCAGCACGAACTATGTGATTTTGCAGCGCTGTGCAGTCAGTTCTTTATTCTTTCGGCCAGCGGTAATTAAAGCAAGTGCTTAGCTGCCGCACCCGTCTTTTGTTCTTGCCCGCCATTTTGTTTGCTTTCGTACCCACGTGTAAAATATAAGAACTGCAATCAGTTCAAGTTATTAATTGTGATCGTGATTCATTGGATCCTTTACTTCGTATTATACAACCTAAACGGTAAGAACTGTTTCAAGGACATGCTGATGAACATTTCTTTGGAGTATATCCCTCGATGATTTGGATTTAGGTATATCGCATGTTAAACCTTTCATTTCGTTTCGCTAGAATGCCATCTCAAAACACAGAACTCAGGACTTGGAACTCAGAACACAGGACTCTGGAATTGTTCGTACGTGGTTATCGACATGTTTTGCGTTCATTCCTGTGGGATTTTGAATAACCTTCGTTTGAAACTTTGAACGTTAACGGGAGGCAGCCACAAACTAAATCTACGTGAGTGCTACGACGACTTGAACGAGAACAAGGGACCATTTGGTACCAGTCCCCTACCAAAGTAAACGCCTTGCTGAAATTGAATGCTATGGTTACATTGGAAATGCCAATGACAATCTTTTAGCTTCTCTAAATAACATAAAATGAATGTCAACGCTACATTCAAATATGTCAGTTCGCTACAGCGAAAAGCCCACTGTGCCTCCATCAAACGGACTGAAACGACACATTAAGCTCACTGATTGCAGTGAACGTTAAAGTGACAATTGCAAGACGTTTCTTTCACATGCTTCCACTGTAGCAAACTACAGTCTCCAACACTGCTAAAAAGCAGACTTAATTCGAAAGTAACCCACCAACACATGGATTTGTGAGTAACAAATATTTATGTATTTATATTGCATTTTATTGTCCCTTTTTGCTATATATTCTTGTTTTAATATGACAATAGCAAAAAGGGGAGTATATCCAAGCCTGCAAAAATTGTTGTCCATGAACAAGTCATTTGCCAGACCTTGGTCGAGTTTGGACAGGACAAGAGAACAGACTTGTAAGAAATTCCCGGTCAGAGTGTCTAACCAAGCTAAGCTTTTACCAGTCAAAACCTAAAAGTTACCGGACATTTGTCTGTGACCAACTGTTATTTGCAGGCTTGTGGTTATCAAGTGTTACATTTGTTATTAACAACACAATTTATGCATATCGATGAATTTTCCAAATTTTTCATAACTTTTGTGTTTTTCACAATTTTCGTAATTTTCGTAATTTTCGTAGATTTCGTTGCTGCCCCCTCAACCTCCTCTTTTGCTGCTGGACACTGACTCGATGAATTTTCCAAATTTTCGTAATTTTTGTTATTTTCGCAATTATCGTAATTTTCGTAGATTTTGTTGCTGCCCTCTCCACCTCCTCTTTTGCTGCTTGACAGTGACTCCACGAATTTTCCAAATTTTCGTAATTTTTGTTATTTTCACAATTTTTGTAATTTTCGTAGATTTCGTCGCTTCCCTCCCCACCACCTCTTTTGCTACGTGACACTGACTCCACGAATTCTCTAATTTTTCGTAATTATTGTTATTTTCGCAATTTTCGTATTTTTCGTAGATTTCGTTGCTGCCCTCTCCACCTCCTCTTTCGCTGCTTGACAGTGACTCGACTAATTTTCTAATTTTCCGTAATTTTTGTTATTTTCGCAATTGTCGTAATTTTCGTAGATTTCTTCACTGCCTCCTCTTTTGCTGCTTGACACTGGCTCGACGAATTTTCTAATTTTTCGTAATTTTTGTTATTTTCGCAATTTTCGTAGATTTCGTTGCTGCCCCCTCCACCTCCTCTTTCGCTGCTTGACAGTGAGTCGACGAATTTTCTAATTTTTCGTAATTTTTGTTATTTTCGCAATTTTCGTAGATTTCGTTGCTGCCCCCTCCATCTCCTCTTTTGCTGCTTGACATTGGCTCGACGAATTTTCTAATTTTTCGTAATTTTTGTTATTTTCGCAATTTTCGTAGATTTCGTTGCTTCCCTCTCCACCTCCTCTTTTGCTGCTTGACACTGACTCGACGAATTTTCTAATTTTTCGTAATTTTTGTTATTTTCGCAATTGTCGTAATTTTCGTAGATTTCTTCGCTGCCTTCTCAACCCCCTCTTTTGCTGCTTGACAGTGACTCGACGAATTTTCTAATTTTTCGTAATTTTTGTTATTTTCGCAATTTTCGTAATTTTCGTAGATTTAGTCGCTGCCATCTCAACCCCCTCTTTCACTGTTTTATACTGACTCACACAAAGTTTCCAATTTTTCGTAATTTTTGTAATTTTCGTAGCTGCGTGCAAACCTGGACATATCTCTTATTATCGCACGTGCGTCCAGCGCGTCCGTAGTAACCGTTACTAAGCGCATTCATCGCACGGTGATCGAGCTTGTGAGTCCAGGGTTCGTCGGTTCTATCCCTGACACCTTCCATGTTTTTTCTTTTTCTTTTTTTTAACGGAGTCATCTTTTTTATTACCTAGGAATAACCGTCTTGAAATCGACAACGCACTTTACAACAGTTCCAGTTGAAATGGTCCGGTGTCCAACCAATAATTTCCTCGCGCGAACCGGTGTAATACACCTCTTCTTTCTCTACACAACAATCCTCACATAACAATAAGTCCAACAAATCGCTCGTACGCATCTTCCTTATATCCCGTTCTTGACACATGGCTTCGTACAACGGTTCGTAATATCAACTTGTCTCTACTTCGGTTTGCGTAGACTGCGAGATCGGTGCTTTCCGCAGGGTTTCCTCTTGAATCCATCGTCTGACGACTTGCACGATAGAGGTTTCGACTTGAAATCGTTTAGTAGCTAACTCTTGTGCAATGCGCCATTCGCCATTTTTCTGTTGTCGCGCAATGTCAGTATCAATGGCATTCAATGTTTGGACTTTTTCAGTCATCACCTCTTTGATTCATTTAAGCTCTTGCCTCTCAAGCTCCATTTTGAATTCATTATCAGGACACGTGTTTTCTAACCCTAGACGCCATTTTGAATGTATTATCGGGACATGCTCGGGCGGGCCCTCACCCTAACCCTAATGAGGGATACCCCCTTCCCTTAACCCTAACCCTAGGCCCAAAAAGGACCACGCCCTTTTTAAACAATAGAGACCCCCGAGAACAATAGAAATAATGAGATGCATCGGCTCCTGATTGGCTACTTGTCCTATACAAAAAGTTGGTATTATCAACAGAGTTGATAAATGTAAATTGACCACCGTAAAGGGATTCTAAAAGCTGACGTTTCGAGCGTCAGCCCTTCGTCAGAGCGAATCGAGGAATTATGGGTTGTGTGTAGTTTTTATAGTGGAGTAGGAGCTACAGTATTGGTCGTAACATGGCAACGTGAAAATAGGAATACATTAGTTAAATGAAAAGCGTTCGTTAATACCGTGGGGATTAAGGGTGCCGATTTGGAAGATGAATCTTTGTTCCAGATTCTTGCGGCTTTCCGTCGTACCTTGATGTAGGGAAAGGCCGCAGATAGCCATGTGTTGTTTGGAGTGGGTAGGGAGATAAAAATGACGAGCGACTGGCTTAGATGCATCCTTGTCATTCTTCTCAACATCGCGAAGGTGTTCGCGTTTCCTATAAGCGGGCATAACTACTCATCCACTTGCAGTTTTTTTCCATCAAGCTTATTTCGCCAGTAATCGCGGTTTATAAACAAACGGTTTTCCCGATTTCGATCAATGTCACAGGATTCCTTACAAACATTTTTGCGGCTACCGTTGGAAGAAAATCGATCAAAATATACATGAAAGTCGTTTACTTTGTTGTAATCTTTACATATTTAGCACTATAATATAACAACCTATTATGGTTCAGTTGTACATTTTTACTTTCTTTGAGTCTTAAAGAGATATTTGCTATTTTTCTCGAACGCCTATACAAATCTCTATAAACTTCGGCGTCCCGATCAGTCTTCAGGTTGCCGCGCGTAACCGCGCGTGGTGTCTCGCGTCCTAAATTTCTCGCGATGGATATTAAACTTTTTTTATCTGTTTATTGGGTCGTTTATTGGTACTATAAATTACAAACTTAACTTACCGCGATGAAGTAGTGATGATCGCCCTTACTGGGAATCAACTTTTCGGAATAGTTGAACTTATCTGATGGCAGGAGCTCACAAAAACGCTGTCCGTTGATATCCGGGAAGGCAGCCATGTTAAAAGAAAAACATGGTGAGGTTTCCAAACAGGCCAACCCACACTGACTTTCGGTTTGAACCAGACCTGAACCAAGACTGGTAATATTCAGGTAATAAAACTCGTCCTTCTTGAATTTGGCATATCTCACGCCATGAGAAGAACGTCCTCGGCTTATACCTTTGTTAGCTTCAATCACTATTTAAAATAAAAGAGTGCAACGGTTTTAGAAAAATGTGGAAGAAGCGCTGATGTCACTAAAAAGAAGGCGGTTTGTCAGAAAACCGAGAAAACAAAACCAAGTGTTTTACCTTTGGCCATTTTGACGGATGAACATAAGGCGCCGATCGTAAGAGCAACATGGTAGAGTTTCAGAAAGACTGAAAAGGTTAAGGAAGCCATGATCCTCTGGCAAAGTCTTTGTCAAGCTCTCCAGTTCTGTTGAAGTTTGACCGGTTTGAGAGCGGAAGCCCAATTTAATAATTTAAAGGGTGTTTGTGAGCTTAGGCAGGGGTAAAATAAGCTGCTTTCCTATTGGTTAATTATGGAAATGAAATGTTTCTTAGAGATAGGTTTTGTTTCCTTAGTAAAAAAAGTATGGTTTCACCAGAACGTGCACTTAGACAATTTCGTCATTGGTAAACAAGTTGTTGAGAGAATTCCGCATTTAATAAACAAGAAAAATGTGGGGTTGGCTTCAGGGTGGAGCAAGACGATAATCAACGTCAGTAGCAGTGAACGTTGACGCAAAAACTGAGAAAGCTTGCAGATGGCAAATAGCTGAAAATCTTCTTCTGAGATAAAATTTTTAAACCAAGAGGAACGAATGGTGATGGGATAGAGACCAGCTGGATTATATCTAATTAGCCAATCAGGGTAATTTTGTTTTGGGCGCATCAGTGCGAAGATTAGAATTCAGAATAATTTTGGCAAAGTCACAAAAACATCCTGTTGTTGATCAGCTGCCAGAAATACGCTGATATCGTGAAAAAATTCAGACTAGTCGATCATCAGTAAATGATTTATTTATGAATAAGTGGAAAAGGCAAAATGAAGTTATGGCGTAAAATATTGCAAGACAAGAGAGCGCAAAGGAAAAAATCTTCGTATAGACGAACACAACTCCCACTTTTCTGAGACAATCCGACATCACAAATATTCACATATTAACATGACGTCCTTTATTCTTACCTCTTTAATTTGAAAATGATGTTCTTTTAAAATTGTGTGAAGGAAGAATTTTAGTACAAATTTACAAAAAAAGTAAGGCAATTGTTAAGACTTTTTTATGTTTGCTATGAACACAAAGATATCCCAATCTTGTGAACTTTTTTCAGGTTCACCGGCTTATTTGTACTGTGCTGCAACATTTATCAACAAGGTAATCTTATCATTTTTATTGTTTGATATACACGACAAAGCAACGGGTGGTTTATAGTAAGAAGTTAACTATAACGGAAGTAGCATGTTGTTTGTTCTCCACTTATTAAAAATTATGCCACTTCGATATGAGAAAATATATAAAAAATGTGACTTAAGCAAAGCAATCAGTTTTCCTAGAGAAATTCCTTCTTGGGCATAAAACAACCAAATCTGCCCAAAAAATGCCAAATCGGGTGGAAAGGACGGCAAAAAAAAAAAAAACGATTTTCCGCACTTTTGATTTAACAAATGTTAGTAATTTCACTTTGTTTTACGCGCTGCTCGAAAACACCGTATGAATAATTCAGCCATTTGTGGAAGGTCTGTGTAAACATTTGAGGACTCAGTTGTGGATGCTTCTTCATATTGTTTCTTGACTTAGGTAGTATTCGCAAAATTCAGCGTTTTGAGAGAATAAAGCTTGAATAAAACGACTCCTTTCTTTATTGCATA
The DNA here is from genome assembly GCA_948470475.1 of Galaxea fascicularis. Classification (NCBI taxonomy): domain Eukaryota; kingdom Metazoa; phylum Cnidaria; class Anthozoa; order Scleractinia; family Euphylliidae; genus Galaxea; species Galaxea fascicularis. The sequence continues at coordinate 7,052,862 of OX419337.1, forward strand.
ATTTCAGATGAAATTAAACAGAAATTCAGCATGGCAACCTTTGTGGGTAATTAGCTTTCACTTTTGTGACGAAAATACTGCCAGCTTGCATACACTTTGTTTGGCCACAAAGAAGACTGAAAATACAAAATTTATTGCATACTAGAAAAACGAAAGGATCAAGAACAACAGTAGTCTGTCCTCTCTCCTGTCTAAATGGAATACTGAGAAGATTAGAATAACGTTGGAAGGAGAATGAACGAAAACTGATGGTAGAGAGACTATTTTTACATCCTTTCATCAATTTAGTTAGCATGTTAAATCCGTTGACCGTATTTGAATAACTATGAATACATGTTGACTTAGTCTGTTGTTTTGTCGGTACGGGACTTGTTTTTTTTTTTTTTTTTTTTGCTTTACGCATCACTGCGAAGGTTGGAACCCGAAGTTCGTTTGATTAAGCCTTTGAAACTTCCTCTCCTTAAGGTAAGAATTCAGGCTGATCGAATAGTAGCTGCTGATTTTTAAATTTGTTGACCACTGACACTCTGTGCAGCAATGTTTGGTCACTGTTGTACAATAAAATCACATATGATTTCTTTCATATGCATCATTCACTGTTGTACAATAGTTAACTATGTAATACAAAAATTAGCCGGCTTATTACAGGCGGGCGTAGATATTAAAAACATTCATTTCGACGCTTTCATACAAATTATCGTTTAGTCTTATCAAAAGCTTTAACATGAAATGATTCTCTCCCCAAAAGCTACTTGTAATAAGACACCCATTATTTGATTTCTCCGGGGCTATTTGGAAACGATACCGTCGCCCAGAGCTACATTGGCCGTTTTTATACTAGAGACGAATGATCCGTCTGGACGACTTTGGGCAAACGTATGTACTTCGTCTGGTTATGCGTCTCCAGCATAAAAGCGAACTTAAGAAACGACGACGAAGGGACGACGACGACGCTTCACATCCAGGAAAGACTGGACCGAGGGTTTCGTTTTTGGAGGCAAAATTGAAGGTTAAGCGGACGATCTTGCGGGAAGACGACGGCATCTTAAGTCATTATAAATTATACTTGTCTATGGCGTCCAAAGACTAACGCAATTCGCTTATAATAAGATACGACGATGGTTTCATTGATGACAAAGAATTTATTCTTCTTTAAGACCGTTTATATTCTTCCAAAGACCTCGATTTTCCCTAATGTTTACGCACCGTTTGACCTCGACGAACTCGATGAAGCTGAATGAGCGGCAGAGTTTCGTTTTCGTAAAAGACACGTACGAGCTTTAGCAGAAGTTCTACGGGTTGTCTCAACAGTTTACGCTTTCTCGGTTTCTTCTTCTCGCACGCTGACATAGGGAAGACTTCACTGCTCGCCAAATGCGCCTGTGAAACGAGCAAAAACTTTAATCTAAAACGAACTATTCGACATAAAGACGATCTATTCGAGATATATGACTCTTCTAGGCACACAGCTCCAAAACATCAGTTGAAATCATTTAAAAAGAGCTTCAAAGACACAAGTTTTCCTTACGTTTTCACGAAAACGGCTTTCCCTTGCAAATTTCGTCGTCGACGAACCGTGGACGACGAAATCGTAAACTATGACATGCGCAGCACACGCATCTGTGCAGATCCAACTTCCGGTCGTCGTCGTATCTTAAGTTCCCTAAAGACGGGCACAAGACGACTTATGCGTCCAGACGAACTCTCCCTCGAAATTCGTCGTTCAAAAAGAATTACGAAGGATAGTTCGTCTAGATGCATAAGGTGTCTTGTGCCCGTCTTTATACTGGAGACGCATAAACAGACGAAGTGCATATGTTTGCCTAAAGTCGTCCATACGGATAAAGTGTCTCTAGTATAAAAACGGCCAATTCGTCAGTCAAAGGTAATCTTTGAAAATTTTCAGTCTTGAAAGACGCATTTTGAGAAAACATCTCCAAAGAAAAAGAGCTACATCTCAAGCTTGTCCTAAATCATTTTTTGGACAAACAAAGGGTCAACAGGGGTTAAAACAAAGCTACTAACTGAGCTGACTGAAATATTTTTCCGTTACCATGGTAGCCGCAGATGGGTTTTCTGCACCTGCTCATGGTTAGCTGAACGACTCTTCCGCATTTCACCTCGGTCATTTGGCGGTAAATAGTAACTCAACTCTCAAACAATGAAGTAGACATCACACATTTGTAGGGTCAGGCCTCATCTTTACCAGAAAGAAAAACTACCTCACACAGGAAGCTGGGTTATTTGCAAAACAGATAATTTACTTCCTAGGGAAACGCTGAAATTTCTATTCAAAACAATAAAGAAAAGATATACCCTATTAGGTGCCGCATGTTGCATCATGTAAAGGCTTCTCAATTTTTTTTGGAAACATATTAATGATTAAACCGTTTCGTGGGGAGCGAAAAAATATATCCGAACTAATTGATTATATGTAGCAGGATATCGCTCAGTCATAAGTTTTTTTTAAACCAAAGGACTGATTTTCCTCTTTTGTTGGCAATGAAACCGACTGAAGTTTCAGCCCGGGCTGAAACTTCAGCCCGGCTTCTGAAACAAATCCTCTTAAAATCAAATTGTCGATTACATGGAGAGTGATTCAGCCAGGGGCGCATTTCATCCCGGGCAAACGGGCCAGAAAATCTGAAAAAATCTCATGTGATCGAAACAGAATTTCAACCCGGGCTGAATAGTGAGCTTGGACATGCGCAGCGATTTTGTTTTCCAGGAAACAAGATGGCTGCTGCTAGTAGGAAGGAAAAGTTAATATTTCAGCCCGGGCTGAAGTTCGTCATGTAATCGCAACAAAATTTCAGCCCGGTTGACCGGGCTGACATTTCAGCCCGGGCTGAAATTCGCCATGGGCATACAGACTTTCTAGAATTCTTTGTATCGGCATACTTTCAAAAGATGTACAGCCGAGTTTTCGAACGTTTTCATGAGTGTGTGAAATGATTGCATTGGATAATAGCCGTTTATACTGTTTACGCTAATATTCTCTAGTACGTCGGCTCAGCTCGTCTGTCTTACATAATTATAAGATCACACGACAGTATACTGCAAACGAAATTCATGCATGACCAGAAGCTGTTAATCTCTTGATCTCAATCGATCTACAATGACAAACTGAGCACCACTAGCGGGATAGAGTTTTCTCATAGAAGACTTGAAATTTCAGTGGCTTTTTCTTAACTTTTTTCAAGAGCCCATAACTATGGTCCCTGCTTTTTTAATTATACATGTATGTTGTAAGCCTGAAACGTCCTTGAATACGTTCTTAAGTTGCCTGGTGTGGAGTTTCAGGAAACCGATACCTACAACCTTCAGTTTACAGCTGTCAGTATAGTTACAAGCAAGTATCCGCTACATTTAGACAAAGAAGATGTAGTTCGATACAAGGTCATGCTATTGCTATGTGTTTTTAGTTTGATGCACATGAATATAAATGCTTTATTAGCTTAGGTGGTTGCGTATGCCTTTCTTAGCATGTTCCCTGGCATCTGTCTCAATTTTCGCCAAAGCTTTCCTATAAGAAATCGAAAAGCCGGAGTGTAACCTTAAATGCTCGCAGATGCTGGAGAAAACAAATGTCCAGTTCTGATTGGTCCAGTCCATAATTAGTGTTTGTTGGGATTGGTCAGAGTAATTCCTTTGGTTTTGGTTTTGTTTTCACGGTCCTCATCAATTGAAATTCGCTCTATGTTGCTTTCGTGACCCTTAAGACCTCACTTTAATAGATTACTTTATAAATTGTTGTGAGTGGTGAATATGAAATGAAGCATATACATAAACTGCGGAAATGAAATCAAATGAAGACTGATCCTCGCAGTTGTGAAAGCAATTTATGCAATTACGTGAAGACTGAGCCTGAAAAAAACAATTCAGGACTTCAACGGGGTTTAAACCCGTGACCTCGCGATACCGGTGTGATGCTCTAACCAACTGAACTATAAAGCCACTGACGTTGAGAGCAGGTCGATTGTACGTCCAGATGTGAAAGACATGAATGTGAGCACATGGTGAATATGAAATCGACTTAAGTATCAAATTCACCCCATTAGCACAGATTTACTCAGCGTTTTTATATTAGGCTGTTTGTCCAGAAGGCTGGGTTCCATATAACGTCTCATGTTGCAACATAAGAAGAGCAGTTTCCCAAAGATGTGAGTGATGCTCGTAACAAATGTAACAATGTGGGGGAGACCTCCCTGTTATTTACTCAGACGGGGAGAATAATTTTATGAAGCTGCTCATGAATAAGACGAATAGAGCATGGCCATGGCTTGGTCTCCTGCGAAATCTCACTCATAAGTCAAAGTTCTACTGGGTGGATCGGACGCCAATAGAGGGAAATTATGACACGTGGAAGCCTGGTGAACCAAGCAGCAAAATACCATCTGCGCCTACGTTCAGCGGAGTGACGGAAAGAGGAATGAACCTCAATGTTAACATCAAACAGGTCCGAGCGTTCTTTGCTAAAACGCCATGTAAAATGATCCTACAGTTCAAGTCGGGTGTCGTATGACGGCACTCGTCTATTAATACCCAACTTAATTTGTGCGCCGGGAGGACCTCTAACGTATTTCAAGCCTGAACGTTTGACCCTATTTTGGCCCAGGGTCCCAGCCACATTGCTTGAGTTTTTTCTTTATTTAATCTAAGCCCGGAGATGTTACCAAAGTCATCATGGAGTTGCAAAGCATCCACTTCTGATGGTAGATCGGAGCAGATAAGGTTGGTGTCATCAGCGAACTGACTCAGTTTAACTTCGTTTGTTTCCGAACAGGAGCACTCCCTTAACCATGTTTCTCTGGTAGATTTTGTTAGCCATGAGCTCTGCAGACAACAGAATTTAAAAAAAGGAGAAAGGGGACAACCTTGTCTAACTCCTCTTGTAGGCTTGATCCAGTTTGTAGCAAAACCATTATTAAGAACTGTGCCTGTTACACCGTTGTAAAATATTTCAATCCATCTCCGAATACCCTCTCCAAAGTTAAATGTTTGCAGGGCGTATTGTATGAGCGTCCATTCTAGAACATCAAAGGCTTTGCGGAAATCTAATGCAAGCAGCACACCCGGGATTTTCATGGCATTTGATTGTTCCATCAAGTCATTAATTAGTCTCATATTTTCGGCTATGTATCTCCCTTTGATAAAACCCGTCTGATCCGCATGTATTAGGTGTGGCAGCATAGGTTCACTTCTTTTAGCGATGGCCTTTCCACACACTCAGTAAAGTTATTGGGCGCCAGTTCTTCACATCTAGCAGAGACGTTTCCTCCTTCGATAAAAGCGTTATCATTCCTCTACGGTGCGAAATTGACAGGTGGCCTTTCTCATATGCGGAGTTCAAGTTCTCTACTAAATCTATCCCTAAAGTGTCTAAATATTCGGCGTAGAATTCAACTGTGAATCCATCTTCACCTGGTAATTTCCCGTTACTGAATGCCGCTAACGCTTCTTAGCGTTCTTCAAAGGTTAGGGGAAAACTCGAATGAGAATGATATCCATACTGGTCTTGCGTTATTAACCTAAAACTAATTACAACTGTATCAAAATTAAGGCTAAAAACTATATAAATAACGAAGAAAAACCATAAAAATGGCAACAAGTTCCAAAAACAACTTATAACAACTTAAATATAATAACAATAACTTAGTCTTGAAGCTGACAACTACGGGAGCAAAAGGGAATAAAAGAATAGAAAATAAAGGCCGATATTAACATGGTGCAATTCTTCAAGAACGCTGCTCCCACGCATTCTTAATTATAATCTTTGAACAAAGTATTTTACCAGTCTTTTGAAAAGGCGCAATGACTGAACTCGAGGTTATCCCTGCGTGCAGCACCAACCCAAGGGCAACAGTGGTCACAGCCAGGGTTCGTTACGTCCCTAGTGGTTCTTTAACGTCCCACAGAATCAATAGGCCATATTCGTATTCTCGCTATTGAACTGGATCTAGCATGAAGTGGAGGTTCTTGCGGGGGAATACATTTACATATGAAAAGATTCCCCCGCACGAGCCTCCACTTCATGCTAGATCCAGTTCAATACCGAGAATATGAATATGGCCTATTGTGAAGAGTTTGAGACGGGGCCTACGGTTTATCGTCCTTATCCGAGAAGACTAGGAAGCCTAACAATTTGCAAATGTCATTACAAAAACAGCACATTCTACTCAGTTATTTAAAGACCCTGAGTGTTGGTCTGACCGGGCTTTGAACCCGCGACCTCCCGCATGGTAGTAAAAGGAAAGGAAAGGAAAGGAATCTGAAAAGAGTCACAACAAACGTGTGACTTTACAATGCTTTTTCTGTGTGGTGAGATCGGACTTGTACAGGCGCCTCTGGCTGCTGCTATCAGTCCATTATTGATCTCACCCACCCCACCCAACCCATACAGCAGATAGATCACCACACCGGGGACTACGTCCCCTACTCTTTACGAACAGTGTGTGAGTTCTTTAACGTCCCACAGATTATAGGAACAAGTGTTGTGAGACGGGACCTCCGGTTTTATCGTCCTTATCCGAGAAGACTAGAAAGTCGAACCATTTGTAGATGTTATTACAAAGGCAGCACTTTCTCCTCAGTTATTTAAAGACTCTGAGTGAAGGTCCGGCCGGGGTTAGAACCCGCGACCTCCCGCACGGTAGTCCGATGCTCTACCAACTGAGCTAACCGGTCGGCGGTGGTAGTCCGGTGCTCTAACAAGTGAGCCAACCGGTGGGCGGTCCATACGAGTTTTGAGCAAGTACCCTGAAACTCACATTACAACTGTCTCAAAATTAAGGCTTAAAACTAGACAAATACACATTCTATACGCAAAACTAAATGTGGATTTTACGTCGGCTCTATTAATGAAAATACCGAGGAAGTAAATCTAAAATCTGAATTCAACCCACTCTCAATGTTGAAAAGAGAATTGATTATTCTCTACAATCTATAACTTTTCTGTACAATTTTGGCATATTGCCTGGAATGAAATTATCTATGAAACAGATATTTAGCAGAAACTGCAGAGAATGAAGGAACAGAGACCGGAATTCAGTGGGAAAGGCCCTGAACCTTGTAAATGAAACGGATGTGCCCAATCAGCGACCTGCACTTGACTCATTTACCTGTTGAAGGAAAATAATAGTAATACTCTTAACCGAAATACTAAAACAACTGTGATTTTTACATTTTTTATTTGATCGTAGCTAGTTTTCATAACGGAAAAGGCTTTACCCAACCCAACGGTTTCTGTAATCTGTGAAGTGTGTGGATCAACCGCGGGAAAAGCGTTCCTCTCGCGTCGTAAGACGTTCGTGAAGTTAAAGTATCAGTCTTTCGTCTCAAAAATGCTTTAACTCTTAGGTAGAAGTTCCAAAGACTATTTCTAACCGAATCATTCGAGTCTGAAAGTCCAGGGAGAAAATAGACATTTCTCCAAGGTAATGACCGCCTGTAAGACTGGAATTACAGATAACAATAATAATAATGAATGACACTTTGTTTCAGTAGGGTGCATAATTACAGTCAACACTGTATTCTTCCTTATGATCATAATCATAATCATAATAGTAACAAGAATAATATAGGACGTCCAATTAACCGGGGCGCCTTTCAATGGAGTCCTTTCCCTGCTAGCAGAGGTCTCTCAGGGCGAGAAATAAATGAGAGTCGAGGAGAGAAACCGCTGCCGGCTTCCGACGAGTTGTTTGATGAAGCCGCCGACCAAATTTCTGGTCGAAACTTACCGGTTTTCAAAACCGGTTTCCGTTACACAAGACTGCGCATGCTCTGTTTTATTCCCTACTGAAAACGTCTGAGCACAATGTGTCACAAGCAAAACATTCTTTCGATCACACTATAATTAAAAATCGGCTATTTCTTCCCCTGATGATCACAATATCAAAGAAATAACATCAATACAGAAGAAAGACATCATTGTGTTCTTGGAAAAACGCGATACATTTGTGTGCCTTCCGACAAACTCTGGAAAATCCCTGAATTTCCAACTGGCCGTTCGCGTAGCACTCCGAGTTTACACTTTTACTCTCCCAAGCCACTCGTTTTGGATGTGTCTCCATTGAATTCCCTCATAAAGAACCAGGTATTTTCGTGTGAAAGACTGGAAATTGAAGCTATCAAGATCTAAGGCGACTTGCCTTCCCTTGAAGACTTAGAAATCGCATTTCGTGACCTGAGCATTTGCTTCTTGTGAATCGTCGAGTAATTCGAATAACCGGTTTGCAGAGTCAGGTCTCATGTGACCAAAACGTCATTCGTTGTTAAGGAAACGCTGGCGCCTGCGCGACAGAGAACTCGTCGGAGGCCGGCAGAGGTCTCTCCTCGAGTACATTTCTTCTCGCCGTAAGAGACCTCTGCTAGCAGGGAATGGAGTCCTACATACAAAGAAATGAAATGAAAAGCAAATCCTAAAATTAAGTAAACACTAAAAATTGATAAAAATTTTAACCTTATAATATTAACAAAGTAAGAGTCATCCATCAAGGTAAGAGAAGAAAGGTTAGTGAACGTTTCCCAGTTTTGCTCAGTTCTACGTTGGTCACCTTGGTGTAGTTGCAGACTTCGATATGCATGTCCGTTCATTACGTTGTTGGTCAAGTTGCTGATAGCATTTGCATTTAATTGTTGAACCTTTTAAAACCAAGTAACAACATTTAATTTATACTCTCCCCACTGCTATCACAATTGCTCATAACCGCATAGTTGGAATTCCTTGTGAGAACTTTCGTGTTCATTTTTTAGTTTCTCTTGACGTAAATGGTTTGTCAGGCAACGATGCTATGGGTAAAATTTCGAGAATGGTCATTACGGGGCTTTACGAGTTCATGACTCAGTTGGCCAGTTAAGTGTAACGACACACTACTAGAGTCCAAATCACCTAAGCTATCTGTTTGGCTTGTCACTGTCGTTCCACAATGTCCAGCAGCATTTATTTCCGTTTGTGTTTAGTCCACTGGGCCATATATAATGGATCTCGAATAAAGCGTTAAAAGGAAAGCCGACTCTTCGTTGTGCAAAGTACATATATAGAAGGCTTAATGTATTATACGCCAATGCAACGAAGAAATTACAGATCTTGTTAGCAACATTGTTTATATGTTTATATTTTTTTTTCGCGAAAATAAATCTTTGCACCTGTTCACGGCTAAATCACGGCTATTTCTCTCCGTTTAATTCCAAATCCTGACTTCTTATAGGATTCAAAACTAACGAGAAAATTAAAATCATTTGTTTCACGACCGAGTCAGAAGGGGAATGGGTCTATTCCTGATTTGACGTCACAATCTACTTTGCATACATGGTTACAAAGAGTTAATGGTGCAAATCAGTATGAGACGTCAAATTAGGAATAGACCCATGCCCCCTCTGACTGGTCGTGAAACAAATTATGTCCAGTTTTGAAGCCTACAGAAAGTCAAGATCTGGTAAAAAACGATAAAAAAAAAAGCCGCAACGCATTTCGAAAAGGTGCAAAGATTTATTTTAGCAAAAATAATATTTTGAGGTTAGATGCACTTTAAACTGTAGATGAGCCTACCACCTCGTCTGTCAGTCAACCAGTCGCCCAGTCAGTCAGTCGATAGCCTGTAAGTTAGCCAGTCAGTCATTCAGTCAGTCAGCCAGCCAGTAAGTTAGCCTGTTAGTCAGTCAGGTAGTCAATTAGTCAGCCAGCCTGTAGCAAGCCAATCAGCCAGCAGCCAACAGCTAGTCAGCCAGTAAGCAAGCCAGCCAGCCAACCAGCCAGCCAGCCAGTCAGCCAGTTCACCAGCCAGTCAAGCTGTCAGCCAGTCAGTCAGTCCGGCAGTCAGACTGTCAGTTGGTCAGCCAGCCGGATTGCCAGCCAGTCAACCTCTCAGCAGGTCAGACACTCCGCCAATAGTCAGACAGCTCGCCAGCCAGTCAGTCGATCAGCAAGCTAGTAAACTATAAGCCAATACCAGTTAACCAGTCAGCCAGCAGCCAGCCAGTAGTTCAAGTCAGCCATCCAGTCAGCCGGTCACCTAGACAACCAGTCAGCAAATCGCCAGTCAGTCTGAATGTGAGTGTGAAGGAAAGAAGAGAGGATGGGAGCTGGTAGAAAGGCGGACAAGAAGTAGTAGATCTTATCGAAGTACAAGGAAATACCTTCAACATGGCAACAAAATTCTTGGGCTAAATCTTTGCGCTTTACATATTCATGGCATAAAGCTTCATAGAGAACTTGGTAAGTGGCATCTGAGCCTTCTCCTTCTTTCCATTTCCTAAACATTGCGTAGGCTTTTTCCCGGCATTGGCTATTTTCGTTATCAAACACATGCAACTGGGCTTCATGAAAGTTTAGCCGACGCCCAAGTGACTTCCAGTGTACTATTTTCTGTGAGAGACCTTCAAGTTCGTAGTAACTTGGATTCCCCTCCTTCACTGCAACGATGAAGACAAAAAATGATTGAGAGTAGGCAAGCTTGAAAGCAACCAAATTAATCATTAAACGTGGTGGCAAAAAACGAAACAACCAGGAGAACGATAACTCTAAACTTCGACGTAAACCTGGGACAGAAGCCGATAAATTCCATTTTTTGTTTTTTAAGTGCATTGTGTACACATTTTAAGGGAACACCTCATGAGACCCACGCAATTAGGGGTCATGAATGTTTAGGCAACACCCATGTAGCTTCCAGTGCACTATTGTGTACAAGAGACCTGCAAGTTCGCAGCAACTTGGATTGCCCCCTTAACACCACTAATTAAGACAAAATACTTGAAAGAAAAAATTCTTGAAACAAGTGAATTAATCATTAAACTTGGTGATCGTATCAAAATTTTCGTCTTGAATGCTAGATTATTAGTAACACAATGGATACATGGATGAACGACCTGGAGGTGGAAAACGTCAAATCAATATTGAGTTCAACAGTGTATCTGTTTCAGAGAGTTCATGTTTTCGTGCGATCGATGAAATCCCATAGTGAGTGGAAAGAAAATACATATCTAGGCCTGACAGCCTTGTTCCGCAAAAGCAAGTCAGTGACTCAAAGTTACCTGCACCGGCGTTCTCAGGTTTCCTTTTCTTGCACTGCTGAGCAGTATAACTTGGTGGCTCTGTTTTGAAACAAGCAAATAATGTAATCTCTGACGAATGAGTGACATGGGAGCGAATTGGTCAGAAATTGATATTCTTACGGCACGATGTAGAGGGTCGCATGTTCTCATGGGATACTTCAGGAATGCTTAGGTGTCTTGGCGGGAGATTCTATTCATTCTATGTCAGTCACTTGTCTTATTTGCGCGCTTTACGCTACACGTTTGTTCCAGGAAGGTTTTCTATTGTAATTTCGTCAGCATATATTTGCTCTGGATGGGGAATACGTTTCCACATATTTTTTAACCACCTCTAAAGGGTGGTTTTTCGCATCTGACGTGGCTCAACTACTAGCTTTTGAATCAGTACATGAATTTTATTTTCAAGTGTAATTTGCACACATGTCACATTCTTCAGATGGCTTGTGAACGCAGAATCAGGCATTCGTACCATTATTTTGTGCGCTCGAAATGAGTGATAACTACCTGTACCAGCGTGCTCCCCTCTCCTTTTCCTGCACCGCAGAGCAGTATAACCTGGTGACCCTTGCTTGGAAGAGGTAACTGCAGGCATCTTTTTTTACCTGGTGAATAATAATTTATACATACTAGTTGTGCAGTGACTGGACGGATGTTTCACGGTATGCCACTCGAAAGCATTGCATAACTAGCATATATTCGTTTAGTATCACTCAACTAGTGGACTAATGCAAATCCTGTATTTTGATTGGCTACGCTACTAGAGGACTATTAGTGATAGTCCTCGAGTAACAATCGAACGTGACGCTTTCTTTCGTTTTATTCCCAAATAAATATTTCTTCAACTTGCATTTGCTAACTTTATTATTGCCTCTTATGTCCGACTAGTTGGGTGATATTAAAACAATTAGACCCTTCGCCCTTGCGGGCTACGGGTCTAATTGTTTATTAGCATATTAGACAAGCATTTAACTAGCAGACATAAAGAGTAACATTTAGGTACCGACAAGTATTAAATAATTTTTCATTTCTAACCTAATGCTCCTGCAGGTTTATGTCCTGTAAGGCCATCCCAATAAAATGTTTCGTTTCCCATCGCCCCGTCTTTTGTGATAATGGGTCGGTCGGTCGCGCCAAAAAAAAATCAAAGTGACATTGTCGTTAACCCGTGGATATGGCCATGGAAGTGGTCGTTGATGCCATGGCCTTAACTAAAAGGTGACTGTAATTTATGATAGTTTCGAATGGTCTTTAAAATGTAATAGTGACCACTAAACGAGACCTTTACGACCAAAACTACTGGGGTTACCGCAGTTGTGTAACCGGTTCAACACTTTCATTTGTTTTTCCTTTTGTTCCATTACGTAATGCTTTCATGTCCATGTACGCTCACACCTCTTTTGTTTGTCTTAGTTCTTAAAAGCCAATCTTTTTGGTGCAGGTTTTTCATTTTTCGCCTCGTTGTTTATAGTGTAAGTCAGGTTGTTTAGTTTTATGTTTTTCGCTGCTGGTAGTTTTTTTGTGTTGTACGCAGAGTCACCGATAAGGTACGTTTGTATTTTAGCCGCATGTTTCCTGTATTGTTGCAAACTTTCTGTCGTCTTATCCTTAATATATTTTTGTAATTTTTCCTTTATAAGAACCATTCTGGGACGGAGTTTGTTTTTACCATACGGGATGAGTATCAAGGTGACCTAAATAAAGTAGAGTGCTGAGTTGTTATGCAGCGCAGACCCGTGGCTGGGGTACTAAGTATTTCAAGGGGGGTTCTTATCCATTTGTCTGACGAAAAACGTTTAGCGTAGGGTGGGGGTAGGGAAGAAAAAGCGCTTTTAATCAAACGTCAGTTTGGATCGCTCTAATATTGTAAGTCCCTTAATTCCCTACTATACAAAAAGCTATTACATTATTGGTATAACACTAACATACCGTATCACAACAAGGGGCCACAGTAACATTAAGTGTCACAGCAAATTTGATCGCTCTACCATTACATCGAGGTTTTCAACTTGGGGCTCTGGAGCGACGCTCGAAGTTTGACCGTCACTTTCTTCAACTTCTCCTGTTTGGCCTTTCTCAAGCTCATCTACATTTTGTTCAGCCTCAGACTGGGAATCTTCTACTTTAAAAAAGAAGTTTGTAATCAAACTCGCTGTTTTACTCTTCTTTTTTGGAGGCATCGTAAAGTGAATCACCGGTGGCTGTATCAAAGCGAATGGCAATAGATGACAAAATCAAAGGAAAGCCTTTAGAAAAGCCATCATTCGTCCAGACATTGTCGTACATGCCGGGAAAACCCGCTCTGACACTGGCCAATCACAAGCGACTGTTCCCACACCTTACCACACATGAGAGAGAAGGCCGAAAATATGTCACTACTTAACTTTGTACAAACCACGACGGAAAAGGCGTATTCAACTCTTTTTACTTAATACTAGCTGCTGGGAAATGTTAAAATTGTTTCGCTGAACATTTCAAATAAGTAAATCTAAAAAACAAACATTGCCAACCACACGGTTTTCTGAAATGAAATTCATTCACAAAAAGGTTGAAGAACTAAAAAGCAAATCATTAGCAACATTCAAATGGTTTCCCAATGTCGATGGCTCCCAAAACTGAAAACATAACAGTGAAAGCAACAAATACTTAATTTTGAATAGGCTAGCGCAAGCTCAATCCTGACAATCCTGACAATCCAAGAGTCGGCGCTCGGTTAGGTCGGCAACAGCAAAAAAAAAAAAAAAAATCTTGGGCCTCAAGGGGGGTTCGATTATGTCTAATCAGATGGTAAAAATGTAATTTGTGGTAATCAGTATTGACATGAATTAATAGAGGATGCTAGCATCGACAATGAGTACGAGTACGAGAACGAGATCAGCGATTTTGCGTACTGCGCATCCGTTCTGCGCATCTCCACGTGTTCAAGTCGTCCTGTCAAGTTGCACGACGACGAGTTCTCACCAAAAACTCGAAGTGGGTACAACGACTGCAAATAGCTGGTTTTCAAAGGTAAATTCCGATCGTTTAATGCAGTTTCTTTTCGTTTCTAGCCTCTCTTTATCATCTTGAACATTCCTTATATCATGTTTTATGTATAAAATACTGCTTTTGAAGTCGAGGAAAAGCAACCGAACGCGATATTTCCTACACAGGGTAAATTTGCATTTACCAGGGAAAGTTTCATGTCTCTCCACAGGCCTCACAGGCTCACGAAATAACCCCGAAAATTGCCATTATTTGGTCGAAAATATCCCAATAGTCGAAGATATCAATAAAGAATACTTAATTCTTAATCCAGTGTGGTAGTTGTGTTGAATTTGATGGGTTTTAGCTTGTTTTAAGACCGCGACTAACCATCCTTCGAGTTAACTGTGTAACAAGCAGTCTTGAACGTTTTTTAGAGTCATTTTTTTGTTTTCGAAATTCTGGTGGAAGCGCCACCTCGACTCAAATTTGGCGCCCAGTCATGCGAAATCCCATAATTTTATTTTCCATAAACTCGAACTCGTTGTCATTGCTAACATAGAAATCTGAGAAAACGACTTCGGGTACGAGTAAGGCTTGAAGTCGTTCTCGTACTCGTACTCGTTGTTGATGCTAACATTGTCTAATATTTTGCCGACACGGAACGGAGAACTGGATGCGAGCGTGGTGCGCGTGGGCACTTGGGCCGTGGGTTTGTAACGAGACGGTTGGGAATCTTGTGACATTCTACGGTCAGCCTTGCCACTAGCACTTTCGCCTACGGTTTTATTTTGCTGTGTAATTACCGTTATTCTGATTTGCTTTTCTTTTTCTGTTGTTTATAGATCTACCTTAAAACCCCGAAGGTGGTGCCATTGCATTTGGTCGTGGATACACGGTCCCTAATTTTTCGTTCTAGTGGTTTTTAGGGGTTTACGTGTCCGGTTTTGGCACATGTAGGATGTTACTTGATGTATCTCTTATTTCCTTTGTTGTAACCCAGGAGCCCATAATTAAAACATATCTTGGAATGGCTGACCAACGCCCCCATGCCTCAACCTTTGACTTGGTGTGTTCGGTTGTGCAGTGAAGGCAAAATGATGTATACTAACACGACTATCAAATGTCTAGTCAGCCTTTAAAAAACGTAGTATCGATGCTAATTTAAGACAAGGACATCACACCATACCAATTCTTGTTAATAAAACAAGATCGTGTGCTTGCAAGTTAAAGTACTTGCTTCTTTGTTTAGTGAATCTGGTATTGTTTTTTTCACTTAATTCGAAAAATTGGCTCAGTCGGGCGATGGGAAACGGGATGGCCTAACTGGCTTTTTTCGGCGAGCGGAGAACTCAGGAAAACAAATATAGAAATCATGGTGCGCAGCGCTCAACAAAGACGCAAAAACAATTTACTCGATTTAGTAACCTGACAATATTTAATAAACAGTCATAACGAAAACACAGACAGACTTTCTCTGGCTTATCAACATTGCTAAAGAATTTAAAAATCGTAACAACAAGGAGAACTCAGTTTCCGTATCTTTAAATAATCTGATACAGTCGAACCTCCACTAAGGGCCACTCACCACTCTACAACGGCCATCTCTGTATAACGGCCATTTATACTTGACCTGGCGGACGGTCCATACATCCACTCTTATTTTAACCTCTCTAAAACGACCAGTTAATCAACGACAGTATATACAAAACTCCCCTTTTTTATCGTAAAGATCATGTTGTCTGGAGGAACGAAGTCGTAACTCAGCTACTCAAGGTACCTGATGTAAGCGACCAAGACGTCACTGTTGCGGAGGATGAAGTTGATCATGTAAACTGATGTACTTCATTTACCTTGTTTTTCTTCAAAGCATCAAGTTTTGGTTTCTGTTTTATTGATATGTATTTTGATGTGTTATGTATTATTTGCTACAATAAGCATAATTTCAAAATGAAAACGTCTTCCCCCTAATAAAAACAGGTGCAGTATTACACCCCTACCTCCTCATATGCATTTTGCTATTTATTTTCAATAAAATGCACCATATGAATTAACAAACCATTCACTAAACTTTATTTGCTATGCTTTATGTTATTACAGATCAAACGTTTCAAATTTGTAGCATTTTTACTACAGTTTACTATTAAAATGTTACTAATTACTAAACATGTTATTAACTTCTTGAGTGCGTAAAATTTATTTATTTTATTTAGTTATCTATTTTGCCATATAACAAATATATTGAAAAATAATAAAAAAACAGAAAGTATAGATTTAACAATGGCGAGGAGACCTAAAGGAAACTATGAAGCTTATATTAATTAGGTCTCCTCAGTTATCGTCTTACAAGATGAAATCGAAAAGAAGATAAGAACATGACGACGGGTACAATTACAATTAGAGTAACATACAATTACAATGTCAAACGGAAGGATACGATACGAAAAGAAAAAACCTGCACAAAAGTTAATACTTAAACACATTTATATGAAAACAACTGGTAGTTATAACAGAAAAACGCCTTAAGTGCTTTTTTAAAGGAGACAGAAGAGGACGAATGTTTCCCCAATATTCACTTTAATTTAAAGGGACATTCGTGGTAGCCTTTACGCAGCATATAGATAGTTCCACTGCCTTTACCATCACAAACACCTACAAAAGTCTGGAACAAGTGGAGTCCGGAAACAAGTGTGTTG
>OX419337.1:7079573-7097073 GCA_948470475.1 Galaxea fascicularis
ACCCCCCCCCCCCCTCCCCCATTTCAATGATGAAAAAAAAGGCGCAGTTTGGTTTGCGCTCGAACTCAACATTGATATCGGGGGAAGGGGGATTTTATCGGCTCCCACATTCCAATTCGGGGCTCTTTTGCAAGACGATTTTATGGTGCTTTAATGGGTTTTATTCCCTTGTTCTACAAATCGTTGCTGGTTTGGGTTATCGGATTCTTGCTGCTACTATGGGGCATGCAGGAAATACTCAACAATCATGAAAAACCATTTATTTTGGGATAATATAGAGGATATTTTTCCACCTGGATCAAGAGTTATCGAGGGGGTAAGGATACCATATCTAGAGATTGGAGACTCAACATTTAAACTTACGCGAAGATCAATGAAGCCTTATACTCATAATAAACTGACAGATGCTCAAGCATATTACAACTACAGGCATTCAAGTGCAAGGATGGTGGTAGAACAAACTTTTGGGCTGTTAAAAGGAAGATTTCGAATCCTTCTGTTTACCAATGAGTCCTCAATACCTACTGTCAATGCAATTACTATGGCATGTTGCGTTTTACACAACATATGTATTGCTAGAGAGGTTACTTTCAAGCATGAATGGATTTTAGCCAGAAAAGACATCCACACACTTGATAACAGTGAAGACGATGACATTGATGTTGTAGAGAGAAATTTAGCAGGAGCTTCTGATGCAAAAGAAATCAGAGAAGCTCTGACCTCCCTTTTTGAGTCACAAATATAAAGTTACTATGGTTTCACAATGCTTATCCCAGCATTATGTTACTGCCAATTGTGTGTTTCCAGAAAACTTCCACACTGACCTTTCAACCTTTTCACTGCGTCGTTAAATCAGATTTCTCTTTTGCTGCTTTTCTCCTTTCTTGTCACCATTTTGAATATGCAAACACGTGAGCATGCATAGTAAGCTCTTGGTGCCCAACCTTCCTGTGTATTGGTTGCTAAATCAGTATTTGAGCGCCAGTGTGTGGAATCCCTTAATCGGACTTATTTAGCTGTCAACAACTTTTAGTTGTCGATCACAAATAGTTGTCGACAACTAAATCCCTAGTCTGTGGAGGGCCTTAAAGTCTTAAGATGGGTGAGACCTCCTTAAGGAAACCAAAACGAAATGCTCTTTTCTGAAACTTGTCAATTTTGGAAAGATACTTATCATCCTCCTCACCATCATCATTATCATCATCAACATCATCACCATTAGACTGATGGTTTTCGGACTTTGCGACCCTAACTTCAAATGGCCTTCTATGAATCATTTTTTTACCGTTTTTAAGTCTAAAGGTATCATAAGTATCCTTAATCGAAGGACTACATGGCATATAAGAATTATGGAAAATGGCTAAAAACGGTCTTCTTGAAACTGTTTTTAAAGTCGGTGGAGTCGTTTAGTCAACAAAAGTTGTGGTAAAGGCTAAAATTAAATGGTTAACTCTGACTTTAGGCAATTTTGCGAGTTATCTAGATACCATTTAATTGTTTCGGAGGTCATGAATTACCACCAACGTTTTTGTATCCCGTTTTTGCCGGGTCTTTGCAAACGCCACAAAGTGTATAACACTGAACGGTACATTCGAAGGAAAAAAATGTTGAGGAATTTTACAAGAGTGATTTGGAAGTCAAATCAAAATACGAAAGGTTGTATTCACTCGATTCACCTAAAAATTGCGTCGCTGGTGGAATCAAGCAATATCTAACTCTCTTTAAAATGAGAACTAATTATATTTACATTTTTTAATTTTTTTTCAAGATTCTTTTTTAGTACCCCTGTTACCTACCGGGTCACATAGTCCACTTAACTTGTATAGTAACCGAGGAATATAGAAATATTTGGAGTACGTTTTGATGGAAGTACGCCGGTTTGAAAAGGTGATAACGTTTGTTCAAGACAATGACACTACTCGAGTTTGGTGTTGTTTTGGCAAAACTACGATCAATGAAGTTCAATCGTTTGCGTGGTGAGGTCCCATTTTCCACAGAATGTTCGTCAGTCATTTAAGGACCCCATGCCCAAGATTTAAATCCAATTCAGTTTTGAGGATATATGATGAGTTTTACGTTCAAGGCCACTCCACTTTGTCAGTTAATATTTTAGAAATTCATTTCATTTTGTATTTGGGCATCGCTTTCTCAAAGGAAAATGTAATACAGTGCTGAATGAACATGAACTCGCATTGTTATAATGGCCTACATTTATCGTTTTAACTTGAGTATGGGACGGTCAAAGAGTTTGTAGGACCGCGTGTAGCCACCTTTTGGTCTCAACAGGAAGTGATAGGATTCTAATAGAAATTGATTTTTTTAAAATACTTTATTCATCAAATTACAAAGATAATTGTTACAGATACGGTTACAGCCTACAAAGAACAACAGCAATGACAACGACAACGACAACGACAACAACAAAAGAAGGGGGTGGGTTACATACTTAAGACATTCATGCTACGAGTCAACATATGGCAGAAGCCTGTCCCATTTCCTAAAATGTTTTGTAAGTTTGTTCCGGCTTGTTGCAATTCTTTTTTCAATTTGGTATACTCCTTTTGATCTTGGCTTTAAAAACGTGTAATGAAGGATTTACATTATTCAACTTGCACTTATAAATATATAATTTGGCCGTCAATATATACGATAATTTAAAATATCGAAATCCTTGTCCAGATAGAAAATCCCAAATACAACATCTGTTATCGTAAAGGGTTGGAATGTAATGTTACATTCAATAAGCCAAGAGCAGAAGGCTCCCCAGAAAGCTCTACCTTTTTAAAGACCTTTTCAAGGACATGATTCAAAGGGGTCAGAAAATAGAACAAGGGACTGTTGTAGAACGTTTGAAACAGAGTGGCCAGGAACAAATTATTGAAAAATACAATACGCAGGAAGTAACGGACAAGATTAGAGGTCTCGGTTCAACACATACTGATCAGGGATATGGAGAAAGTGAAAAACAGTGATAATTATTGTTAGCCGAATGTGAACGATTGCTGTGTATTTTGAGTCATTTCAGTTTATTATGGCCACAAAATTTAAGGACAAAGTTAACTTTCTTAGGGGATAGAAGCACTGCTCTTGACTTCCTAGTGCACCATGTAGCTTGATTCTTCCACGTTTTAGATATTTAATTTCTAGAAAAAGACAAACGAAATGAAAAACTAAGCATTTATTTTTACCACTACTGTTGCAATTTAGAGGATCTTGAAATTGATTCATGTCATACTGATATTACTTACAAAAAGTTGAGCTTTTTACACATTACACAGTTCTTTTCCAGCACGAAATTGGGAGATAGTTGTGAGCACTTTGTTGCAACTTCTGGTGCAAGAGCCATTAACGTGCATGATCAAACTCTTGCGAGATTTTACTTGTTATCTTTTCTGCTCGAGTGCTTGCAGATGAGTCTCATTTGACGCAAACTACATTTTTTAAATTTCTCTGGTCAAACTCAATGAATAGAACTAAGCAATGCTCGGATCCCAAGAGAACGCAAAGTCGCGAACACATAAATCGACGCCAAAAAGGAAAGAACTTGCAGCCACGTGTTGTGAGTTTTCATTAAAAAAAATAATTACAAAGTGCAAAAGGCAAACAAATTACTTGACTCTTAATTGAAAGTCACTCGAGCACATTTCACTTTCGTTCCATAACTCAAGGTATGGCGAGATTCTGTCGGCACTCGCTTATGCCAGAACAAGGTCATTCTCACTTTAACGCTCTGCTTATGAGGTTGTACAGTGCAATTTCCATAAAATCATTGAAGTGTTTATATTGACTAACAGTGCCCTTTGCGTTGAAGGATATTTTTGGTTGTTTACTACTGTAGTTGTCACAACGGTATTTTCTGTAACCACAATGTAATCAATTTCCCGACGTTACTATTAACGAGTGTTAAACGCTAATTGCAGTTTGGGTGCACATCGGTTTCGCAGATTTAATTTTTTGGTTGTTGTTATGACACCTGGTGAACTTTAGCTTTACTTGACTGTAGCGTCACTCTGGGGTTTTCAGCCCAGAATTCAGTATTCCTGTGTCGCTAAAAAGTGGACTAAGGAGCCATGTATTGCTTGTCCCTATCACAATAAAAGGAAAACAATAGGGATTTAAAGACTAACCCCGTCCCGAAGTCCACACGAAAAAAGTCGTTGAGCCCACAAAAAAGTCGCCGAGTCCACAACAACGTCGTTAAGTCCACTCTTGTGGTAGTCACAAAGTCAACTCAAGGTCGCATAGTCGACAACATGGTTGCTAAGTCCACATGTTTTAGTCGTAAAGTCAACCGAAAACGGTGCAAAGTCCACGATCAGTCTAATCCTCCTCCTCATCATCATCATCATCATCCTCATCCTCATCATCGTCATCCTCGTTATCATCATCATCCTCATCTTCATCACCATCACCATCACCATCACCATCACCATCATCATCATTTACTTGCCTTGATAAAAGATAAAGAGTCAAATTACAGCTCAAGGTGATGGTGAGGAGACCTCAAGAAACCACCAGGCTTATGAGAGAGGCCACCTTGGTTGTCATTAATAAGTGAAGAATATGGTGCTGTGTAAGTGCAGCATGGCCAATTCAAGATTTTGATTTTACAAATAAAAACTCCAGCATTTTTTTCCTTACAGGTGAGAAAACCAGATGAAGAAGTAATTTATATTGGCAGGTAGTTCCAGATTTTGGGACCTTGGTAAAGGATTGTAAATTACTTAAGATTTGTGTGACAAGGATGTGATTGATAGTGGTTGGCAGTTCTGGTACCATTATTATGCACTTGCTAATTAGTTGTTGATTACACTGTCTTGTTAACTAGCAACACCCCATACTGAAATGCCATAAGTAAAAATAGCTATAATCAACGGCAGTTTCAGCCTTTGGCAGTTGACTGTTAAAGTTATGGAGATTACGGTGGGATTTGGGGGATTTCCCTTGGCCTGTAACTTCCTCGTGTCAAGTACCCTAAGGCGGAATAGAAATTTTTCTGATTACCTAAAATCCTACAGTAAGGGACTGATACACCAAAATTGGGCGTCTGTGTAGCAGCTAAGTGCTACATTATTATTTAGTTCATAGGTAAAGTGCAACATCATATGAATCAATGGTATGGCACCCAGCATAAGTTTGGTTCAAAAACCAATATTTCCTGGTCACTTAGTAAAAGGCAATTGGGCTCTGCTGGAGCACAGCCCTGTCACTAGAGCAAATATCAAGCAAACTTTCTTTTAAACCCGGCATATCCAATCGATCGAAATCGATGATTGGAAGACCAATCGATCAATCGATAATATTAATTAACTGGTATCGACTGGTAATCTACAGGTGTATCAGTCAATTGATAACCACACAAAAACTGTTCATTGGCCACCCCGAACAGGGATCACACAGGCTTCCTGTCCGATCACCTGCCTTTTTCAGGAAGTCTTGGGGATGTAATTAGTAAAACAATTCTGACCCAGTCTTCTCAACGTAAAGAATATACCCTGTTCCACGGGTACTCGAATTAACCACTTGCCCATCATTCCCTTTACATGTCATTATGTCTACACAAGAAGTTCAAATGATTGTTATTGAAAATTTATACTAATCAATAACCACACAAATCCTCGCCATCGATTGGTCAGCGATTATCAATATCAATCGATTAATATAGATATCGATTGTCATTGATTAGCGATTTCATCAATTGGATACACCAGGTTGTAAAGAAATTTCTTGCAGGATAATAAGATCAGTTTGGAAGCAGCAATACTGTTAACTGCCTCATGACCACACCTGATCCAAAGCATTTTCATGGTACTTGAATTTACATTCCTTATGACTGGAGGCTCTGGAGACTTGCAGATCACAGATGTGTGACTCTGTGGGGAAGAACCTTGGCTTTAGATACGGAATATCATCTCCATGTGAAGTTTGAGATCATGTCATTTCCTTCGTAATCTCTTGACAAATGTAACCTCATCTTTGTTTTGAATGCCATAGCTGCAAAATGAAACAGATTTATTGAATATGAGATAAATAGAATGCACTCAAACATCCTGAAAGTTAAGCTCACATGACAGTTCTTCTATATTATTTTATAATATACACACTACACGTATTTTGTTAGAGCATTCAAGTTAAATTTCTTGTTCAGTACAAATGAGTGATCGACTGAAGTTTCATATTTTTTGGTATTTAAGCCATACCTACTAATGGCATGGATGGTATATTACATGTACCACACACTACCTGTTAATAATACTTTTTATCTTTAAAACTTCAGAAAACAAACGCCTGAACTTGGTGTCAAAATTTCATGGGAGGTTTGGCTGCATACGGAGGAGTTTGATGCAGATTGAACAACTTGAAAAGGCAATTGCTCCTTTATGGGTACTATGAACTGAATAGTTACAAATAAGGCATGTTTGAATTACAATAATTATTGTATGTTTGACTGACTAGATGAGGAAAAGTCTACACATATATAGTGTGTGTTTAACCAACACATTCAGGATGGAAACAATAGAGTTCTAATCTCTAAACAATGACAGTGGGTAAACATTTTTTTTTTAACTCACTGTGTAAGAGGCTGGTGATCTTCTATTAGTTTTTGTCCTTGAAATGACAGCCAGTATGTTTTCCACACATGTTTCCTAGTTTAAAAAGAGAGAAACATACATGTAGGAAGAAGGATATGATTGTGAGTGGGGTAAAATGTCCAACTTAATAGCAGCTAGAAAAAAAATCATACAAAGGACAAGAGAAAAACAATCAATATTATACACAATTTAAATGTTTCAAAATCAGCATGCCAGGGGGAGGTATGCCAGGGATGTGTTATTTGATTCATTCATAAGAGTTACAAGGGAGTGAGTTGATCCAGTCGCGTTTAAAGTTTGTGAGTCTAAAAAAATCAATGTCAAGTTTAAGCAGGCTCCTCAGAAGGATGCCACCATCAACTTGTCATTTGAACAGTAAGTTGTCAGACTTGTCAGGGATATCTGGTTCTGTTATAATTTTCTGGCAATCAGAAGGATACATTCACAGAAATACTTGATAAATCTAATTTGATTTAACTGAACTGCTCACTAACAGATGATAAATGAGAGATCTCCAAAGGCAGAGGTTTGAATTTATAGAGTTCTACAGGATGTTAAACTTCCCACCATGACATTTTCATCCCTATTTTTCTCTCTCCCCCTAGGAAGGCACAGTGGAGTCTCAAGGCTGATAGTTGTGGTGTGGTGCGAAAGAAAAGGATGGACTTTATTAACCCTTTAACCCTAATATCAATATGAATATTCTCAACACTGTTCTCCATACATTTTCTTTGGTAAAGATGAGGAGAATTTGTATAACAATCCAGACCTTGAATTGAGTAGTGTTACTATAAGGAGAAATTATGGAGGCTGGAAAGGGTTTTTAGCTGCACACATAGGGTTCAAAATAAAATCAGAGCTTTTAACCTGAATTTATAGGCTTTTTTTCCCGAAGCTGATTTTTAGCCGATGAATAGATGCAATTTTATATTGCTTGCGTGAAAAATCGGCAGCAAGTGTGACCAAAGTGTCGGCTGTCGCTGGCAGCCGGCTGCTATTTTGAACCCTGACGCACATGCACAATCTACACATGCCATAACTAATATGCACGCGTCAGCTGAATGAAGCACTCCAGAAGTTAAATGTTACGTAAAGTTGCACGAACCGGAAATAAAATCTGCAGAAAACATTTGCTTTAAGCTCAAAATTTTGCTTGGTTACGATGGCACTTCAAATATAGATGTTTCAGAGAAAATTATGTGGTAGAATTTGCTGTAAGCCATAAAATGCATTTTTTTTTTAAATTTTTTCATACTGTCTGAAAAGTTAAAGAATTTAGGGAGTTTCCCAATAAAGGAATAAAAATGGTACACTGTAGGTCACTGAATTAGTTTTTCAGATAATTCGCAAAAACTTGCATTTAGAGGACCTTTTTGTGGACCTGGTACATTGCCATGGTAACTGATATGATGTCACAAGCACTCTTAAAATATAGCCCTACAATAGAGTTGCAAGGAGACATATAGTTCGCCCACACCATTAAATATCCTTCTTTGTAATTTTTCATTGTTTTGCAAACACTACATCAATGAAAAACCCTTTCAAGCCGCTTAAGCATTGGTCACTGTTAAGGGTAAAAGGTTAACATTGCCCAATGTTGAGAATGCAACCCTTAAAAAAAAAGCCAAAAGAGATAAAGAAAAATAGAATATCAGAGAAATTCAAGAGTTTAAATTCTCTGTTTTCATCAGAAAACATTCATACTTCCCCCCCGCCTTCCCCCCCAAAAAAACAACAACAACAAATAGAGACAGCTGCCAATGTTAAATTCAAAGAAGGCCAGTTCTCACAGCTCTTCAGGTTGCACATGACACAGAGTATAATAATTATGGCTTTCAGCATATATCCACTGTTTCAGCATGGGTGAAAGACTAGTAAACTCCTTACCAAGACACAATGGTGGGGCCTCCTTCTCGTGACAGCTTTAGTGAGATGTGTCTCTGGATTGCCTTTTTTAGGTCATGCAAAGTCGCATTTTGGATAACCACAACAGCTAAAAGAAAAGACGATGCACAATCGATAATGAATGAACTGTCTGAAACTGAGTGAAAGAAAAACGAAATGCAGCATGAGGTTTCTGTTCATGAGCTTTCTGTTCATACCAGGCCGTAGTATTTTTCATGTCGACATGATAATCTATCCTGTATAGTGTATAGTAGTAGTGCCTCAAACTCGACATTAAGCGCCGTTTGTTGGAACATTTACGCGGAATATTGACTTGAGTTTTTGTTGTTAATTTGTTA
The DNA here is from genome assembly GCA_948470475.1 of Galaxea fascicularis. Taxonomy (NCBI): domain Eukaryota; kingdom Metazoa; phylum Cnidaria; class Anthozoa; order Scleractinia; family Euphylliidae; genus Galaxea; species Galaxea fascicularis. The sequence goes on from OX419337.1 coordinate 7,088,410, forward strand.
AAGAACAAGTCATCCGGATTTCTAATTCAGGCGTGAGAAATTTTCCTCAATGCGGGAGATCGACGTCTTTGGTACGCAGGCGTGAGACTCTCGCATAATGTGTGAAAGTTGGCAATTGCATGGTAGGTAAGTGATGACGGGCGTCCTAAAACTAAAGGAATCCGTACCGGACTCCTTTGGTTTTAGGACGCCCGGCGGTACTTTGTACAAAACGTTAGTATGAAATTTTTAATGTATAATTTAAGTATGAGGTTGTGCGGAAATCTCTCTCTGTAATTTACTATGATGCTTACGTAAAACTGTGTTTCTCTCGTCGTGTTGCCGGACGTTCACAACTATAGCGCGGCCGTGCTCCAAGGCAATTTGCGAGTTCACTTCTTCAAGTGTGGGCTCAGACGGCAGTCCGATGAGCAAGGGATCACTCATTATTTCTGCCAGCTTTTTACTGAAGAGAGCCATGACTTCTGGGTGCGAGAGACCGTCTAATTTTTCCTTCTCTTGCGTGTCTTCGTCCTCCATTGTTAACTTTTCTTTCCCAGTCCCTCATCTTCTACATTGTGTACTTCCTTCTTTTCGAGCCCAGGGATCCCAACCTGGAAGGGTCTTTCAAGCTGATGACAGTATATTTTTTTATTCGACGATAAAATGACTGAATCGTCGTTGTCGAGAACGTATAAAGGAAAGAAAGTTGAGTTTTCATTGCCCAGCTATCTTTTGAACTCGTTCTTTGATAACACCATTTTTGGTTCCTGTGTTCTAGAGCCCAGATCGCTTATACGCTTCTTTAAAGAACGCCTGGTTAGATTTGCCGACAAGATTCATCGTCCATAGAAAATATTCTTAATTGGTTATTATTTTCAATGGATCGGATCCCCATGTTACTTCTTTGTAGTTTTTTTCTTCTTCTTTATTGGGGAAGCACTTTTGGAGCTAAGAAAAAGAAAGATCTGGATACTATTGTGGAAGTAAGTTCGGTTGTTTATTTTTAAAAATCCAACATGTTTTGTACCCCGGCTGGCGACTCAGCTAGAAATCAGTTTTGTTTCATTTTGAGTTGCTTTCTTCTTACTGTGCTTCTCAGATTCCTGTAGATTTTAGCTTTGCTCAAGTTTTCAGTAACTCTTTTTTTCTTAAATTACAAAGTGTCTGAATTGACGTCCAGTTTTTGTAAAGAGAAAACAAATAATTTGCGTCCTGCAATCCATGCCAAGCGTACGTAATTGTACAGTGCACCTGTACCTACTAGCTTGATGAACGTCAAAATAATCCTTCATGACAGCTTTTAATTTTCTTTTGCTTCTATCAGTTTATTTTCTCGTTCATCGCCTTAGAAGTATTTGAATAAGGTGAACTTTCATTTGACTCTGTTGGAAAAGATTTGCGCCGCCGACGCCAGAGATAAAAACTTCACTACCTTGTATTGTAAACAGCGATCATCATAGTTATAGTTATAATTAGGGAATCAGTGAAGTTTGTTGTTTTACGTTTATCAGATAAGGAGCGATAATTTCCATTCCTCCAATTCTGAGATAATTTCTGCTTTCTAATTTCTTCTGTGTTTGACAAATAAAGCGCTGAGAATTAACCCTATCGAATGCCATTATTTCTGCAATTGGATTTGTTCCTAATTTGTATCGATCTTTTTGACTTTCATATTCCTTTTTTTTAGTTTGAAATTTTTTTTTATTATTACTAGTCTTAAAAGCTGCTTGAACTATAGTTTAGTAGATGTTATTTTTTCCACACATTTTATCCAAAAGACACGGAAAAATAAACGTGAAATAGTAATAATAAGAGTTTTGTTTGTTGAAATTCACATTGGTTGTTGTGAAACCTAATTATGATCTCTTGAAATTTTTGGAATTATTCATGTTCTTACTTGTTTTCATTCCTCTGGCACAATAGTTGTTATCCTTTTTAGGGAATTCACATTAGGATTTCTCTTCATGGGCCAATAACAATTGATGTCGAAGGATAATAAAAATTAATTAATGATGATAGTGACTGATTAGATACCTTATCTACCAGCAATTAGTTGTTTTTAACTTTGTTTCATGAAAATTTATGAGTTGTGGCACAAAGATTAGTTAACATTAAATTATCTTTCTAAAATCGAGTTTAACATTTCTTCTCAAAGTCCTTCAAAGATCCCCGTGCAAGCTGAGCAATTATTATTACCAGCATGTGCTGTACATTATTTATTAATTTTCATACTGTGAAGCAGTGGAGAGGATAGGGAATTATCTCTTCGTTTCACTGTTCGTATCAATATTATTTTTGGTTTCATTTATTTGGGCCAATTTAATTATATCCGTAGACCTAAGAGATCGAAAGCGCTTCCTGGAGCTTCATGTTGGACTTCGAGCCGAATGATAAACAAAATGGTCGACGTGCAGTTTGAAGTAGTTTGAGATTCCAACCGTTTACCCTTTTTGGACCTAGCTTCAATAGGAATCACATAGTTTCTTCATTTATCCGTTTAGTCAAGAGTTTGTTTAAATGATAGCAAAGTATTCAATTAATGTTATTTGTCTCAACGCAATAATTAAATTTACAGTGAGCACTGAACATGTTTCAGACCTGAAACTTGTGATGAGCTAAAAATACCAAGGCATTAAATGTTTTTACTATCACACACAAACTACCAAAAAGACTGAGCGTATGACTTTTTTGAAGAAGGACAGCTTTAAAGCTATGTAAGACATTATTAAGCAATATAACTTTGATGGATGCTTGAACACATCTGATTGCATGACTTATAATACGGCTTCCCGATGCGACCGATTCAGATGCATGAAAATACACATCTTTCACTCAATTGTACAACTTGAAAGTTACTCTCAAACTTTACATCTGCAATTTACAAAAATATCATGAAGATTAGATACTGGTCAGGAATACTTTTCATAGTTCGTCGAGGGAGTAAAAGTAATTAACTGTGTGTGTAAAGTAATTCAATATGCTGTTTTGACTATGAATAAATTAAAACGGCGAATGGTTTATTTAAAGAACGAACTCTTTCTTGGGTTTTCGTGAATGAAAACTTCATTCACTTGAATGAAAAGAAGAACTACCATAAAATTTGTGCGTTTATTGATCACTTTTAGGTGAAAATATAAAGCGATTTTGTTTCTTTGTTCAAATACTCACAGAGAGACAATTTGCATATTAAACGTTTCCCACAATCATTTAAAGGAAAATAAAACATTAGAGCCTAATCTTTCAAAACCGAGTAGTTTTGAAGTTGAAGTTCTTTATATAATATATATATATTTAGAATTTCCAAGGAGTAGGGAAGTCAAGTGTAAAAATCATGGAAATTCCAGGGGGGAGGGGGGTACAGCAGGAAAAAACCCTCCGTGGTAGGGGTATGGATATTTTCTGGAATGACACAATAGATCTTAAATCAAATTACAAACTATTTCCATCACAAAAATTAACCAAACACTTCAGCATCACTCTCGATCAAAACCCATACACCTGCCACCACCAGCTAACCCTAAGATGAAAATGTAAATTCTCATTTGTTGCCTCTATACATTTGCTATAGAAATAGTGGGGAGAAGTTGTTAAAATATCAAGCAAATTCATAATGTGTGATCTTCTCTTTTATTTTTGTGACCATAGGTGTTAATATTACAAGGAGAAATTTAATGTTGATCACTGTTAGGGATTAAATTAAGGGTTAATTTGTAGTCATCTTTTCACTGAGCTGTGAATCTTTCATTTCAGTACAAACCTGCTAACTGCAATGATAAAGCCGATAATGGAGACATTGTGTCAGTTCACTACACAGTAAGTATTGATCTGTAGTTAGTCCGTCAGTGATCTAGAAATTCAGGAGTTTTATTAAAGCAATACATTTTGTAAACCATTCCTTTATCACACTGCATTTAAGGCAATTAAATGCTCAAATTGGCCTGTTTGCAGCCAGTTACATCGATACAGACATGCAACAAATAACATCATTATTTGTGAACCAATCAGATCAATATGATAATATTGTTAGTTGATTTATCTCCATTTGTGGAGTCCTCTGATAGGATAATATCTCTGTAAGTGGGCACCTTACTTGGTTCTGAGGGTGTGTACTTACAGGAAGTTTAATTGTATAGCCAAAGACTCTGAAAACCATCTACTAACTGGTTGCATGACTCACTTGACTGTGATGATGTCCTTTCCGTCCAGTCTCCAAAATGTCAGTCTTGGTCACCAGAAACAGTTCCTCTTCGCACCACAGGCATATAAATTCAACATTCAGTTATTAACAACCTCTGCCAGAAGTTTTCTTGACTACAGATAGTTTCAAGAATGATATTTAAGTTATTATAATTATATTTTAAGTTTAGAGCAAATTAGCCATGAAAAGTCACAGATCTCTATGTGGAAACAATAGGTGTAAGATACCTGGATATAGCATTTTGTGCTTAGTTCTATTTTTAATGATAAAACTGTTCAACCAGGGTACACTGGAGGATGGACGGATGTTTGATTCATCCCTTGCCAATGGAAGAGAGCCTCTGGAATTTCAATTAGGCAAAGGAAAAGTTATAAAAGGTAGTTTATTTTATGTATTAAGTTATATTGATTTAAATTTGAATCTTGATAATATAAATTGCCAATCAAGTAATGTCACTTTGAGAAAAGTAAACTAGGCTTAAGACAGTGAACCAATCATTTTCAATTTCAGAAGTTAAAACTATAGACTCAAATAATAATAATGATATAATAATAATAATAATAATAATAATAATAATAAAAGATATTATTGCATCTTATGGGAACTTGGAAAAAATCCGAGCCCCAGATGGGATTTGAACCCACGACCCTCCGAGATCTAGTACAGATGCTCCTGAACCACTGAGCTACTGGAGACTCTTGTGGCGAGCACGGGTGAAATGTGGGTATAGACTACGACTGCATCACACAGTCACATAGTCCAATTTTTAACCATATATGACTCCTAACTGCATCGCGCAGTCACGTGGAAGCATATCAACCATACATGACTCTTAACTGCATCGCATAGTCACATTAAAGCATGTCAAAGATGCAACCAACCAACCACCCAAGCGAGTCGTACAAGAAATGAAATGAAAGATATTATTGCATCTTATCCCATCTGGGGCTCGGATTTTTTCCAAGTTCCCATAAGATGCAATAATATCTTTCATTTCATTTGTTGTATGACTCGCTTGAATAATAATAATAATAATAATAATAATAATAATAATAATAATAATAATAATAATAATAATAACAATAGATGAGACCCAGTGGGACAATTCAGTAGGTCTAAAAAAGTTATGTTTTAAATTAGAAGCTATACGCATCTGACAATAGGATATCAAAAATGCATTACTGTTTATTATCTGGTCTGAAATGGGGTTAGGATTTGAGGGAACAGAGTGCCACTGTATACTTGTCAGAAATTTCAAGAAGTATCCTGCCCACCCGCCTTGATTCAGTTTTCATCCTTGAGCATTGTAGAACTGCTAGATTGTGGATTCTAACGAACTTACATCTGATTTGTTTTGTTCTACTGGCCTTAATGACTGCAGATTGGTAATTTTCTGTGAATTCTTTTTTGTTTCTTTTGTTGGCATTGCATAACTTTTTGGTCGTGTTGAGTACTGAGTGTAAGTATACGAGAAGTTGGAGTTCCAAAAAACACTTGCGTGCATCGGGATAAAATTAAAAATACAAAGGTTTTTGAATGCAAATTCGTGAAAGTATATTGCATGACAAATGAAGAAAATTATATGCTTCTTTTATATCCCGACGCGTGCACGTGTTTTTTGAAACTCCAACTTCTCGTATGAGAGGGACAGTTGCTTTTTAATTTTTTTTTGTGACATTAAAGCAGTGGCTTAAATGAAGTGGCATTTTCTCTTGAAATCAAAGTAAGAGCAGTTTTCAATATTATTGTTGAATGTTGTAAGTAATTCTCATTTGATTTGGTTGGCAAAACTTGCTGCATTTTCTCTGTGAAGCAAGACCAAAACCAATGGCGACAATGCTTGTGCATATTTTCCTGCACTTGATGCCACTACATGCAATAATTGCTTCAATGTACAATTTGGTTCATCACTTCATTTGTCCCTGCTCTCTGACTGGACAGAGTAATAATATTGCTTTGGTTTGTTCTTCTGTAGGCTGGGACATGGGAATAAGGGGAATGTGTATCGGGTAAGTTCTTTTCTTTAAGTTAATAGAAGTTAAGTTAGATATGTCTTATAATAACAAATTTGAAAATTAATGCTTTTTTGTTGCAAAATGGGGAATGGTACAGCATGTGGTACGGCTTAGTTTGAATAGTGGCACTTAAAAGCAACAAAATCCTGTGATGAGGTGAAATTTCTGAACAGATCCAGATACAAAGTTATATTTGATCTAAAGGCTTGAATTAATTTGGACAAAATGAATATAAACCAACATAAACTCCAAAGCAATAACCAATATTTGGATTAAAAGCACTGAACAAGTTTAGGGAAGTTTCAATGATTGGGGTGCTAGCTACCACTGTAATAACTTAGGAGTTAAAAATGCTAGGAAGCCAGACAGGAAAGCAAAGGAAGCAGGAAGGTCTGATCTGCTGGGCTTTGGAGGATATTTGTTGTTATTGTTGAAGACATTAGTAGATAATGTAGTGCTAAAAAACTAAAAACCAATCAATACTGTTTCATTCTAAGGGAAAAAAGGAAGTTGATTATCCCTCCTCATCTGGGTTATGGAGCTCGTGGAGTAGAAAATGTCATTCCACGTGAGTATGTAATATTCTTTGTCAAACTTTGAACAGATTTTTCAGAGCAGAGTCTTATAACCTTGGGTCATTTGAAGGCTCCCACACATTTTCTGGTTCAAGTTGTTTGATAAAGTACAAGTTTTCACAGGGTATCCCATGGTAAGAGCATGAACTGGCCTTCCATCAGTGAGGCTAGTTTTGAACCTCAGGTTGACACCATCTGTGGATTGGGTTCATAATTTTGGTTACTTTTTTTTTCACTGTCTAGAAAGTCATTTTTAATATAATACAATCTGACAAGATCCACACTTGTAAACAAGTTGCCAGTTTGTCATAAATATTAAACCAAGACAACTTTCTTTCTTCCTGCCTTCCTGCCTTCCTGCCTGCCTGCTATTTAACCACTTAATCCCCAATGTCAACATGTGTATTCTCCCAAAACACCTCACTTATCTTGTATATTGCATTTAGGGATAACTTGTATCAACATCAACTTAACTGATTCCTGGTGGTCATTTGGTGTACCCATACGCCCTGTATTATTGTAGTCAGAAATTCCAGCAGTCTCCTCCCCCTAACCAGGGGAAGAGATGGCTGACATTTCAGACTATATATCATTGATGAACTCGAGTCATATGGTAAGGGGAAGGTATAAGGTGATCATATTTGTCTTCTTTTGGGAAGTTAAGGGTTACAATGAGGTTAAGGGCAACAGGGTATGAGTGTGGTAAAGAGAATAATGAAAAACCATACAGTTCTTGTTTGTTTGCTCACACAGCTGACTCAGTGCTCATATTCACAACTGAGTTGATTGGAATCAAGAGGAAGTCTCTCTTTGATCCAGTGTTATTGCTGCAGATAGGTTTCTGGCCAGTTCTGGCCGGAGTGGTTCTGTATTATCTTTACAGAAAGGCAACTAAAGAAACTTCGTCCGCTAAACATGAATTTAAGTCGAACAAGAAGAGCAAAAGGAAATAAAAAAATTCGAGTTTCAGTTTTCTTTTATTGACACTGTAATATCAAAATGCATATTCTCCATACATTTTCTATGGTAATGATGAGAATTTGTTAAACAATCTAGACCTTTGCCTTTGTTACTTGTTGATCACTTCCTTTTTCTCACAACCTTTATGTTTGATTGAACATTGTTACAATAAGGAGAAATTAAACATTGACCACTCTTAAGCCTGCCTCACACTTGTGACATAATGACAAAACGGGAAGGTCACGGCGCAAACGAGTACCTCGTGTTGATGTTTTATGTCTGTAGTGTGAACAACACATCATAACGACATAGTAGGAACATAATAACATGAACATATCGACATAAGGATAAAACTGATCTTTTCTGTATGTCATTATGACTATGTCGTTATGTCGTTATGTTGCTAGTGTAAACCAGGCCTTAAGGATTTAAGGGTTAATGAAAGAAGACCCTTTTGGCCAAATGACAGGAGAGGGACCAGGGGATAAACTGGAGTGCCCACCTGTGGTAGCATGTTTTGTAGGCACTTTGGTTTGAAAATAGGTACAGATTTTAACCATAAAACTGGAACATTGTTCATTGCGGTAGTTACAGTAATAAACTAAAGTTTACCCTCATTTAGTCGTCTTGCATTTCTTAATTATGTACATCGATGCTTTGGTAATTGTGATAGTGCCATTCTAGTTGATGCTGTTAGGGTGAAGTCTCACGTGAGTAGCTTCCTTGACTCTACGGATGCACCAGTGAGATCGAGTCACCTTAGAACGAGTGACAAGCTTGGTTAGTCTAGAATGAGGCGTCCATTTGGACGGTGGAGCCTGTCATGAGACTGAATAATCCAAACCGAAGAACCTCACCTTACGCTTGGTTTAGGTTACAGTTGGGTTCGGTCAGTCTCAAAGTGGACTCCAGTCTTTCAGCAGACATCTTTAAT
>OX419337.1:7112073-7129573 GCA_948470475.1 Galaxea fascicularis
CAGGAAAAATGAGCTTAGCGTTCTCACTTTTTCCAGAACAACCAAGTTTACGTAAAATATATTCCCTTGTAAAACGATACCAGATGTAATAATTATATCACATGAAAATGTAATATTTGAACAATCACTGAGTTGTTGTGATGATGTTTATTGACTCTGAATGGATGAAAATGACGTGCCGGCTGGGGATTAGGGAGTTTTAGCAACTAGGAGGGCAACGGCAACGAGAACGCCACAAAACAATAGGTTTAATGAGCAAAAACAATCGCTCTGCACGTGCGTTTTACAGTTTTGTACATTTCTTTGCCGTCCTCTGCACAACAACGTGAAATGACCAAGTTTTATGTTTTCTCGAGAACGTGAGCGCATGACGACAAAGTTTTCTTTCTTTTTCCTTGCGTTAACGCCGTTCATAGTAATTTAGTTCCTGGACAGTTCGTCAGCATTTTGCAAGTTAAACAAATTTCAATAATTTCGAAAGCGTCACAGAATCGAGAAGTTATATTTTGAAATGACGTTTTCGTTGCCGTCGCCGTCGTCGTTGCTAAAACTCCCTATTAGGGAGCTTTAGCAACGAGGGCGGCAACGGCAACGAGAACGCCACAAAACAATGGGCTTAATGAGCAAAAACAATCGCTCTGCACGTGCGTTTACATTTTAGTACATATCTTTGCCGTCTTCTGCAAAACAACAACGTGAAATGACCAAATTTTAGGTTCTCTCGAGAACGTGAGCGTATTACAGCAAAATCTTCTTTCTTTTTCTTTGCTTTTACACCGTTCACAATAATTTAGACCCTGGACAGCTCGCCAGCATTTTGCATGTTAAACAAATTGGAATAATCGCGAAAAAGGTTTGAAATGACGTTCTCGTTGCCGTCGCCGTCGTCGTCGCTTAAACTCCCTAATAATTCACTTAAGGTCAACCAGTTCGCTCTGACGTAAGATAGAGACAGGTTATCGCGTAAGAAATTTTCTTCCGTTATTATCTGGCGCTTGATTAATCTCTATTGTTTTGGTAGAAAAAGAAAAAGAATCCGAAGTGATAAAGATTGATTGATTGATTGATCGATCGATCGAAAACTTCAACATATTTAACAAAAATCTTCATTGCGGTCAAAATCTTAAATAAGTGAAGTTAACTAACAGTCAACTTCTTGAAAACTTATCAAAACCAATTCTCCAGGTAATTCTGAAACCCATACGTGGCCTCACCAATCAGAACTTGAGAATCTTCGTGGTAGAAAAAATTTTAAATACGTCAAGCTAAGTTATTCTGATTAAAACTGCTACAGTAACACATAAGGAACTCCATTTTCTTTAGCAGCAATAACATGATACTTTGAATGTACATAATAATATTTGAAAAAAAAAAACACGTAAAAAAATTCAGTCTTCATAAAAGATAGTTCTTGTGTTGCTATGCGACAGCGGTCTTGCTGAATTTTGTAATCTTCTAGAGTTCTGCATCTTCACTTTTCTTTTTGTTAACATCAGGGCCTACAAGGAAGAGGTATATTTACTATCGTTACCACCTTACCAGCCCAACATCAATTTGCGGGGCAACAATCCCGATCACTGCGAGGATCGTTCTTCATTTGATTTCATTTCCGCAGTGCATATATGATTCATTCCATATACATAATTCACATTCATCTCTTTCACGGGAACAAATGAACCTACAATTGCCCTGTTCCCAACGTCAGTGGCTTCATAGCTCAGTTGGTTTGAGCATCGCACTGGTATCAGGGCGTGAGATCACGGGTTCAAACCTCGTTCAGGCCTAGATTTTTTTTAATCAGGCTTCTTTACGCAATTGCATAAGTTACATCCACAACTGGGAGCGGATAATAAATCATTTGATTTCATTTCCGCAGTTCATATATGACTAATTTCATATACACCATTCACAGTGCCAAATGATTTTGACTTTGGTTGGCAGTATGGTCATTATCCAGTCCACAGAAACAACAAAATGACCAACATCCAGACTTAATTGTTCCGTTGGTAGAGCACTCCATCGGTACATTCTTTTTTTTTCTACAATAATATATTTTATAAGAACATCGAGGCTGAAATTTGCGAAATTTTAAGAATATTTGAAGAATAAACCCGAGCCTGAGATTTGGATAAGAATATAATTTGGGTGGTGCAAATTTGTAACTACAACACAATTATATGTTTTTAACTAAACCGCGTAAAATTCTTCCTTTTTCTCAACGGCGAAACTAGCAAAAAAAACAAAACCAAAAACAGCAGCAGTACTAGCCGCATGCTAGTAACATTTCTGTGTGTCAAATCAGGCTTAATACACTGTAATTTAAGAATATACACAAAAATATTTTACGGCTAAAATCGACAGCCTGGGCCGAAAAAACAATATTGTATCGCAGAGGTTATGCGTTCGATTCCAGTACAAGCACCATTTTTTTTCGGGCTCTATTTTCGCCAATGTGGCAGTTGCATTCATAACCGCGATAATCCGATTAATCAAAGTTGTTGTTTTGTTATTAAACTAGCCTGCACCCAGCCGGTTAGATAGTCGAAAAAACTGGAGTTCGTAATGACGTCGCCATCTTGGATTCGCGCGGCTAGGTCTGGGCCCGGTTGAGGGTCGACAAAGCGAGCGTGGGGAGGGGGGCGGGGAAAGGAGGGTTTTTCTCTTTCCTGTCCTCTCCACATTGACCAATTGCCATTGACAAATTTCTATTGTTTCAATAATCATAGGCGATTTTCTCGGTTAATATAAGAGCTCTAGCGTTGTAACTTGGACCACATGTTTATCTCATTGCCTTCTTTATAGCCAGCAAGAAAAATCCACCAAAACCCTCATTTTCAAACACAAATTACCAGATCAATATTGAAACAATGGTATTTGAATTTTGCTCGATTTTGCCCATTGACCAATTTCTATTGTTTCAATAATCATAGGCGATTTTCTCGGTTAATATAAGAGCTCTAGCGTTGTAACTTGGACCACATGTTTATCTCATTGCCTTCTTTATAGCCAGCAAGAAAAATCCACCAAAATCCTCATTTTCAAACACAAATTACCAGATCAATATTGAAACAATGGTATTTGAATTTTGCTCGATTTTGCCCATTGACCAATTTCTATTGTTTCAATAATCATAGGCGATTTTCTCGGTTAATATAAGAGCTCTAGCGTTGTAACTTGGACCACGTGTTTATCTCATTGCCTTCTTTATAGCCAGCAAGAAAAATCCACCAAAATCCTCATTTTCAAACACAAATTACCAGATCAATATTGAAACAATGGTATTTGAATTTTGCTCGATTTTGCCCATTGACCAATTTCTATTCTTTCAATAATCATAGGCGATATTCTCGGTTACTATAAGAGCTCTAGCGTTGTAACTTGGACCACATGTTTATCTCATTGCCTTCTTTATAGCCAGCAAGAAAAATCCACCAAAATCCTCAATTTCAAACACAAATTACCAGATCAATATTGAAACAATGGTATTTGAATTTTGCTCGATTTTGCCCATTGACCAATTTCTATTGTTTCAATAATCATAGGCGATTTTCTCGGTTAATATAACAGCTCTAGCGTTGTAACTTGGACCACATGTTTATCTCATTGCCTTCTTTATAGCCAGCAAGAAAAATCCACCAAAATCCTCATTTTCAAACACAAATTACCAGATCAATATTGAAACTATGGTATTTGAATTTTGCTCCATTTTGCCCATTGATCAATTTCTATTGTTTCAATAATCATAGGCGATTTTCTCGGTTAATATAAGAGCTCTAGCGTTGTAACTTGGACCACATGTTTATCTCATTGCCTTCTTTATAGCCAGCAAGAAAAATCCACCAAAATCCTCATTTTCAAACACAAATTACCAGATCAATATTGAAACAATGGTATTTGAATTTTGCTCGATTTTGCCCATTGACCAATTTCTATTCTTTCAATAATCATAGGCGATTTTCTCGGTTACTATAAGAGCTCTAGCGTTGTAACTTGGACCACATGTTTATCTCATTGCCTTCTTTATAGCCAGCAAGAAAAATCCACCAAAATCCTCAATTTCAAAGACAAATTACCAGATCAATATTGAAACAATGGTATTTGAATTTTGCTCGATTTTGCCCATTGACCAATTTCTATTGTTTCAATAATCATAGGCGATTTTCTCGGTTAATATAACAGCTCTAGCGTTGTAACTTGGACCACATGTTTATCTCATTGCCTTCTTTATAGCCAGCAAGAAAAATCCACCAAAATCCTCATTTTCAAACACAAATTACCAGATCAATATTGAAACAATGGTATTTGAATTTTGCTCGATTTTGCCCATTGACCAATTTCTATTGTTTCAATAATCATAGGCGATTTTCTCGGTTAATATAAGAGCTCTAGCGTTGTAACTTGGACCACATGTTTATCTCATTGCCTTCTTTATAGCCAGCAAGAAAAATCCACCAAAATCCTCATTTTCAAACACAAATTACCAGATCAATATTGAAACAATGGTATTTGAATTTTGCTCGATTTTGCCCATTGACCAATTTCTATTGTTTCAATAATCAGAGGCGATTTTCTCGGTTAATATAAGAGCTCTAGCGTTGTAACTTGGACCACGTGTTTATCTCATTGCCTTCTTTATAGCCAGCAAGAAAAATCCACCAAAATCCTCATTTTCAAACACAAATTACCAGATCAATATTGAAACTATGGTATTTGAATTTTGCTCCATTTTGCCCATTGATCAATTTCTATTCTTTCAATAATCATAGGCGATTTTCTCGGTTAATATAAGAGCTCTAGCGTTGTCACTAGGACCACATGTTTATCTCATTGCCTTCTTTATAGCTAGCAAGAAAAATCCACCAAAATCCTCATATTCAAACACAAATTACCAGATCAATATTGAAACAATGGTCTTTAAATTTGGCTCGATTTTGCCCATTGACCAATTTCTATTCTTTCAATAATCATAGGCGATTTTCTCGGTTAATATAAGAGCTCTAGCGTTGTAACTTGGACCACATGTTTATCTCATTGCCTTCTTTATAGCCAGCAAGAAAAATCCACCAAAATCCTCATTTTCAAACACAAATTACCAGATCAATATTGAAACAATGGTATTTGAATTTTGCTCGATTTTGCCCATTGACCAATTTCTATTCTTTCAATAATCATAGGCGATATTCTCGGTTACTATAAGAGCTCTAGCGTTGTAACTTGGACCACATGTTTATCTCATTGCCTTCTTTATAGCCAGCAAGAAAAATCCACCAAAATCCTCAATTTCAAACACAAATTACCAGATCAATATTGAAACAATGGTATTTGAATTTTGCTCGATTTTGCCCATTGACCAATTTCTATTCTTTCAATAATCATAGGCGATATTCTCGGTTACTATAAGAGCTCTAGCGTTGTAACTTGAACCACATGTTTATCTCATTGCCTTCTTTATAGCCAGCAAGAAAAATCCACCAAAATCCTCAATTTCAAAGACAAATTACCAGATCAATATTGAAACAATGGTATTTGACTTTTGCTCGATTTTGCCCATTGACCAATTTCTATTGTTTCAATAATCATAGGCGATTTTCTCGGTTAATATAACAGCTCTAGCGTTGTAACTTGGACCACATGTTTATCTCATTGCCTTCTTTATAGCCAGCAAGAAAAATCCACCAAAATCCTCATTTTCAAACACAAATTACCAGATCAATATTGAAACTATGGTATTTGAATTTTGCTCCATTTTGCCCATTGATCAATTTCTATTGTTTCAATAATCATAGGCGATTTTCTCGGTTAATATAAGAGCTCTAGCGTTGTAACTTGGACCACATGTTTATCTCATTGCCTTCTTTATAGCCAGCAAGAAAAATCCACCAAAATCCTCATTTTCAAACACAAATTACCAGATCAATATTGAAACAATGGTATTTGAATTTTGCTCGATTTTGCCCATTGACCAATTTCTATTGTTTCAATAATCATAGGCGATTTTCTCGGTTAATATAAGAGCTCTAGCGTTGTAACTTGGACCACATGTTTATCTCATTGCCTTCTTTATAGCCAGCAAGAAAAATCCACCAAAATCCTCATTTTCAAACACAAATTACCAGATCAATATTGAAACAATGGTATTTGAATTTTGCTCGATTTTGCCCATTGACCAATTTCTATTCTTTCAATAATCATAGGCGATATTCTCGGTTACTATAAGAGCTCTAGCGTTGTAACTTGGACCACATGTTTATCTCATTGCCTTCTTTATAGCCAGCAAGAAAAATCCACCAAAATCCTCAATTTCAAAGACAAATTACCAGATCAATATTGAAACAATGGTATTTGAATTTTGCTCGATTTTGCCCATTGACCAATTTCTATTGTTTCAATAATCATAGGCGATTTTCTCGGTTAATATAACAGCTCTAGCGTTGTAACTTGGACCACATGTTTATCTCATTGCCTTCTTTATAGCCAGCAAGAAAAATCCACCAAAATCCTCATTTTCAAACACAAATTACCAGATCAATATTGAAACAATGGTATTTGAATTTTGCTCGATTTTGCCCATTGACCAATTTCTATTCTTTCAATAATCATAGGCGATTTTCTCGGTTAATATAAGAGCTCTAGCGTTGTAACTTGGACCACATGTTTATCTCATTGCCTTCTTTATAGCCAGCAAGAAAAATCCACCAAAATCCTCATTTTCAAACACAAATTACCAGATCAATATTGAAACAATGGTATTTGAATTTTGCTCGATTTTGCCCATTGACCAATTTCTATTGTTTCAATAATCATAGGCGATTTTCTCGGTTAATATAAGAGCTCTAGCGTTGTAACTTGGACCACATGTTTATCTCATTGCCTTCTTTATAGCCAGCAAGAAAAATCCACCAAAATCCTCATTTTCAAACACAAATTACCAGATTAATATTGAAACAATGGTATTTGAATTTTGCTCGATTTTGCCCATTGACCAATTTCTATTCTTTCAATAATCATAGGCGATTTTCTCGGTTAATATAAGAGCTCTAGCGTTGTAACTTGGACCACATGTTTATCTCATTGCCTTCTTTATAGCCAGCAAGAAAAATCCACCAAAATCCTCATTTTCAAACACAAATTACCAAATCACTATTGAAACAAATGCATTTGAATTTTGCTCGATTTTGCCCATTGACCAATTTCTATTCTTTCAATAATCATAGGCGATTTTCTCGGTTAATATACCAGCTCTAGCGTTGTAACTTGGACCACATGTTTATCTCATTGCCTTCTTTATAGCCAGCAAGAAAAATCCACCAAAATCCTCATTTGCAAACACAAATTACCAGATCAATATTGAAACAATGGTATTTGAATTTTGCTCGATTTTGCCCATTGACCAATTTCTATTCTTTCAATAATCATAGGCGATTTTCTCGGTTAATATAAGAGCTCTAGCGTTGTAACTTGGACCACATGTTTATCTCATTGCCTTCTTTATAGCCAGCAAGAAAAATCCACCAAAATCCTCATTTTCAAACACAAATTACCAGATCAATATTGAAACAATGGTATTTGAATTTTGCTCGATTTTGCCCATTGACCAATTTCTATTCTTTCAATAATCATAGGCGATTTTCTCGGTTAATATAAGAGCTCTAGCGTTGTAACTTGGACCACATGTTTATCTCATTGCCTTCTTTATAGCCAGCAAGAAAAATCCACCAAAATCCTCATTTTCAAACACAAATTACCAGATCAATATTGAAACAATGGTATTTGAATTTTGCTCGATTTTGCCCATTGACCAATTTCTATTCTTTCAATAATCACAGGCGATTTTGTCGGTTAATATAAGAGCTCTAGCGTTGTAACTTGGACCACATGTTTATCTCATTGCCTTCTTTATAGCCAGCAAGAAAAATCCACCAAAATCCTCATTTTCAAACACAAATTACCAGATCAATATTGAAACAATGGTATTTGAAATTTGCTCCATTTAGCCCATTGACCAATTTCTATTGTTTCAATAATCATAGGCGATTTTCTCGGTTACTATAAGAGCTCTAGCGTTGTAACTAGGACCACATGTTTATCTCATTGCCTTCTTTATAGCCAGCAAGAAAAATCCACCAAAATCCTCATTTTCAAACACAAATTACCAAATCACTATTGAAACAATGGCATTTGAATTTTGCTCGATTTTGCCCATTGACCAATTTCTATTCTTTCAATAATCATAGGCGATATTCTCGGTTAATATAACAGCTCTAGCGTTTTAACTTGGACCACATGTTTATCTCATTGCCTTCTTTATAGCCAGCAAGAAAAATCCACCAAAATCCTCATTTTCAAACACAAATTACCAGATCAATATTGAAACAATGGTATTTGAATTTTGCTCGATTTTGCCCATTGACCAATTTCTATTCTTTCAATAATCATAGGCGATTTTCTCGGTTAATATAAGAGCTCTAGCGTTGTAACTTGGACCACATCTCATTGCCTTCTTTATAGCCAGCAAGAAAAATCCACCAAAATCCTCATATTTAAACACAAATTACCAGATCAATATTGAAACAATGGTATTTGAATTTTGCTCGATTTGGCCCATTGACCAATTTCTATTGTTTCAATAATCATAGGCGATTTTGTCGGTTAATATAAGAGCTCTAGCGTTGTAGATTGGACCACATGTTTATCTCATTGCCTTCTTTATAGCCAGCAAGAAAAATCCACCAAAATCCTCATTTTCAAACACAAATTACCAGATCAATATTGCAACAATGGTATTTGAATTTTTCTCGATTTTGCCCATTGACCAATTTCTATTCTTTCAATAATCATAGGCGATTTTCTCGGTTAATATAAGAGCTCTAGCGTTGTAACTTGGACCACATGTTTATCTCATTGCCTTCTTTATAGCCAGCAAGAAAAATCCACCAAAATCCTCATTTGCAAACACAAATTACCAGATCAATATTGAAACAATGGTATTTGAATTTTGCTCGATTTTGCCCATTGACCAATTTCTATTCTTTCAATAATCATAGGCGATTTTCTCGGTTAATATAAGAGCTCTAGCGTTGTAACTTGGACCACATGTTTATCTCATTGCCTTCTTTATAGCCAGCAAGAAAAATCCACCAAAATCCTCATTTTCAAACACAAATTACCAGATCAATATTGAAACAATGGTATTTGAATTTTGCTCGATTTTGCCCATTGACCAATTTCTATTCTTTCAATAATCATAGGCGATTTTCTCGGTTAATATAAGAGCTCTAGCGTTGTAACTTGGACCACATGTTTATCTCATTGCCTTCTTTATAGCCAGCAAGAAAAATCCACCAAAATCCTCATTTTCAAACACAAATTACCAGATCAATATTGAAACAATGGTATTTGAATTTTGCTCGATTTTGCCCATTGACCAATTTCTATTCTTTCAATAATCATAGGCGATTTTGTCGGTTAATATAAGAGCTCTAGCGTTGTAACTTGGACCACATGTTTATCTCATTGCCTTCTTTATAGCCAGCAAGAAAAATCCACCAAAATCCTCATTTTCAAACACAAATTACCAGATCAATATTGAAACAATGGTATTTGAAATTTGCTCCATTTTGCCCATTGACCAATTTCTATTGTTTCAATAATCATAGGCGATTTTCTCGGTTACTATAAGAGCTCTAGCGTTGTAACTAGGACCACATGTTTATCTCATTGCCTTCTTTATAGCCAGCAAGAAAAATCCACCAAAATCCTCATTTTCAAACACAAATTACCAAATCACTATTGAAACAATGACATTTGAATTTTGCTCGATTTTGCCCATTGACCAATTTCTATTCTTTCAATAATCATAGGCGATATTCTCGGTTAATATAACAGCTCTAGCGTTTTAACTTGGACCACATGTTTATCTCATTGCCTTCTTTATAGCCAGCAAGAAAAATCCACCAAAATCCTCATTTTCAAACACAAATTACCAGATCAATATTGAAACAATGGTATTTGAATTTTGCTCGATTTTGCCCATTGACCAATTTCTATTGTTTCAATAATCATAGGCGATTTTCTCGGTTAATATAAGAGCTCTAGCGTTGTAACTTGGACCACATGTTTATCTCATTGCGTTCTTTGTAGCCAGCAAGAAAAATCCACCAAAATCCTCATTTTCAAACAAAAATTACCAGATCAATATTAAAACAATGGTATTTGAATTTTGCTCGATTTTGCCCATTGACCAATTTCTATTCTTTCAATAATCATAGGCGATTTTCTCGGTTAATATAAGAGCTCTAGCGTTGTAACTTGGACCACATGTTTATCTCATTGCCTTCTTTATAGCCAGCGAGAAAAATCCACCAAAATCCTCATTTTCAAACACAAATTACCAGATCAATATTGAAACAATGGTATTTGAATTTTGCTCGATTTTGCCCATTGACCAATTTCTATTCTTTCAATAATCATAGGCGATTTTGTCGGTTAATATAAGAGCTCTAGCGTTGTAACTTGGACCACATGTTTATCTCATTGCCTTCTTTATAGACAGCAAGAAAAATCCACCAAAATCCTCATTTTCAAACACAAATTACCAGATCAATATTGAAACAATGGTATTTGAATTTTGCTCGATTTTGCCCATTGACCAATTTCTATTCTTTCAATAATCATAGGCGATTTTGTCGGTTAATATAAGAGCTCTAGCGTTGTAACTTGGACCACATGTTTATCTCATTGCCTTCTTTATAGCCAGCAAGAAAAATCCACCAAAATCCTCATTTTCAAACACAAATTACCAGATCAATATTGAAACAATGGTATTTGAAATTTGCTCCATTTTGCCCATTGACCAATTTCTATTGTTTCAATAATCATAGGCGATTTTCTCGGTTACTATAAGAGCTCTAGCGTTGTAACTAGGACCACATGTTTATCTCATTGCCTTCTTTATAGCCAGCAAGAAAAATCCACCAAAATCCTCATTTTCAAACACAAATTACCAAATCACTATTGAAACAATGGCATTTGAATTTTGCTCGATTTTGCCCATTGACCAATTTCTATTCTTTCAATAATCATAGGCGATATTCTCGGTTAATATAACAGCTCTAGCGTTTTAACTTGGACCACATGTTTATCTCATTGCCTTCTTTATAGCCAGCAAGAAAAATCCACCAAAATCCTCATTTTCAAACACAAATTACCAGATCAATATTGAAACAATGGTATTTGAATTTTGCTCGATTTTGCCCATTGACCAATTTCTATTGTTTCAATAATCATAGGCGATTTTCTCGGTTAATATAAGAGCTCTAGCGTTGTAACTTGGACCACATCTCATTGCCTTCTTTATAGCCAGCAAGAAAAATCCACCAAAATCCTCATATTTAAACACAAATTACCAGATCAATATTGAAACAATGGTATTTGAATTTTGCTCGATTTGGCCCATTGACCAATTTCTATTGTTTCAATAATCATAGGCGATTTTCTCGGTTACTATAAGAGCTCTAGCGTTGTAACTTGGACCACATGTTTATCTCATTGCCTTCTTTATAGCCAGCAAGAAAAATCCACCAAAATCCTCATTTTCAAACACAAATTACCAGATCAATATTGAAACAATGGTATTTGAATTTTGCTCGATTTTGCCCATTGACCAATTTCTATTCTTTCAATAATCATAGGCGATTTTCTCGGTTAATATAAGAGCTCTAGCGTTGTAACTTGGACCACATGTTTATCTCATTGCCTTCTTTATAGCCAGCAAGAAAAATCCACCAAAATCCTCATTTGCAAACACAAATTACCAGATCAATATTGAAACAATGGTATTTGAATTTTGCTCGATTTTGCCCATTGACCAATTTCTATTCTTTCAATAATCATAGGCGATTTTCTCGGTTAATATAAGAGCTCTAGCGTTGTAACTTGGACCACATGTTTATCTCATTGCCTTCTTTATAGCCAGCAAGAAAAATCCACCAAAATCCTCATTTTCAAACACAAATTACCAGATCAATATTGAAACAATGGTATTTGAATTTTGCTCGATTTTGCCCATTGACCAATTTCTATTCTTTCAATAATCATAGGCGATTTTCTCGGTTAATATAAGAGCTCTAGCGTTGTAACTTGGACCACATGTTTATCTCATTGCCTTCTTTATAGCCAGCAAGAAAAATCCACCAAAATCCTCATTTGCAAACACAAATTACCAGATCAATATTGAAACAATGGTATTTGAATTTTGCTCGATTTTGCCCATTGACCAATTTCTATTCTTTCAATAATCATAGGCGATTTTCTCGGTTAATATAAGAGCTCTAGCGTTGTAACTTGGACCACATGTTTATCTCATTGCCTTCTTTATAGCCAGCAAGAAAAATCCACCAAAATCCTCATTTTCAAACACAAATTACCAGATCAATATTGAAACAATGGTATTTGAATTTTGCTCGATTTTGCCCATTGACCAATTTCTATTCTTTCAATAATCATAGGCGATTTTCTCGGTTAATATAAGAGCTCTAGCGTTGTAACTTGGACCACATGTTTATCTCATTGCCTTCTTTATAGCCAGCAAGAAAAATCCACCAAAATCCTCATTTTCAAACACAAATTACCAGATCAATATTGAAACAATGGTATTTGAATTTTGCTCGATTTTGCCCATTGACCAATTTCTATTCTTTCAATAATCATAGGCGATTTTCTCGGTTAATATAAGAGCTCTAGCGTTGTAACTTGGACCACATGTTTATCTCATTGCCTTCTTTATAGCCAGCAAGAAAAATCCACCAAAATCCTCATTTGCAAACACAAATTACCAGATCAATATTGAAACAATGGTATTTGAATTTTGCTCGATTTTGCCCATTGACCAATTTCTATTCTTTCAATAATCATAGGCGATTTTCTCGGTTAATATAAGAGCTCTAGCGTTGTAACTTGGACCACATGTTTATCTCATTGCCTTCTTTATAGCCAGCAAGAAAAATCCACCAAAATCCTCATTTTCAAACACAAATTACCAGATCAATATTGAAACAATGGTATTTGAATTTTGCTCGATTTTGCCCATTGACCAATTTCTATTCTTTCAATAATCATAGGCGATTTTCTCGGTTAATATAAGAGCTCTAGCGTTGTAACTTGGACCACATGTTTATCTCATTGCCTTCTTTATAGCCAGCAAGAAAAATCCACCAAAATCCTCATTTGCAAACACAAATTACCAGATCAATATTGAAACAATGGTATTTGAATTTTGCTCGATTTTGCCCATTGACCAATTTCTATTCTTTCAATAATCATAGGCGATTTTCTCGGTTAATATAAGAGCTCTAGCGTTGTAACTTGGACCACATGTTTATCTCATTGCCTTCTTTATAGCCAGCAAGAAAAATCCACCAAAATCCTCATTTTCAAACACAAATTACCAGATCAATATTGAAACAATGGTATTTGAATTTTGCTCGATTTTGCCCATTGACCAATTTCTATTCTTTCAATAATCATAGGCGATTTTCTCGGTTAATATAAGAGCTCTAGCGTTGTAACTTGGACCACATGTTTATCTCATTGCCTTCTTTATAGCCAGCAAGAAAAATCCACCAAAATCCTCATTTGCAAACACAAATTACCAGATCAATATTGAAACAATGGTATTTGAATTTTGCTCGATTTTGCCCATTGACCAATTTCTATTCTTTCAATAATCATAGGCGATTTTCTCGGTTAATATAAGAGCTCTAGCGTTGTAACTTGGACCACATGTTTATCTCATTGCCTTCTTTATAGCCAGCAAGAAAAATCCACCAAAATCCTCATTTGCAAACACAAATTACCAGATCAATATTGAAACAATGGTATTTGAATTTTGCTCGATTTTGCCCATTGACCAATTTCTATTCTTTCAATAATCATAGGCGATTTTCTCGGTTAATATAAGAGCTCTAGCGTTGTAACTTGGACCACATGTTTATCTCATTGCCTTCTTTATAGCCAGCAAGAAAAATCCACCAAAATCCTCATTTGCAAACACAAATTACCAGATCAATATTGAAACAATGGTATTTGAATTTTGCTCGATTTTGCCCATTGACCAATTTCTATTCTTTCAATAATCATAGGCGATTTTCTCGGTTAATATAAGAGCTCTAGCGTTGTAACTTGGACCACATGTTTATCTCATTGCCTTCTTTATAGCCAGCAAGAAAAATCCACCAAAATCCTCATTTTCAAACACAAATTACCAGATCAATATTGAAACAATGGTATTTGAATTTTGCTCGATTTTGCCCATTGACCAATTTCTATTCTTTCAATAATCATAGGCGATTTTCTCGGTTAATATAAGAGCTCTAGCGTTGTAACTTGGACCACATGTTTATCTCATTGCCTTCTTTATAGCCAGCAAGAAAAATCCACCAAAATCCTCATTTGCAAACACAAATTACCAGATCAATATTGAAACAATGGTATTTGAATTTTGCTCGATTTTGCCCATTGACCAATTTCTATTCTTTCAATAATCATAGGCGATTTTCTCGGTTAATATAAGAGCTCTAGCGTTGTAACTTGGACCACATGTTTATCTCATTGCCTTCTTTATAGCCAGCAAGAAAAATCCACCAAAATCCTCATTTTCAAACACAAATTACCAGATCAATATTGAAACAATGGTATTTGAATTTTGCTCGATTTTGCCCATTGACCAATTTCTATTCTTTCAATAATCATAGGCGATTTTCTCGGTTAATATAAGAGCTCTAGCGTTGTAACTTGGACCACATGTTTATCTCATTGCCTTCTTTATAGCCAGCAAGAAAAATCCACCAAAATCCTCATTTGCAAACACAAATTACCAGATCAATATTGAAACAATGGTATTTGAATTTTGCTCGATTTTGCCCATTGACCAATTTCTATTCTTTCAATAATCATAGGCGATTTTGTCGGTTAATATAAGAGCTCTAGCGTTGTAACTTGGACCACATGTTTATCTCATTGCCTTCTTTATAGCCAGCAAGAAAAATCCACCAAAATCCTCATTTTCAAACACAAATTACCAGATCAATATTGAAACAATGGTATTTGAAATTTGCTCCATTTTGCCCATTGACCAATTTCTATTGTTTCAATAATCATAGGCGATTTTCTCGGTTACTATAAGAGCTCTAGCGTTGTAACTAGGACCACATGTTTATCTCATTGCCTTCTTTATAGCCAGCAAGAAAAATCCACCAAAATCCTCATTTTCAAACACAAATTACCAAATCACTATTGAAACAATGGCATTTGAATTTTGCTCGATTTTGCCCATTGACCAATTTCTATTCTTTCAATAATCATAGGCGATATTCTCGGTTAATATAACAGCTCTAGCGTTTTAACTTGGACCACATGTTTATCTCATTGCCTTCTTTATAGCCAGCAAGAAAAATCCACCAAAATCCTCATTTTCAAACACAAATTACCAGATCAATATTGAAACAATGGTATTTGAATTTTGCTCGATTTTGCCCATTGACCAATTTCTATTGTTTCAATAATCATAGGCGATTTTCTCGGTTAATATAAGAGCTCTAGCGTTGTAACTTGGACCACATCTCATTGCCTTCTTTATAGCCAGCAAGAAAAATCCACCAAAATCCTCATATTTAAACACAAATTACCAGATCAATATTGAAACAATGGTATTTGAATTTTGCTCGATTTTGCCCATTGACCAATTTCTATTCTTTCAATAATCATAGGCGATTTTCTCGGTTACTATAAGAACTCTAGCGTTGTAACTTGGACCACATGTTTATCTCATTGCCTTCTTTATAGCCAGCAAGAAAACTCCACCAAAATCCTCATTTGCAAACACAAATTACCAGATCAATATTGAAACAATGGTATTTGAATTTTGCTCGATTTTGCCCATTGACCAATTTCTATTCTTTCAATAATCATAGGCGATTTTCTCGGTTAATATAAGAGCTCTAGCGTTGTAACTTGGACCACATGTTTATCTCATTGCCTTCTTTATAGCCAGCAAGAAAAATCCACCAAAATCCTCATTTTCAAACACAAATTACCAGATCAATATTGAAACAATGGTATTTGAATTTTGCTCGATTTTGCCCATTGACCAATTTCTATTCTTTCAATAATCATAGGCGATTTTCTCGGTTAATATAAGAGCTCTAGCGTTGTAACTTGGACCACATCTCATTGCCTTCTTTATAGCCAGCAAGAAAAATCCACCAAAATCCTCAATTTCAAAGACAAATTACCAGATCAATATTGAAACAATGGTATTTGAATTTTGCTCGATTTTGCCCATTGACCAATTTCTATTGTTTCAATAATCATAGGCGATTTCCTCGGTTAATATATGAGCTCTAGCGTTGTAACTTGGACCACATGTTTATCTCATTGCCTTCTTTATAGCCAGCAAGAAAAATCCACCAAAATCCTCATTTTCAAACACAAATTACCAGATCAATATTGAAACAAAGGTATTTGAATTTTGCTCATTTTTGCCCATTGACCAATTTCTATTGTTTCAATAATCATAGGCCATTTTCTCGGTTAATATAAGAGCTCTAGCGTTGTAACTAGGACCACATGTTTATCTCATTGCCTTCTTTATAGCCAGCAAGAAAAATCCACCAAAATCCTCATTTTCAAACACAAATTACCAGATCAATATTGAAACAATGGTATTTGAATTTTCCTCGATTTGGCCCATTGACCAATTTCTATTCTTTCAATAATCATAGGCGATTTTCTCGGTTAATATAACAGCTCTAGCGTTGTAACTTGGACCACATGTTTATCTCATTGCCTTCTTTATAGCCAGCAAGAAAAATCCACCAAAATCCTCATTTTCAACCAGAAATTACCAGATCAATATTGAAACTATGGTATTTGAATTTTGCTGGATTTTGCCCATTGACCAATTTCTATTGTTTCAATAATCATAGGCGATTTTGTCGGTTAATATAAGAGCTCTAGCGTTGTAGATTGGACCACATGTTTATCTCATTGCCTTCTTTATAGCCAGCAAGAAAAATCCACCAAAATCCTCATTTTCAAACACAAATTACCAGATCAATATTGAAACAATGGTATTTGAATTTTGCTCGATTTTGCCCATTGACCAATTTCTATTCTTTCAATAATCATAGGCGATTTTCTCGGTTAATATAAGAGCTCTAGCGTTGTAACTTGGACCACATGTTTATCTCATTGCCTTCTTTATAGGTAGCAAGAAAAATCCACCAAAATCCTCATTTTCAAACACAAATTACCAGATCAATATTGAAACAATGGTCTTTAAATTTGGCTCGATTTTGCCTATTGACCAATTTCTATTGTTTCAATAATCATAGGCGATTTTCTCGGTTAATATAAGAGCTCTAGCGTTGTAACTTGGACCACATGTTTATCTCATTGCCTTCTTTAAAGCCAGCAAGAAAAATCTACCAAAATCCTCATTTTC
>OX419337.1:7134573-7144573 GCA_948470475.1 Galaxea fascicularis
ATGTTCTGGGGCAAGTTCATTCATTGTCTTATAGATATTTAGAGCTTTCTGTTTTTCATAACGAAGAAATAGCTTCTCCTACTTAAGACTCGACAGAAGGAAGTTGCAGCACGTATCAAACGGTGATTTAATAACTACTCTGGCTGCACGATTTTGGGACAGCGGGACTGTTCCGGAATGGGAACCTATTCCTTTTTAGGAATTAAAGGAATTCAGCTTTGGACACCCAGAATATACGTTAACTGGAACATTTTGGCGAGAAAATCAAGTGCGGCCGGCGAAGCTCATGACGTGGCACCGGAAGTCAGGTTCAGGCACTCGGTCCACACCATTCCGCGTATTGGTTCTCAGGTCACTTCGGCCAAGATTATTCCATTGGCAGAGTATGCGCTCTTTTGGAAAACCATATCCTGCTTATTCTCTCATTCGTTAACAAGAATACTCCCAAAAGAAAGCGGGAATTTCCAGAGAGACCATCCTTGCGAGGGGAGAGGATGTTTCTGGAGCATTACATTTGCACAGGAAAACAAAAGCAAACTATTGGCTTTAGAGAAACCGAAAAACAAAAAAGATCGCTCAGAATAGTTATTACCTACCATGTGCATGACTCCTTGTAGACCAACCACTTCAGTAAGCCCATCACAATGGCATGCTGGAGCAAAATCCTAAGGGAAAAATTAATAGCAATCAGGGCAATCACGAACTTTTTAGGGGGGGGGGGGGGGTCCGGCGGCTTGCCCCTTTACTCCGGAAATTTTTGTAAATGAATATGCGCTGGTGCATTTTGAGACACAATTTTGAAATGTTACAGTGGTATTTTATGTTTCTGGTGTAATGTAATGATAACAATATTTTCTTAGGGAAGGGGGAGGGGGGGGGGGGAGAAAGTCGGGATTTTTCGGTGGGAAGCTTCTACCCCTTAAATACCCTAGATAGAACCCTGGCAATACGTTAACTGAGATTATACCAACAAAATGACCAGTTCCCAGCTGGCTTGTTAGCTTAGTTGCACCGCTGGCGCAGACTGTTCCAAATATAGTTTTCTCTCTGAAATAAATCTTTGCACCTTTTGTTTTCTTTTTTGTCAAATGTTGGCATTTTATAGGTCTCAATACTTACGAAAAAGTAAGCATCATTTGGTACACGACCGAGTCAGAAGCGGCGTGGGCGGGTTATTCCTAATTTGACGTTACAAGTTGATGTGCATCGCATTAAGTCTTCGTAAGCAGAGTAGTTTTCGACGTTAAATCAAGAATAAGCCTATAAAAAGCCAACATTTGGTAGAAAAGAGAAAGAAAGGCGCAATGCTTTTCGAACAGGTGCAAAGATTTATTTTAGCGCAAAAGATGTCTTGGATTTAGGTACACTTTAAAAGTGGGTTTACAACTGCGATGATCTCTAATTACTGTTGTCTTTCACCCGTAGTTCAAACATGATTTTCTATTCACAATCATACGAAATCCTGCCAGATATTGCCGTACTGAAGTGGGAACTGCAAAGGACAAATTAATAAGAAAACAGAGTGTTTTTACTCGAGCGTGAACTTTGGCTTTGCGTTACTTCGCTCTGTGATTGGTTGGCAAACTCGCGCCATTTTCCCACGCTTGGCGTTGGCTAGCACTATACGCCTCCAGCTATGATTGGTTCGTTTGCTGTTTGATTCCACTGTGATTAGCCTGGATAACTACACTAGTTTTATTTTACGACTTTCCTGGATCGCAAATCTCTCTACACCGTAAAAAATAATACTAACGTCATCTTTGTCCGTTCCCCACGCATCAGTCCCGGCAGCCCAGCTAAAAGAGGAAAATGAAGAAACCGTAATTACTAAAAATAACGGTAAAATTACAACTAAAGGAGAAGCATGAAGGATGTTTAGCATCCAGTTAACGGTTACCTGCCGATGTTGAGAACAACAATACCCTCAAGTTGTGGCAAGTCAAGTTTCTTTCCATCAACCTGAAAAGTAAAACTGAATGATCTAAGATCGATGTAGTAAACAACTCGTAAGTTTCATCATAAACTGCATAAATCGCATGGTTTTGTATTAATATGAATTGTTGTAGAGTCGTATTATACGCAAGTTAGTATCATACGTTTTTGCTATGTATCTGCATTAGAGTGGTTTTCAATTTAGGTCATTTCCCTGAAATACAAGACGCAATAGATGTAGCCGAAGTGGTCTGAGACTCTATTATTTACAAAAACGGGTCAGAAGCAATGCGATATGGGTTTTATTTTGTTGAGAGCGCAACATTGTTCAACGGTTTAATCTCTCAAAGGCAAAGAAAAAACGAAATAATGAAAGATTGATTCGGTTTTCGCATCTGTGATTTACCATTGAAGTTTCAGTAACCTCATCGTAATCGAGAATTTCTGTGAATAATGAAAAACAGGAAAATAAAAAATTCTTCAAAATTTCTCTTTCAATGTGCGAAATAAAAAGCATGGGTCCCCATACTCGTTTCGGAGAAGATCGCAATTTTACCTATTTCTAGGAGATCAGTCCTTCAGAATGAATGTCGAAAGAAATTATGATGATGCGCAATACTATTCAGGGGAATTACTTTAACTATCGAAAGCCATTAAGTGTGTATTTTTGTGATATTCCTCTTAAAAAGAAAAGAAATTCCTTTCTGCTGTGGAAAAAATAGCTAAGTATACATTATGGTTTGCTTCCCCTTTGAGAAAATAGCTCGACATGTTGTTGTGATGTTGTTGGGGTAAATTGGTTGTGAGCAATTGCACGTGAATGTGCTTGAGTTTTATTTGACCTTCAAAACATAAAAGTCTCCACGACACTATAATAGAATACGTATAGCATGGAATATCACCTCAACATTAACTTCATGTACAAAGGTCTTTGAGTAACCTTTCACCATTTTCTTCAGTCCTGCTCTGAAGTACACGCCTTTGTTATGAAGTCTAGACAAAAATTAAAAAACAACTGTTTAAATATTTCAATGATTATAAGAAGTACCTAACATATTTTGCAAAGTTTATCACAATGACACGTAATAGACTGAACTAAATGCTGAGAAAGTACGTTGCCAAAACTAAGGTTCAGCAATACATTAGCAACAAATATAAGGGTTGCTACCCAGCCAAACATTCTTTTCGAAATCGTGCAATTTTAAAGGTCCATTCTTCAAAAACCTACTTATCACATCAGACTGAAGTTTGCCTACCTGTGCCAATTTAAATAAAATTTATTATGTGTATTTCGTGAGGCTTGCATTTCATTTACACTTAAATAGTTTTCTCTTTAATTTTTGCAACTTGCAGTATTTCTGTTAAGGCAATTCTGTCTTACGCCACTGTATTCCTCAACAAACTTGTTGAGGAAATTGAGACCCAAAGCCCTTATTCCCCGAATCAGATTGTGTAGGTATCCTAAACGCTTTCTTAGTAGTGGCGGAATCCCCAAATCCAAAATTGAAGATGGTGTGAGGCGAAGGAGAAGTTACTTCAGTAACACTGATGAGACACATGTACTGGAGAAAGAACTTTGGACTCCAAGAGACTTGTTTTCTCAACGGGTCCTGTCCAAAACTGTGGCCAACGAATTCCGATTTTCATTGAAAGTATCTTCGGGCCTGACTCCTGAATTTCTTCACACGCAAATAAAGAAACGCTAGAGTGCGTCTAGATGTTTATAATAATAACTTACGTATTTATTCGCTGTTTTCTTTTTTCTCTTGAGCCCACCTCGAATAGCTATCAAGCTACCTGCGGGCTCAAGCATTTTGTATTTCTTAGGTATAAAATAATAAAGTTGTTGTTGTTGTTGTTGTTGTTGTTGAGAAGACGTAACTAACCTACTGTGGAATTTATCTGGCGCCTCCTGTCGCTGTAGATGAAAATCCAAGCACAATTCAGCGTCGATTCCAATTCCGAAATAATTATTCATGGTAAAAATACTGGGGTCATCTTCTCTTCCACAGATGGAGCCAATAGCGCTATCATTGGATAACGTGTCCGGGACTCCGTCGACCGAATCAAACATGACACACCATCTGTCCAGAAGACTTTCCTGTGATTGGTCGATGGTCATAAGTAGAGAGACTGGGCTCTCTCCCCCGGAATAACCTGCGCCCCAGTGAAGAACGCGTGAAAGGTCATTTCCTGTAATTAAAAGTGAAAAAGAATTCTTCTGTGAAACTCAAGAGAACCGAGAAGAGAAAAAATGAAGTGAACAGGTGACAAAGGTCTCGATTGTTTAACAAATTCTCCTCATCATTACCAACGAAAATATACGAAGACTAGTGTGGAGAATATACCAGCAGATCTCAGCAGTTATTTTACGTATTCCCTGGCTAGGATTTCAAATTCAAAATCTCGTGCTCTTCAGTGGGCAGCAACTGGGAAAAGCCAGGAATTTGCAGAAACCTTTCCATGCCCTAGAAAAAACTCATGCCTCTTCACTTTTTCACAAGCACGACTCACCTGTGCCGAGTGGAAGAATAGCTGATGCAGGCATCTTACACTTCAGATCCTGAATAACGTCATCTAAACAGGAAAGAACCCATCCAACAGTGCCATCACCACCGCATATTAAAATACGAAAATCAGGAATTGACCTGAAAGCATACAACCTGCACAAAAGAAACGAAAAGAGATCACATTCAACTCACACCACTACGTGTTACAACACCTGGCGTTACGCTGTTTTTTGTCATTTCATTGCTGAACAAGAAATTCGCCGCGAATTTGTTGATTGAATGATTTTATGGAAACCACAGTCATGCCTAAAATACCTACCCTGGTAAAGGCCCACCGTCTGTAAGGCTATACACTTGATGTGGATTGAGTAGTCTCTGGAAGGCTGCTAGCATGTCTGCTCCCTGTCCTCCTCCGCTTTTTGAGTTGACTAGAACTAGAAGTGGCTGACTGTCACCAGAGAACATTTCAGGCTGTGGGAAAAAAGTAAAAGGTAGAATGAAAATGTGGGAAATAAAAAAGCAAAATGCACTGAGCACGATTGCACAAAGGAATGGTTTCATGAATTGGTGCGCTCACAAATTACGACTTCCACATCTCAAACAATCAACGAGACAAAGAGAGAAGGAACAACTAAAATTGAAAAAGTCCACGATAATCAATACAGGGGATCCATACTTTTCGTGTTTACCTTAACGATTTTGAGGACTAAGATACGTCCATCTCCATATGTCAAGACTCTAAATTCCTTAATTTGCACTACGAGCAGTTTTCAACATAGTATCGTAAAGCATAAACCAAAGCAAATACTCCAGCCTAACACAACGGACCGAAGCAGTGCAATGCGCCAATCAGAATTAAAAGCAGTTACATGTAGCCAGCGCAAAGCGCGGGAAAATACGCGCGTGCAAGTCGCGATGGCTTCTGATTTTGATTGGTTGGGAAAGTGGCATGACTTTTGCTGGCCAATCACAGAGCGAAGCAATGCAAAACCAAGGAAACGCGATTCCCATACCATCACTCTCACTGTGACCCTGTTTCAGGGTTGTGCCTAAATCATACCCTCCAGAAGGACAGCCTAACATTGGTCTAACATTGCCCTTCATTGTCCTAACACTGCTCCAACATCGGCTGTCCTTCTGGAGAGTATAATCTAGGTACAACCTTGTTTGAGCAGATACTTACATGTATGTTAGGCAAGACTTTCACAAAAAGCTCTTTGCTGTCCACCGTTGAGCTCTTGAACTTATCTACGGCATCAGCAGCTACATCGGCAGCAGGAAGAGATACAAACACCATACCTGCAATGTTCAATCAAGTTCACCGTTACCAACTGAAGAGATCTATCCACTGTCCAAGAGGAGGTCAAACTTTATCCGAGGTTAACCCTTTATACCCTAAGCTCAAAATTTAAATTCTCATTTGCTGCCCCTACACATTTCTTATAGAAGTAGTAGGGAGAAGTTGTTAAAATATCCAACAAATTCATCTTGTGTGATCATGTCCTTAATTCTTGTGACCACTCTCTTATATGAAACGTTGATATTTCAAGGAGAAAGTTGAAGCTGATCACTATGCACGAATAACGTCAATATGTGAAGTACTCTACGAGCCGCATTATCAGAGTACACACGCATTGACAAATGGAATCTATTTGTTTTAGACTATTTGCTACCTCCGACTGATGACCTGATTCGTGCGTCTAAACTTTATTAGTATCACCCAACTAGTGGACTAATGCAAATCCTGCATTTTGATTGGCTACGCTACTAGAGAACTATTAGCAATAGTCCTCCAGTAGCAATCGAGCGCGTCGCTTTCTTTCGTTTTCTTCCCAAATAAATATTTCTTCAACTTGCATTTGCTAACTTTATTATTGCCTTTTCTGTCCGACTAGTTGGGTGATACTAAAACAATTAGACCCTTCGCCCTCAAGGGCTACGGGTCTGATTGTTAAATCGCAAACTCCAATAGACCAATCAACTGCAACACGGGTTTACACCATCCGTTGTATAAGCAATGGTATACCATCATAAACCTGGCCAGAGACGGAGTCTGTGAACCATGCCAGCTAATTTACAGGTATTCCACATCGAAATAAACAAAAAATGAAAACTGGAAATACAATTATAAAAAATATAAAACAGAGATAATTTTAACCGTAATAATAGCACGCCATTAATTTTATAGATGTTGTCGCGATAACACGTAAAACGAGGTTCACATTTGGACTTGCAAAATCAACTTAATCGAATTTGCGTCATTTCCTAGCTATTTGAATTGATACAACCAGATGCATGGAGACCGCGCAAAGTGCACCTGTACGCAATGAATCCATTTGTAAAAGTTCGAGAAATTCAAACTGATGCAGTTCATCAAGTTCGAATGATATTTCAGTGAAACATTCGGTTTTTCCTAAACCTAGTATGGCGAATCTATTTGTGAACTCTACTTCTCATTAAAGGGGCAATGCCGTGCAATTTAAACGAACCCAAAGGTGTATTTGAAATAACGGAACCTTCAAAACCTTCAAAACTTTTTGCAGTTATCTAATGAAGTACTGAATATATGGATTGAAAATATTCGCGGCTGTCTGTGTCCTCACGAATGACGAAGATGTAATGGATGACAACTTGAAACAGTTAAACTAAATTTTACAAGTTTTCTCAAAATGGCCATAAAATAACACTAGTTCTTCCGCTCAAAATTTGATAAAACCTATACAAAGAATTGCTGTGACAGTGTCTCCCTTCCCTTTCACTCCCACGATCTCAATATGAATTCTCCTTACTGTCTGCCATACATTGCTTATAATGTTAGTCCTGAGAATTTGATTTATTTCTTTATTCTCATCACCTGTCTGCTTGACATTGTAATTATATTGTTAGGAGAAATTACTTATTGGTCACTCTTGGGAGTCAAAGGGTTAAGTTGCACATGTATTTAAGACTGAAGAGCTTGATGTAAGAGAGGCATCACTGCACCATTCGGCTTTTCAATCTCCTAACGAAAAATTAATCAAATGAAAAACAAAAATCGAAATTCATTTCTGACCTCAGGATTAAAATTTTCAAAAAAGCTTATCCCTTTTAACGCTACCTCTATTCATCTAACCACAAAACTTTGGTCAATCACGATCAAATGCCATTTGACGTTTTGAGTAATGATTGTTTGATGTCTTTTCTCTTGGATGATGGAGGCAAGAGACGGGTAACGAGTGGATCCACTTTTACAAGCATGAAAGACAAGGAATACATGCGACAATGTGACTCACCGTAACTTGAAAATACACTTTTTACCTCGCAAAACTGTGCAGCTGAGAAAGAGACACAAAAACATTAAGAAATTTGCCAAGACTTCTATACTAAGGTGCACGAGGGCGGCAATGTCGAGGAATAGGGAAAAAAGAGAGCACTTATAGTGAGTGACAGTTCATTTATAATGTCTCACAGTGCGCTAAACTTAGTACAAATGGTTCGTGTATTTAAAAAGTTGTACGTATATACCACGTTATGACGCACTTGGGAAGTTTGGAGAAAACTAAAAAAGCTACTCCGCTTCTTTCGCGCTCTCCAAACTTACCGCATGCATTGGAACGTTACGTACGCACATAGTTACGGGACACTTTAGTCTCACTACACTTGGATTGAGTCACAGCACCCTTTCTATTAACCTTCGAATACAGCCGTCTCTCATCGCTCCCGGCGGCTGTATTCGCAGGCTACCTTTCTATTAATCCTACCCAAACCGTGGGGGAAGGAGGAAAGAGGAATTTTGCCATAACGGACGCTGGACGCTTGCAACGTATTATTTGAGCGAACGCAACCAAATCCTGCGACTTTATCTTGGAACAAGTTTGATATGGTAGGCAGGCAGGTGATGCTTATTGTTGTGAGGAACAACCAACCATACAAACAACGTTGATTAGCGTGTCTCCGATCGGAGAAGAAACAACGAGTTATTAAAATTATAATTTTACGTGTTTTTTGTATTTTGAGAGCACCTTTTCGTTCGTTTCTCTCGCAACCACGTCTACTGAATTCCTAGTTTGAAAATAAATATTAGTTTTCCTTCGAAACACTTATTACACTACCTTTGGCGATTTTGGATCAGGCTTGTGTTCTTCTATTTGCGTTCATTAAATTTTGATTGATTTGGTTATCTGTCGGCGGTTAGCTGTCTGGCCGCCGGATTCAAGATGGCCGCCAATCGGAAATCGTGACGTAACTGTCACGTCAGATGAGGTCACAGGATAGGTTCACAGACCACAAAGGAAACAACTTTGGATGTTCAATTAACCCTCGACGTTTTACTGCTATAGCCTAAATACTCTAAAGGGTGCAATGCAGAAAGTGCCGATCTGGACAGGGTTAAGTCACAGGACACTTTAACCAAGTCAGCTCACTTGCACTAAGTCACAGTACATTTATATCATCATACAACCGTCACACAACACCTATGGATCGTTTTCAAATGACGTAACGGCGGCCATATTGGTGTACCAAAACAAAGGAATGGCGGCCATATTGGTGCACAAGGCTAACTCTCTGGGGATTGAACTATATTTTTATGCAAATACTTTCTTTTGTTTCATTGAAGCAATATGGCCGCTGGTCACGTACCTGAAAACGATCTATAGAATCAGGCTTTGCGATAACGTGTCACATACGCTTATATTATTATATTATTTTGAGTTGGCGTAAACTTACTTTCGCCTAAAATGTCACTGATAAGAGTTTCATATTTGCTTGATTCAAAGCCCGTAGGAAGAGATCCAACACAAATACAAACACTTCCTAAAGGCTCAAGGTTTTTCCGTAGATAGAATCTTGTGAGTTTCATTTTTCTTATCGACTTCTGCAGAAATTAAAAAGGAACACACGAGTTTTATTGGATAACAATTCAAAATGACAGAATCCACCAAATTTTTCTTAGCTAAGTAACGTACTTTTCTAACATCCATCAAAGTTTTCCATGGACAATCACTGTCTTCCATCCTTCTTTCTTGAACTGAGTAAAGACAGATGAAAAACAAATATTCTATTAATTAAAACATTTAATTGTATTAACCACAACCTATTAGAAGATGCGTAGTTACACCTGACCATCCACAAACTCTACGGTATATGTGTTGTGGTTCAATTTTAGCCTGGTTTAAATGTTTTTTTCCTTTGTTTGGGGGTATGGAAAGGTCTGGATAATAGCAGTAACGTTATACACTAAGAAAGGAAACGACATTTTCGAAAGTATAAGACATGTGCAGCTCGTCTGGCATCCGTCAGTTCAGGGACCGCGGAGTGGATTTGAGTGGGGGTGGGGGGGGGTGCTAATGCGAACGCGTAAGCGTGACCCAACTAGGGAGGTCCGGGGGCATGCTCCCCCGGGCAAATTTGAAATTTAAGTCTTCTGAGATGGCTATAAATGGGTCTAGAGATGGATCATTTTTCGTCTGTTCAGGAACAAACCTAACGACAATCTGCCTCATCCGGCTGTGTTTGTATGAGAAAACCCTCAAAAAACTAAATTGGATCGAAATGGACAAATCCGAAAAAGGCAGCGT
>OX419337.1:7152073-7172073 GCA_948470475.1 Galaxea fascicularis
ACACCCTTGTACAAAATCCATTTAGTTACTCACTTAATCATTCCAGGATAAATCCTTACGTAGCCTTTGCGTCTGTCGGAACTCTAAAAACAGGATCAAAAACAACAATATTTGCATTCAAAAGGGCGCTAAACCAGACCCAACTACCTTTGAACGTGTATTTTAAGCTAGTAAGACAATTTACCACCACACCGGCGATAAAAATCTGGTATCATACGAGCTTATCAGTTCGCCTTCATGTTTTAATAACACAGTGCGATAATGGAGTCGCGCCATCAGGCCACCTCCTCAATACGGCATTTGTTTGTTCCGATGAGGAGCCCGTGCAGATTCCCCAAAAGAAAAGCCTGTTATTTTGCATGTTCCTTTGAAAATTAATCTCGTTAATGTGGCCACTCAAACTAAACTTTTAATATGCCTACGTACAAATGACACATCTTGAGAAGCAATAACGGTGTTCTTTTTTAATGAGTTTGGGGCCTTTACTCTGAAAAGGATAGTATGTAGAGACGTTTGTTCCTGTTTGTAAAATTCAGTAATGTATATCTCGCTCCAAAAAGACTCCAGCTGAAAAATCTACCCTATCCCCTTATTTGGGACAATTTGCGGCCATTTTAATGAGTTATCAGGACCTGGGGAGAGGACGAAGTAAACAAAACCAAGAAATCTGCAAAATCAAACCTTCATTCGGAGAAAGATAAGAGGTTTGGTTGAATTGTACTCTGTAAACTGGTGTGGCCTCTCCTCTGGATCAAGTGCGCGCTCATTCTCTGTTAAAAGACGAAACAAAAACGATGCTTCAGCAAAATACCTAATTTGCAAAAATTAATAATATAGGGTCAAATGCAATTTTACTTAGTTAACGACTAGGAGCAAGTTACTCTGTTTGTTGTGGCGTGGCGTGACGTTGCGTGGCGTTAGCGTTAGTGTGTTATTAGTACTTTTGGGGCGTTGCCTGCAGCGTTGTTATTTAGCGTGTGCGTGTGTTATTTGCATGTTGGGCTTCTCTGTGGCGTCTTCTGGCAATTCGAGCGGTCAGCGGTTCTCTTTGCACATTATGCGTGCGCCTTCGCATGTCCTCGTGGTTTTGTTTAGCTCAGCGTTCGGTGTGTTGGCGCTCGTGTGCTTTCGAGTATTTCCCCTCCCTCCTCTCCCTATTGGGGAATTTTTTTTCCATTGAACTGATTGTTCAGTGTGACGGGTGCTTGTTTTGGAGTCTGGGGTGTCGGGCGGGGCTCGTGGCTGGGTTGCGGGTAGGGCAGGCTTATGGGGTGATCCACTGACCGGGGGTTGGGTCGTTGGTACCAGTTCCCAGATCCTTGAGCACCCAACCTCCATTTGCGATACAGGCGTTAACCAATGGCAATAAACATGTGAATCACCGCAGCTATAAACAACGCAAGTTAAAGAGGCAATGTCATGCTATTTCGGTCCGCTGTAAAGTGCTAAAAAAATGACTTCAAATCAGGAAAAACCCAAAAATAATAATAAAAAAATGATTGATATGTTTCTTCCATATTTCAAGGAATGCTTTGAAATGAGTAAAGGTCAAAAGTAGCAATTTCTGTGAAGAAAACAGCAAAAACTCCCATGACAGTTCCCTTTAAAGTGTACAGTAGGGGCAACAAATTTTAATTTACATCTTAGGGTTCAAAGGTTTACGGAATGACAAGGAGACGCCTTACCTTGATCCACAGCTTTTGCGAGGTAGTAATTATTGGGGTTGTCAGTGATGTGAAATTTTCTAAGGGCTTCCTCCTGGAATGTAAAATGACAAGTATGTAAACGGAAAAGCCACAACAGACAGCATGAAGTAAAATTTGTCACAAAGGAGAACTCTGCACCGTGATTAGCGTCATAGACGACGTCCATAACAAGACTATGAGCCTTTACTTATTTTAACACCACTCCTCAAGACCCACACTGAGATAAGATGAGTTGCGAAGCGTAAAAGCTAAATTAACAAGATCTAAAGGATTAACTTTCCATGCATGGCACTTCGAGCTGAAGGTCTGACTCAGACAGATGCCTTGGACTCAGCCAATGGTGAAGTATACACCATCGACCGCAAAAAAAAAAAAAAACGATGTACATGTATTGCTTGATGAATACAATTTTATCTGTGGATGATATATAATGGTAATGAGATTTATATACCGCATTTTCTATTTTATATATATTCAAATGCGGTTTACATCATCCAACCCACCCAACCCATGAAATCACGAAATAGCACAAAGACCAGACCAGCACACCGGGAACTCCATGCCATACTCTTTCCGATTAGTGTGTGGGTTCTTTAACGTCCCACAAGGTTATGAACATTGAAGTGTTGTGAGACGGGACCTCCGGTTTATCGTCCTTATCCGAGAAGACTAGAAAGTCTAACAATTTGCAGATGTCATTACAAAGGCAGCACTTTCTCCTCAGTTATTTAAAGACCCTGAGTGTTGGTCCGGCCGGGGATTGAACCCACGACCTCCCGCACGGTAGTCCGATGCTCAACCAACTGAGCCAACCGGTCGGCGGTAAAAAAATAAATCATATATGCGGAAGTGAAATAAAATGAAGACTGATATTCGCAACGGGGTTTGAACATGTATTGCTTTCACCGACACTGAGGTGAATTATTGTTTTAGTATACACCACACAAGCTGAAGTACTAGCGTTTATTCAAATAATTTCCCCTTCGGAAACCGAAACGCGAGGCCGTTTTGTTTCTCTTCGGCTGCTCAGAGGTGAATAGTACTTTGCTAATCACCTCCGAGTTAACCAATCAGAACGCGCGAAAAGCACTATTCACTTGTATGGTATATAGTAAAAAGTGCTATTCACCTCCGAGGAACTCGCGCGAAAAACGCAATTGTTGACAGGAATAAGTGAGTTCAGAATCATCATTTTTGAGCTATTGTCTCACTGTTGTAGTATATACTAAAACAATTATTCACCTCAGTGCCGGTGGCCAGTGGTGGATATTTACCCCCTTGCTTCGCGGCTCGGTAAATACCGACCTCAGCCACCGTCACTTCGGCGAATAATTGTTAAATATCCCGTGATATTTCGTAGGATAACTGTTGAATATCCAGCAGATTTATTTCGTATATATCATCCACTATTTACCGTTCAGAAACATTTTGTGTCCGCAACAAATGTTTCCCAGTTTGCAGAGCATGGAAACAATCATGAGCAACAATGGGCCTGTTCATACTTAGCCATTTAGATCGATATAAACAAGATCCATCTCGGATCGATCCGAGACCACTTCCCGAGGCGGTCTAATTTAGATCGATCTCGGCCCTTTTCAAAGTGTTCATATTCGGGTCATAAAATACTCGGATCGATCCGAGATCGATCTAACTAGTAAATCTGAACTACCCCTATAACAATGTGTCCTCGTTTGCCAGGGCATTTCGCCGATGTGGCTAAAGGCTGTGGAGCGTGCTCGACAGATGTCATGCGATATGACGTAATTTTCATGTGTTGAGGGGAAAAAGGCGGTTTTTGCACTTTTGTCTTGTAGTAAACTCAGCAGTGGCAGGGTATTCTGCAGTGCAGCCCATAACTGTTAATTATTTATCCACTGGGTAATGTTACCTTCTATATGAACATCTGGCACCAGGGGCCCGTTTCTCGAAAGTCCCGAAAACGTTTCGGGCCCGAAAAGCCATTTCTAAAACTGTGATCCGCTTATTCTAAAAAGCTGGTCTTTAACCGTTATTTCAAGATACTTAAGGGCAAATTTGTTCATGCCTGGAAATGTCTTCACTTTTAAGTCATGTACGTAATTATGGCACACGAAAAAGGCCCGAAAAGTTTCGGGGGTTTCGCGAAATGCACGCCAGGTTCCTAGATTCCTAACTTATGAACTCGGGCTCCTTTCAAAGACTGCACGGTATGATAGGTTAGACAAATGTAACTCTGGCCCTGAGTAATTAAACAACACAACTCACAAGAACATTGCTTGCTTGAGCAGTCCTCGGGACTGCAATGTTTTTAAAAAGTTTGGGGTCACCTACTTCACCATCGTAAATCTTCAACATAGTTTCATCTGTAAAAAATGTAAAAGTCACTAAATTAGTGTAGAGGTCTTTTATCGTTCAGTTTCAGCAAAACTTCTTTTACCCACCACGAGAG
The DNA here is from genome assembly GCA_948470475.1 of Galaxea fascicularis. NCBI lineage: Eukaryota > Metazoa > Cnidaria > Anthozoa > Scleractinia > Euphylliidae > Galaxea > Galaxea fascicularis. The sequence continues at coordinate 7,156,208 of OX419337.1, forward strand.
TCAACGATAGTGTCACACTATTTTATGAGCCCTTTTGGCCCCAATAACAACACACATATTCTCCCTATTTTTCTGTAATACATTTGGCATGGTATCAATTGGGAGAATTTATGTAAACATCAGCTGAAAGCGCTTTAACCTTAATGGATGATTTGCTCGATTCTTATGACATGTATCTTTCGTCACGTAGAGATGCTGTAAGGAGAAATGATATTCTGACCACTTGCTCCCAATCCTTGGCATGTTCAGTTTGAAATGGAACTACGATCTTTGGCGAAAGTACTTGAGAAAACAACACACCATAATCGTAAAATCCTTCTTCCTCTTGTACAGTATGTGTGTCTCAACAATGGTAACAAAGAAACTTCTCATTTCCCCATGCCCTGTTCAACACTGAACAGTGTAGAGTCGCCAAATTGCCTTACTGTGTTTTCAGCTGCTGGGGTGACACCACTACCCTGCGAGCAGAGTCTCCTTCGATCTTCCTAGATCAGTCGACTGATCTAGGAAGATCAAAGGAGACTCTGCTCGCAGGGTATGGCACCACATACATGACGCTTTGGACACTAATAAAAGGTTCCTAACACAGTTGATCACCATGGTTGCATCAAGAGTAGAGAAGCACAGGCTAGGACATATTGCCCTCTCTCAGAAACATGTCTAAAGACAGAATGTGAGGCATGGGAACTGACTAACGATGCCAGTAATCTGGGACTTTTAAAGCTCTCAAACGCTACAGAACAGAAAAGATTGAAAAAAATACCTGACTACGAAACTTATAAGTTACTAACAGCTGATTTACCTGAATTGTAAGAAGACAAGCTATCCTCATGGTTTTGTGATGAATCATCAAGAACTATACCATCATCTTCATCATTCATCCCTATAAAATAAAATTATTACAACTTACAATAATACAGCTGCTTAAATAAGTACTGTAAAATTAACTCACATACATGTAAGGTCCATTAAGGCTCCTTCATTGCATGGCTCATTTACATGTCAGAGTGGTTATTTTTGGAAGCTAAGAAGAGCAATAATTATGAGAACCAGTTTGCAGTTTGTTTATTATGAACAGAGCACCCAAGATATGCCCTTTTTACAAATAAAACAAATTATTTTCAGTTACGGGGTATCGATTTCTCTACTTTTTGTAATAAAAATAATGTAAAAAACTGAAAATAATTTATAATAATTATATTCACCAAAAGTACAGAAACTAAAAAGCAAACCAGAATTAGAATTACAAAGTGTGTTTATTTTCAGAGTAGCCAGTCTTATGCAGTCATTGGTATTGGAAAACAGACATTTCAGTGCTAAAGCACTTTCAAAGATTGGACACATTTAGCAGAGAGGAGCTGGGTGCTTAGTTAACAACTGAGAGCAACAAGTGGAATTCAACAGATGCAACAATGTAATCATTTAAAACTAATCATCAAGCCGTTCACGTACCCAAAGTTGCACTTCTGCGTCTCCTCTGGGAACATGAACTCCATAACGTGATGTTTGGCATGGAGACAGCATATGGAGGTAACACAAGTTTGTGGAGATAACCAAATCCACACTCTTTAGGTAACATGACATGACATGAGCTGTGAGCCTACAGACATTTGAAAAAATACATGTAAACCAAGCAATGAACTCAGCTTTGCATTTGCAACTCACAAATGGCATACATGTAGCCATTTTCTGAAGTAAAAAAGCTTCAATGCAAGGGCAATGCTTTTTGGAATGCTGTTTATTATACTGTCCCAAGTATCAAGTGAGGTCATGAGTTCAAAATTTTGATTCTCTGTGGATGATCACAAAAACTAACGAGAAGTAATGGTAATGAATGCTAATGAGCATTAAATGTACAGTGCAATGCATAAATAAGCAACCCAAAATACGCATGTCAGTGAATTGCACAGTCATGTACTTTCCTGTGGTGCTGTGGCATGCCCAACGCAGCACATGGCATGTCAAGGACTGATAATAATAATGTTGAACACGATTTTCATATTCATACAGGGTTTGTTCACTTTTTTCGACCAAAAATTAAAGGACTTTTCAAGGCCTTTCAAGGACATAATTATTTTTCCATTTTTCAAGGACTCCAAGAGGGGCAAAATCAAGCCAATAAAAGTTAATTATAATGCCACATCAGATGCTCAAAGTAGAGAATGTGCCAATTTTTATTCTCAGATACTTGTGAAGCTTTGTTGGATAAAATTGCCAACACATTTCAAAGACTTTCCAGCACTGACTACAATTTTCAAGGGTTTTTTAAGGCCTTTCAAAGTGCGTGTGAACCGTGTCTATAGCTAGTGAAGTGCATCATTCTATTCCAGTGAAAGCAATATGCCAGCTGCCACACATGTTCAGCACACCATGAGACCTACCGCCTGTCCACACCAACTGCATTTCACACTTGCTGGACATTCCATGCTTCCACAAGTTCTTTTACAGTATGCACACTTTGCACCAGGAGCTAGATTTCCTTCCCGCCAATGGTGGGCTTGTTGAACAAATTGCTGTTGCAAGGAAACATTAACAAATAAATTATTATATATGTAGCTAAATGAACTTTAGGCAAAGTTAGTCTTAGCCAATGCAGCCAGCAGTCCCTGCCATAAGTGTACATGTCATGTGATGTTATTGCCTATGCATTGTTCTTTGGGCTGATCTTTGCAGATCCCTGAACTCTATGACCTGAAGCAAATCTTTGCAGCTTCTGGTCCTTAGCTGACCCCTCCCACTCCTTTAAGTGGTTCATTTCATTGCAAGGTGGCTATCAGTCTGGTATGTGTTTCTCCACTGAAATCCTTTGTTAAGTGTCATGATATCTGTTGGCAGGTACTCATAGGGAGACTAATAAATATCACATGGCCAGGAGTGTCAGAAAGTAAGACAGTACAAGAGTAAGTATTAAGTGACTTATTACATGTAGGTATATTCACCTTTTGTGTATGAGGTGAATATGAAGCACACATCTTGCAATCACTGACGCTGAAATCCTTGCATTCTTCATGAGCAAAATAATCACATGCTGTAAAACAATGAAAGTATTATTCAAATATATCAGAACACAATGACCCATAATGACTGTAGTAGGTTTGTAGATAAACGATTAAATAAGCGATAATAATAATAATAATACTTTATTTACCCTCGGATTTTAGAGTAGCTTATGCAGCTAATATCTCCGAGCATTTATCAAATAAACTTAACATGATAAGAATCCCAACCGGCCGGAGGCAAACCGGTTGGCTATTTTACAAGGATGACCGAGGAGTTGAACCAGGTACTTACCCAGAACAACACCAGCTAGTGGCCAGAGCGGGATTTGAACCCGGGTCACACGCATTGAAATCCAGCGCCCTAACCACTCGGCCACCCTGCCTCCATACATGTATATTTGTAAAACGATTTAACTTCATGCACTCTGAGACACAGGGCAGCGTCTATAAGGCAAATTAAGCAGCTTAGAAACCAACATCTTCTGTAGGATCAAGTCACTTCTTCCGTCTGCAATAAACTGTTGGAAGATGAATATTATGAATGGGGATCAGCATGGTTGAGTGGTAAGGTCGTTGGGCCTGTAACCTAGGGTTCCTGGGTTCTTTTAAGTTCCTCTCTGACCACTTAAGTTGGAGTTGTTTATCACTAGTGCTGTGTTCAAGTCAGGTATGCGTGCTTGCAAAAAAACCTCTACTGGTTTCTTTTCACCTTGTTTGTGTTGTTATAAGTATTATCATAATGACTATCACCATCACTATGATTAATTAAAATACATTTTGTTTATATCTATGTGTCAAATTGTTATATTGACCATTGACTCACCTTGGCATCTAAATGCCATATGCTCATCAAGTCTTTTCCTACAAACACAACAAAACTGTCTCCGGTAAAATGAAGGACCACTCCAGCTGTGTGGCACAGGTTCCTAAGTGACAAAGTGAAAGCAAGAAGTTACTCTTGACACAATGGTATGGTATGTTCAACTAAAACTCATCTACACTGTACAACATATGAGGTTCCCTCTAGAGCTGAGGCACTTTGGCTGATGAAAATAGCAATAATGATATCAGCACTATAATAATATTATAAGTTTGATTATTATTGTTATTATTATTAATCACTCCATCAAAAAATATCTGACTTTCAAAATTTTTGCCCAAATTTCACCAGTTTTACAGCACTATCTGCAAGCCTAGAAATTGTGTAGGTAGGCAAATCAAAATAAAATATGAAACATTTCTCTTGGTTATAATAGGAAAGACAGTCTGTGATGGTCTCAATTTCTTGACTCCACTCACTAACCCTTTCACCAGAAGCTTACTTCTCTCCTTACAGGTGCAAAGTGTTAAACAATAATATTGGGAAAACCTTAAGTTAAGTCTGTTGTTGGTTTTTGTCCTTGCTCTGAGAGGTTTTCCTCCAAGTACTCCTGTTTTTCCTTCTCCTCAAAACCCAACATTTCCGAATTCCAATTCCATCTGTATGGTGTCCCCAATTAGCACATTTTGTGCTAAATACATTGTTGTTCAAATAAAGTGATTTTTTTTTTGCAATTTTTATACTGATAGTACCAAGTTGCAATGAATTAGGAGTTCAAATCGGGTTAATAATTATTATTGACCTACAACAGTAGTTTGTAAGGGAGAGGTCTCAGATGTTAATTTTAACTTACCTTGACAAGAGATGTTGCAATGGAAATGCAAGGGGTAACCACATGCTGCATGCATCTATCATGACTCACAAAGTTGCAAACTAAAATGGAAATAAAATAATGAAGACTTACTGATAAACGATAAGGTCCTGGTGCACAAGATGATTTTGAGAAAACATTGGAGGACACATAATTATAATATTAATTTGAAGTTGCAGATCAAGTGTCATCTACACTGTATTTTAACTACAAAGTATCACTTTCACTATTTTTCAGTCAAGTGGGTAATAGCCAAGTCTATTAATCTTAAGAAGACTTGAAACGATTTTTAGCCATGTGCGCATATAACCTAAACATGTTCTGGCTGAGATGTCTCTACCACCTGAGTGAATTCCTATTGCCTATTCTACATTTTTTTCATACTGTCAGGGAAGGTAAAACTTTCATGAACAGTCTGAAAAGGCAACACAAATGATACTGTGTAGGTCACTGACTTTTGGACACTTTGCAAAACCTTAATTATGTAAGATCCTTCATGTTGTTACGGTAACCACTATGACTGTGTCTTAAAGTATTGCCTAACCACAAAGTTTGGTCACCATAATCCAGAGATGGAAATACAATGTAAGGATCAATTAGCAGCTACAACAAGTTGCAAAAATACTTGAAACACTGTACGCCATTTGGCCTTGAATGATGTTTCCATGATATTCCACTTTCCGTGCCCCTCCCCCTCTTATCAAAGTTGTTAACAGTGCAACACCCTGCTTGAAACTTTGAGGAACAACTTTGAAACGGGGAGAGGGAGGGGGTGTGTATTGTATCTCACAGATTTGTTAGCAGCAGCGCTTCAGAGAAAGAAGAGACGTTTTTGATTGTGAATGTCTCAACAATTTTGCAACTGGTTGTAGCTTTGTCTAGTTCATGTTGTTGTTTCATTCTTGTGACATCTTACTTATTAAGTTTATTTCATTTTTGGCAAGCAAATCTGATCAGCATGCCAGCTAATATTTCCATTCCTGATAACTGGATACATGCACAAGTTTAGCCTGTGAATACAGCCGCCTCTTATCACTCCCGGCCCCCAAGGGACGCCCCTCAGAGGCCGGGAGTGATGAGAAGCGAACACTGTGGATCATCCCTTGCTAATTCATTCAGTCATTGCGAATCTTTCCAGATTAATTCAGTCTAATTGCTTAGTTCTTTGAGCAAATTGTTGTGGATTCTGGTCCCCTTCCCTCCCACCCATAAGTGGTTAAGTACAGTAAGTGGAAAATATTCCACTGAATTTTCTTTCAGTATGACATTGCCTATTGGCGGCTGCTTGCTGGGGTGGTTCCCACTGACAGGGTTGCCATAGTTACCTCCCTGCTACGCCTGATTATGAATTGCTTGGGACCCACCTCTATGGCACCAGTTCCCAATCCCATCAATTGGCAAAGAGTTTAAAAACCCTGTAACTTCCTATTTCTTCAAATAACAAAACCCCTGAAATAGGTATCCCTGGCTAGGTGGTCAAGAGGAGGTGGGACACAGACAGTGTGATGTTTCCCACAATTTTTGCTTCCTTCTTATCCACAGCACCTGTTATCTCTTTTGTGCCTTTTCAATTGCATAATTAACCAAAGTGGCTATATTGAGCCACTACAGTAAAAACTCACAAGTAAGAACCTACATTTTTAGGAGTCAGCCTAAACAGGTTCTTATATAAATGGTACTTAACAAAATTTTAGGCTATTTAGATTCTTAAAATAGGTTCTCATTCTTGGAGAAAAACACACCTGCATAACAAGTTGGTAATTGTCCTATATTTTAATTTTCTTCACCACACCACCCCTATCAAATATTTAAATACATTTTTTTATTATTGTTGCTATTATAATTATTACTAGCTTCACTGCATTTACATTACAGTAGTGTGGATCTACACTTCCTTAGTATGCTTTGTAACTACATATTTCGCACTCATTTTTCTTAAAAAAATCATGTTTTACAGCAATGGCAATCTGGTTTTTCTTCAATTATGATTACAGTATATAATTTCAGTGTTCCTGTAATGTACTATATGATTTCAGAAAATAAGAACCTATTTTAATTTTCTTAGGCTAAATAGGTTCTTGTTTATGGGGGGTATAGTTGGCAAATTTTAGGCTAACAGGTTCTTAATTTTTAGGTTCTTACTTGCAGGTTTTTACTGTATATAAACCACTCACAGGTATATGGCTTCAATTGTACTAAAAGCTCCAACAGAGAAGCATGACACTTGTGTTATACACATGTTAATTTTACACATGACTATGTCTTTGTTGGGATAAATTCAAGTGCAGCAGGCCTATTCAAAACTAATTTCTGTTCCTTTAACCCAGTGAAAATTGTCAGAAGCAAGTTCCTCCTCTTCTGTATATATTATTTCAGTCATTTGTAGTATCTTGATGAAATTTATGGAAAGATTCCCACACAGTGCAATACATTAATACATGCATCACTGTCATACTAACCCTACTCCAAAAATGCCCAGAGTTTGAGTCACAAAATGGATGCATACCGTAATTAATGTATGGGGCTGTGTGGAAATCTTGCCAAATTTATTTCTTTAATAAATTGTTTTTCATTTGGCCGTTTTCATTATTATAATTTTGGTTCTACAGTGGGAATATTTTCTTCTGATAGGTGGAATATATGCCAAACGTTAGTCACCAGATTCACAAAATGTTTGCCACAATCAAAGGAGTGAAATCAGCCTCCCACTTACATCTCTTTCCAATTTTCAAAGTTGAAAACTACAACCCCAATACCAACTTCAAAAACTTATGAACAGATTAACCTCCTTGATAAGCCTTTGACTAACCACTCAAATTATGAGCACAAAATCCACACAAGGGCACCAGGGAAGCATATTATCATTAAAATATGACGCAAATTATCATTTTCTCTTCATCAAACGTCATTCGTCGTCTTTACGTGACAGCGAGCCACTCAAAATTTGTTCCTGAAATAAAACCGCACTATTACTTCAGAGAATCGGTTGAGCAAAAGTAATTTTCGACGAAATAAACGTTGATTTATTTGTAGAAATCGACAAAGAGTTTGGAAATGAAAACTTCTGTATTTGTTAAGTAAGCTTAAGCTTATACATATTGGAAAGCAGATGGTTTCAATCGAATTACATGTATATAAACATGACGTCAATAAAATAATTCAGAAAATAATGTTGTGAAATTTCAAGTGTGTTTTCATCTGCGAAACCTTCAAATAAAGCTAATAGATAAGAAACTAGCTTAATGAAGTGCCACTTTCGGGAGAGATCGAGAGAGAGAGGGGGGGTAAAGAGAGTCGAAATAACAAAAAATCGAAGAGGGTATAATTGCCAGCTCCATGGCCAATCGAATTGCGGAACTTCAGCAGTAAACGTCTTATGGGAAAAATGCATTCCACGGTACAACAGCCGACAAACGTTGAACTACAGAAATAGACAGAGCCTACCGTTGAATTTTGGAGCTTGTTTTAAGGTTGCTAGGTCAGCCAACAAAGATATAAAGCTGTCATGCAACAGCATCTGTATGCTTTCGGCCTAGGCATGCATGTTGACTTGTACACACATCATACGCAAACACCACAAGTCATCCTCAAATTTTAACAAAAGTTCACTTTATCTTCATCCTCCCTACCTTCGCAAATCAGTCCTTGATTCATTAAGCCCCACAGCATGTCTGTACAGTGATGACAGTACGTTGGTCTGGTGAAGGTCTTCCTTACGAATCGATGACCACTTTGACCATGTGCGCTGTAGGCCTCGTCCAATCTCGAGTCAGTCAGACATCGAGGCATGGCATCCGCAACAGCCAGCGAAGGATAGGACATTTTATGGGCCATTACCGTGTTTCCATGTCAGTGTTTACAATGGAGAAGCTTCAGCAATAAACAACTCATAGCAATTTCCTCTTTGAGCAGTAAACGCTGGGAAACTGGTGTCTAGTTCTACCAGCGACTGTTGCCTTCGTTAGACGTCGGAAAGACCCTGGAAAGATATCCGGTTTAAATTCGGGTGCCGAAGCAGTGTCGGAAAAAGCCGATTATTCCAGTGTACATTTCGCTATGGCGTTATTCCCCAAAATTACATTTACATTTTGGTTCATTTCTTTGCCTTCCTCTGCAAAACAGCAACGGGAAATGACCAATGTTTTGTTGACGCCGTGAGCACATGACGGCAAAGATTTCTTTCTTTTTCCTCAAGCCTTGTTCACACTTGCGATGTAACGACATAACGGGAAGGTCATGCAAACGAAAAAAGTACCTCATGTTGATGTTTTATGTCTGTAGTGTGAACAACACATCATAATGACATAGTAGGAACATAATAACATGAACATATCGACATAAGGGATAAAACTGATCTTTTCTTTATGTCATTATGACTACACTCTTATGTCCGGTTATGTCACTTACTTACAGGCCTTACTTAAACGCCCTTCGTAGTAATTTAGTTCCTGGACAGCTCTCCAGTACTTTCCAAGTTAAACAAATTTCAATAATGGCGAAAGAGATACAAAAACGAGAAGCTATATTCTGAAATGGCGTTTTCGTTGCCGTTGTCGTGGTCGCTGCTAAAACCTCCTGATGAGTATTTCGAAGACGGTCCTGAAGGAGTAAAATGGGAGCTGGGATTTGCCTGTTTTTAGACTGGAAAAATAGTGAAAGAGACAGCTTCGCAAATTCTGATTTAAATAATGGTTACTGGAAAACATTTCAGAGCCAACAAACGCAAATTTTGCTCCGTTTAAGTCTTTTTACGATCGGGAGGTTATTTGTATAGACTTAGCAATTTCCGTCATTCTACACAAAATGGTCACTGGAAATGGGGGTAAAAGTCACAAAAATGGGAAGGGAAACACGTCTGCTATTATAAAGACAGTAATATTTGGGCATTATTTGATTTACAGAGAATTTGGGCTGGGAAATGGGATTAAGACCCCCCCCCCCCCCCCCCTCGCCCTTCAGGATCCTCTTCAAAACGCTGAAGCGAAGAAAACCCCAAAATAATGGTTCAGTTTCAGTGTTCAGAAAATTATTTTATCAATTTAGCAAAACTATTACCAAGGTTCCTTGTCTCAGAATGGCAAGGAGTGAAATGGCTTGAAACTTGAAAACATTTATAGGGCAACTTTTTCCAAGTTCTCCTCTTGCCCTATTAAAACAAATGGCAAATACGTGCTTCCTATTTGAGAAAATAGCTTAAAATCTTCTTTTGGAGTTCAAGGGGCATTTTGGTTATACGAAATTGTATTTGAGGGTGTTTAGTTTAAATTTGACCTCAGAAACAAAACAAAACCACCATGCCAACCCAGCTTAAGGGACGATGAAAAACTTGCTAAATGTGCACTCGAGTTTAACGAGCCTTCCCTAACGGCACCATGAGTTCGTTACAACTTCGTTACCACCCATAACTCTTTTGAGTAGTTACGGGTACATCCTCTGCATGCCGAATACTCTTTTAATGAATATATCAGAGCCCATCGACCACATCGGGAGCGTTTACAATCCGGTTGGAATAGACGTATTCGGCTAACGTGTTTACATCCTTGTTGCCACCCAATTCAGATCATGTGATGATTCATTTGGGAGGTAACCATTGAGCAATTTGTCACACACAACTGATCGCATGGAAGTATGAACAAACAGAACAATCATAACCTCCTAAATGAATCATCACATGATCTGAATTGGGTGGCAACAAGGATATAAACACGTTAGCCGAATCCCTCTATGCATTCTCGTCCCCAGAGCCTCCTGTCCCTCTTAGCCAGCGGAGGCCTTCGCTTATACGAAGGGCCCCGCCGGCTACGAAGGACAGCAGGCTGTGGGGACGAGAATGGTAATGTTACAGGAAAGTGAGCCCAGGTAAATTGGGTGGGGTGTCAATTGACAAACGGTACAGGTAATTTCCGGTCATTTCGGTTGGGATGGAAAAAGAGGAATGCGTCTGAGAATTTACATGTTTTCCAGAAACTTTCCGGTTGAATGAGCTGATATACGCGAAGCAGTTTTTCTCCCTCATTCCCAGATTTCATTGAGAGTCCGCTACCTCAACAAGTACACAAGGTGCACAGTCTTACATAAAAAAAGTTACGAAAATCGGCCACTCTACACTTAGCCCGAGTATCAGGTCCTATCGGGGAAGCGGAGACGCCAGAAGGGGAAGGAACAGGAGAAGGGCCTGACACAAAGCCATTGATTCGCTTGTGTCCAACATCCAGATACTGGATGTTACGCTAATTGGTCAAAAGACAATAAGAAACGTCACGTGAGTCAACCGGAAGTCAAGCTTCCAGCGTTACAGTCGCCATTCATGATACGTGACAGTTACCGGAAGGGATTTTGATTGGCTAATTATAACACGCGCTGTCTGGGGGTGGAAGGCTTCTGAGAAGCTGTTTGTGTCAGGCGTTTCTTCCTTCGCTTTCTGGCTCTTCTGGCCTTCCCCACCCTAAAAACGCCTGATACTCAGGCTACTCTACACTGGTCTAGCGGGAAACCACATGAGCTTCGTGTTTTCTATTTAATACGAGACCAACAGTTCTTTGAAATCACAGACATAAGGAGAAAACGTTGTTTAAATAAGGTTTTGGTTTGCATATTTTCACTCATTTGGTGGGGCACTGCCCCAACAAAATGTTAACATTTCGGGTACAGAACTCTACGTTAATAAATGTATTACTCAATGCCACTAAATGCCACTGATTTGACTAAAGAGACGCTAGATTACAAAATTAAGATAAACTGCCCGATTGCAAACATAAAATGGGCTCATCAAAAAAGATTATTTTGGAACAGGTGGCCCGAGACTGATCAAAATTGCCAGTTTCGTGACATTAAATCAGCTGTCGCTTTGTCGCTTATATACACTTTTCAGCAATTATTTTGAGATAGCTAAGACTACAGCGGCCATACTCTTACTTAAGATTTTCCTCAAATTCTTTCTTTTTTACCTTGTAGGTGAACCGGACTTAGCAGTCCCTCTTTCTTTCGATCTCAGTTTGTGCGCCTTCGTTCCTTTGTTTGGGCCTTCACCCTTTAAACCATACGATCAAAATGTAAATTCTCATTCATTGCCCTTGCACATCTCCTTTAGAAGTTGTAGGGAGTAATTGTTAAAATATCAAGCAGATTCATCTTGTGTGATCCTGTCCTTAAATCTCGTGACCACTCTGCGTTGATTATAAAAGGAAAAATTGATTCTGATCACTCCTATGCATATGGTTTCAAGGGTTGAAGAGGGAAAAGTTGAGAAGATTAAAATATCAATAAATACCTTGAGCTACTTTGCTCGAAAACCTACCACTAGTTGGTGAGAAAAATATTTTCCAGGATAGAAAACTCTTCGGACGTTTTCAGAACCAGGGATCCGTTTCTCGAACGTTTTTGGGCCCGAAAAGCTATTTCAAAACCTGCGATCCGCTTATTCTAAAAAGCGAGTCTATGATTTCAAGGTACGAAAAGGCAAATTTGTTCCTGCCTGAATATGTCTTCGTTTTTAAGATACGAGGGAAATTATGGCACCCGAAATGCGCCCGAAAAGTTTCGGGAGTTTCGAGAAACGAGAGACCCCGTAGCCTTCCAGACGCGGTCTATGATTGGAGCACAAAACCATAGATGATACAACACAAACAACTCCCCTAGCCCTGATAACAAAAGAAGCTACAAGTCACAGGGGCCAATGAAAATATAGGTCTGGAACAGCTACAGGGTTACTCCGAGAAATGGGCCCCTGGCCGCGTTGAGAAAAAGCTCCTCATTACTCAACTATGTTGTGAAATCATACTGGAAACTGATGCTTAAAAAAGTCACTTTTCTAAAATAATACGTAGTCAGTATTCAGAGAAAAAACAGAAAGTTTCCATTGAAGAAATTGTAGTCAACTTGGTAAGTTGGCCTTGTACTAAGTTGACAACGGAACCTTCGGATGTACTCGGTATGTCACGACGAAAGCATCGGTAAGCCCAGTCGACTGCTCTCGGTACCTCCTTAGACTCCGCCATCCCAGGACCGCTTCTCGGCCAAGACATCACAGAGACGTATTTCCAGTTCTTACGAAAACTTCGTGGCCTTCGGTAAACTGCATTCGCAATCTCTTGAGGAGGCCAACAGATGGTCGTCGATAAACCGAAACAGTAGACTTCGATATCGCCCAGAGGTTGCTGCTAAACATATCTGGTAAATCAAGACGGGTGTGTTTTACGAAGCTACCGTCCCCTTCGGTGAAGCAAAACGTGTTTATTCGGATACTCAGAAAGATAACCCAATCAATCACTGAACCCAACCTTCGGTGTACTCGAAATCTCACGAAAGCTCGATGTCTTCAGTCGGCTTGGTTCGGTCTCCGAGATAACCACGCAAACATGCATTAGGCTCGCCCACAACGATGCTGTCGGCTTGTAACGAGAACATCAGCAGCTTCTTAAACGTCGTCGGTTGCACTCGATTTCTCACCAAGACACCAACTCAGACGACACCAGTGCGACCTTTTCCAACCAATCAGAAAAAAACGAGTACCGACGCAGTACTCTTAATTTTCAAGTAAGAAGTTTAAAAACTCGCAAACGCGCTCTCACGTATTGGTGTTGTAAAAACTCTATATTCCAGTTTCAGAATATGCTATTTGAAGTTTTCTAAACCATTTCCCATGTGCTTTCAAACGCATTTATATTTACACAGCATGACTTGTGGACGCGGCATTGGCATCCCTGTGACGGTGGGGATTGAATGGGCTTTTTGCTATCACTTCCAGAAGCCATTCCCTGGTAACGGGTTGTTGTATGCTTTTGCACACACCTAACATAAAGAGAAAAACAAAAAGGGGAGATAATTATCTGGTCTAGCAGAAATTTTCATGTAGATATTTCTACAAGATGTAGTATCGCTATGTGGTTGAGCAAACTACACGAGCTACGAACTTTCGGTTACTTTGATAGTCAAGTCTGTAAATGCAGTCATTTGTAGAAAATGTCATAGTTAAGCTCAATTTTGCTGAACTTGTCAAGGAAATAACGGACTGTCGGTCATTTAGTGTTTTTACAACCTTGACCGGCTGCCGGTCATTTAGACACAGCCTTCTTGATAACATTTCAGCCTATTGTCTCTGATAAAGTTAGCTGTATTGGCCAATTCATAAATTCGTGTTTTGTTGCACTTCTTAAATGAAGTTTGTGACGTTGAAGTTGCACTTTTATCCATATAACAGCGCCCTAAGCTGAATTATTTCAAAGTCACCTTTTGACGATCTCTTCACAACAGGAGAGGAATTTACCTCGAGCTACCTCGGTAATAGAGCAGTTATCAACTGAGTGTCATAAAACCAAAATCCAAGCAATTACCTCAGCCAATGAAAACAGACTGAAACAGTGCAGTGAGCCAATCAGAATTCGAATCAATTACATGAAGCCGGCGTAAAGCGCGGGAAAATACCCGCATGCTTTGGTTTTGTTTTTGATTGGTTGAAAAAGTGGCGCGAGCTTTGCTGCCCAAATAGGACATTTTACGATTGTGTGTTGACTAACCTGGCCTTTGAGTAGAAGCGAGGCTGGAGGTGACCTTGTTTTGATATAAACCTCACTGCTTTTCTCGTGTAAATCACGTTGTTGTTTTGCTAACTAGTTAACATTTGCACGAGAAAGACAGAGAGGTTTGTATCAAAACAAGGTTACCTCCAGCCTCGCTTCGACTCAAAGGCCAGGTCACTGAACACACACCTGTAAAATGGGCTATTACAGAGCGAAGCAATGAAAAACCAACGCAGATGCAATTTACTTTCAATGCTGAATTGAAAACCGCTATATCAATCACACATATGTTTTAGCGAAAGAGAACTATCTTAAAGTACACACTGATCATCACCCCTCAACGCATCACCATAAAAGGAAAACTACAGGAATAACTAAGGAAATAAATCACACATCTAAAATCTCTTATTTTCTTTGAAATTTGTAACGGACAAAGCAAACCACTTATCAGACACGTGCTCATGAAATGGTGATCACGTGATAGCCAAAAGGTTTTACGTCACTGATAGCAAGCTATCACAGCGCGGCAGAAGAGACTTACTCATTGCCGTATTATAGCCGTTAGGAAAACTTTTGTCTTCTCGGACTCTGAGAAATTTCCACTGATTGTTCGGAGAATCCCACGTACACTCCACAACCTTCTTATTCAACTTCTTTAACTCCTTTGTCACCTAAAAAAATCACAGAATTGAAACAGTTGGTCATTAATCATCGTGCTAGGTACAATGATAATAAAATGTATCCATTACTATTAACATTGTCATAATCATTATCATTATAAATAATAAATAAATAAAAAAATAAAAAATAAAAAGTCTATTTAAGGTTTCAAACAAACGTTAAAACGTGCAAGATCCATTATAAATTACAATCTATTTATTTAGAATCAAAGAGACATCTATTTACAAAGCATTTCTTAAACCTCTCTGTGTTAACACGTGGGATCTGGTAAGGATGCGACCTACCGCGTAGAGCCCTGTTCTTAAGTGGGGGGAGAAGATCCTTCAGGGGATGCGAGGAAGCACCCCTGAGAGCGCCGTCGATGCGGTACTATCGATACTATTATCATTATCATCTGATTGCAACTTTACTACTATCAAGTGCCATAGGCGTCGGAAAATATCATAAACAATTGTTTTTGTATTTGTCTGTACCACTTTTTTAGCACTAAAGGCTACCGCACACTAGCCGATTTTTTGTCGCAGAGCTGAAGATTTTTTGTCGGGGTTAAATCGGGTTAAAATTTGTCGAGACGTCAGCTTGCCGCACACTAACCGCGTTTAGTCTTGGGGTCGAGTCGATCTCCGCCATATTGGAAAAGACGCTTATTCACGTGACTCTCATGACAATTCCTCATTGGTTTAGGTACGCGTGAGCCCCGACAAATTATCTTGGCCCACCGCACACTAGCCGACAAGGCCCGACAAGACGTTTTGAGATCTAGCACTGTCAGATATCGCCCGACAAGCCCCGATCTTGTCGCAGACTTGTCTGAATTCACCGCACACTAGCCGACAAGTGAAGATTTTTTGTCGGCCGACAAAAAATCGGCTAGTGTGCGGTAGCCTTAACAGTCAAATCTCTTTCACAGTTCAGCCTGGATCAACACTGTTCAATCACAGTACCACATCGACGGCGTTCTCCCAAGATTTACGCCC
>OX419337.1:7177073-7199573 GCA_948470475.1 Galaxea fascicularis
CCAAAGGGAAAGTGTCTTGAACTACTTTAATATTTTGTGATCACAGAATCAATGCTCTGATTAGTTAAAAGAGCGGATCTAGTAAGGATTTGTGAAGCTGCGAAGGTTTCACTATTCCTTTGGAGTCTAGCCTGCGAGCAAGCTCCCTTTCTCTCTCTCTCCATAAACGGTAACTTAATATGACGAGGGGAATGACCTCGTGATTTGGATACAACGGCCAGGTTTGGATGCTCGTTTTATGTTTGATTAAAACCCTTTAGTATATGTAGTCTTGCTGTTTGTCTTGCTGCACTAAGCTTCAAACAAGTGAGCCTGGACAGGTGGGCAAATCTGTGCTGAGATTATTAACCAAACACTTACTGCTTGGCTGCGAGCCATCTCTATTTCTTTTTCAATGCATAACATTCGTATGTCGTGGTTTTTCTTACCAACTTCTTGACCCTGTTAGAAAAGAAGGAAAAACATTCTGGCACTAATAACAAAATTTGGTGAAACATTTCAACCCTTTTCATATAACCTTAAAATCACACATGACTACTCCGATCACTCACAATAGACGTAAAAAGCGCAACTACCCAATAAAACATCCGAGGAAATGAATGTGCAATCTCGTCCCCAGAGGCCACGATCCCTTACGACACGCGTGAGGGATCGGGACCTCTGGCCAATCGGATTTAAGATACAATTCCTAGTGACTGATAAACACAATGACATTAAAACCGGAAGTCGGAAGGGATCGGGAAGGGATCGGGACCTCTGGCCAATCGGATTTAAGACACAATTCCTATTGACTGTTAAACACCGGAAGTCAAGATGAACTGGGAAGCAAACAAAATCTCAGAGTAGCGACTCTGGTAATTGCCGAACATTTAATGAAAATATTGTTGTAAGGAATCACCCACTGGATTTGTTTCGGCGCAAAGGCATCACAAGAAAACATTCCTTCGGGTTCTTGGGAGGTTTTTTGAATTGAAAATTGTCAGACATGATAGTCTCTCTTCAGTATTGTTGATGCTATTTACTGTCACAAAATTGCAAGAGTCAGCTTTTTTTGGCAAAAATAGCTCATTCAATACAAGACTCCAACAAGAGACAGTGGTAGGAGTCAAAAGAGGGAAAAAATGGCAGAAAGTCTATCAGCAAGTTTCCCACACACGAGACGTGATCTCACGAAAGGAAAAACAAGTGAAGAAAGAACGCGTAGTGTTGCGATGGCATCGTTCCTTCGCTCCTCAGATCCCCGTTTGTTTCAGTTGCCCACAGACGAGGCTTCGCAGGCATTAGTATTTCACAATGTTTCTTTTCCACCAGGATGTCTGATTTCCAAAACCTTTCCAACCCGTATTTCACAGCGTAGTGCAACAAATTCAGAGCTGGTTTGTCCGAATCTTGTTCTCCCCTCTGATTTTGCGCAGTGTAACCGGACGTCCTACATTTTAGGACTGAAAAATCCGACCAGGCCAGAGGTCGCGTTCTTAGTGCTGGCCAAAAGTAAAGCTGGCTATGGGGACGAGATTGATTAATGTAGCCGACGCCAAACGCGGAAAAATGCATGTCGACCAATCATAGATCGTAGTACATCAAAACCAATGAACCCTTTGCAGCGGGTCAATGATGTAGTACAATTGACCATTTTAGACATCACTATGAACCTATCAGAACTCAAAGCGGACACATGAGGGCAAGCGAGATACCCGGCCGTTGGCTTTGCCTGAGAAATTGACGAGGCTATTTTTTTAACTAATGCATTCAGAATTGATTGCAGCAAAACGCCAGACGCGTGCAATTTTTTAAAATAGCTTAACGGTAAATCTCTCAAACTGCTAACACATGAATTAAAATGATAAAAGAAGTCAGTAACATCAACTTACCTGAAACCTGACGATGTCATAAACCAGGTACCTTGGGTGCGTTCTGCCATTTTCTTTGTCAAGAACCATTTCCTTTTAAGCAACAACCGAAAATACAAAACTCCTATTATTTTTAAGAAATACTGAAAAACTGGATCGATTAAGTGTCAGCTGGAAAAAAAATTCGCTGAATTAAATGAGCCACGATACAAAAACTGGGAAAAGTGCCCATCCAGAACAGTTTCAAAATTCAAAGTCAAAAACACTGTCAACTTGGAAAAGCAAATATTTGCAGATCATCACAACCATAACCAACACGACCTTACGTTGGATCCCAAATATGTGGAACACATCAAGAGTTTAACTATTCCTTTCGGGACCGAAAAGGTGATGTCACACGACGAAGAAATGACGTTACGATTTGCAAACGGCCGCCATCTTGGATTTGCCATCTCGGATTTCTTTAACTTTCAACTGAACTCACCCCTTCCAACAAAGTGTCGTAGACATGTTCTTTAGGAAATTTACGCTGAGGAAAGTGAATCTGTGGAGCAGCAAACACATTGTTGTCTCTGTCGATTAGGTAAATTTCTTTTTCTTTTAAAATGAGCATCATATACCTGTGTAAGGAAAAATTAATAACGTCAGTAAGGAGGTTGTAATATTGGACACAATCTGAGTGATTCAGTAATGGTGGAAATACGCAACTTGCACTAAGTTACATGGAAAACACTTTAAATCCCTATTAACAGTTTTTTATTTAATTGAGTTGTCCGCTCTTTGTACAACTGGGGCCTGATATTAACATATATTTATTTTTAACCCCCACTCCCTACTCAAATAAACCCCCTTTTTCGAAGATAAGTACTGTTTTATCTCGTTCCCCCACCCCTAACCTTCCCCTCCCACCATGGCCTTCACAATTAGAATAAAAGACAGGCTGCATGATCTCCAACTTCGAGTGCTTCCATGTTTCCACTTAGTCTTCTTGTTCCTTACGCAGTTCCTTTCCTTCCTACCGGTTCCGCGCGTTTCCCGCCCCCCCCCCCCCCCCCAACAAACCCACCTCAAGGAGGTTTCACCCACGGGAACACTCACCGGACACCGTCTGCTTTCCAGCTAACTCTGTATGGTTTCTGGTGAAGAAGCTTTATGTTCTGTACGTCCATCGACACAGGCTGACTGCCTGGAAATCCACCACTAAAAGCCCAAAAAAATAAAAAACTCAGGAAGATGGGGCCTGATCTATACGCGACGTTATTACAAGAAACATTGTGTCAAAAGAGAAAAGATAAAAATATCAATCTTGAAGCAAACTCGGCACGAGTGATCCTGCGAAACTGAACGCAGTTTCACCTTTTCAACAGAAACAATTAACTTGCTTTATATCGGGTGTGTGTGTAGAACCACTTTAGCACCAGTTCTTTCACAATGATCCTGCGAGATTGCGCGGCATGTCGCTTGATACTAACGGCGTCATTGGCTAAAACCAGGCAATGGCCCTTGTTGTACTAGAGACGCATTAACCGTCTGGACGACTTTGGGCAAAATACGTACTTCGTCTGGTTATGCGTCTCCAGTATAAAGACGGGCACAAGACGCATTAGTCGTCTAGGTGAACTATCCTTCGTAATTCGTCTTGAACGACGAATTTCGAGCGAGAGTTCGTCTGGACGCATAAGTCGTCTTGTGCCCGTCTTTACACTGGAGACGCATAACCAGACGAAGTACATTTGTTTGCCCAAATCCGTCCAGACGGATAATGCGTCTCATATAGTTCGTCACGTCTTTACAGTAGTCGGATAAAATGGAAGACGCATAAGTCGTCTGGAAGGGTAAAATGCGTCTCTAGTATAACGACGGCCAATATCTCACAAAAGCGGTATAACTTATTTAATACGTTGATAACAAAGTACAGTTTAATGAGTTTATCGCCGGGAAGGTGGTGGGAAAAAATTACCATTTTTCTCCCGACACACGAAATAACATACATATAAACAATATTCTCCATCTGGCGCGCATATATGCTCGGATCTGTTCCGAGAAGCGAACTGTTTTTCGAGAGCTTCGAGAAACTGATGTCTAAGGACAAATATCCGAGCATATTTTTAAAGCCAAATGGAGCCTATTGTCTTTGTTACCCTTCAAGTATTTTTCGCAACACGAAATATTTGGAGAATATATAAACAGTAGTTTCCATTTGGCGCGAAATTATACCGCGGACATTATCTGTTCCGAGAAGCGATCTGTTTTCCGAGAGCAAAGCTCGAGGAAAACTGTGAGCTCCGAGGAACTGATAACGTCCAAGGGCAAATATCCGAGCATTTTTTTGAAACCAAACGAAAGCTATTGTGTTTATTATCCTCAAATACTTTTTGGCAAAACGCATTTAGAGCATATCACCGGACATTCCCCAGTTTTAGCTGGGGCATATTCAGTCACGTGATGCATTAAGACGAATCGCGTACGAGCGAAAACATTTGATGGCTTATAACAGGGCCACAAGTTTATTAGCCTGTAGCTATTACATGTACGTGCTACTCTGGATAAATAAAGTCTCTACTTACTTACGTACTTACGTACTTACGTACTTACTTACTTACTTATAACACCGGATATTTCCGGGTTTTAGCTAGGGGGATATTCAATCACGTGATGCCTTTAGACCAATAGCATGTGAGCGAAAAATATTTGATGGATTATCACGAGTGACACGTGACAATAGTTGGAAATTGTCACAACGTGTTGAATAAGAAATAAATAATTTGAAATAATAAAATGCTCTCAAAATCGTGCAACTCAAAGTGGAACGCATTGTACCTTTCCCAGGAACATATTTTCTCACAGATTTCTTGGATTTCTTCCCGTTTAGGTGACTGTACAACCTCTATGCCATGTACCTCGTCCATGAACTTTGCCTCCTTTAAATTCAATAGAAACGACACCATTAGTAACTTTCAAGTCCATTTTACAGTTGTGTGTTCAGTGACCTGGCCTCTGAGTAGAAGCGAGGCTGGAGGTGACCTTATTTTGATACAGACCGCACTATTTTTCTCGTGTAAATCGAGTTATTCTTATGCTTACCACTCGACATTCGCACGAGAAAGACAGAGAAGTTTGTATCAAAACAAGGTAAATCCCAGCTTCCCTTCTATTCAAAGGCCAGGTCACTGAACTCACAACTGTAAAATGGGGAAGCACAGGAGACTCCTAGCAGACAGCTCACTGATTAAAGCATTAATTTTGAGTTTGATTTCAGCTACATAACTCTCAGCGTGATCACCATAACATTACTATTCAAGCTTCAGCATCATGGTAAGCAGGGCCTAGACAATCGATGAAAATCGATGATCGGAAAACCAATCGATCAATCGATGACAATCGATTAATTATTGTTAATTGGCATCGATTGGCATCGGCCAATCGATGATCAATCGATAATCACACTGAAGTAGTCGCGAACTTCATCGATTGCCATCGATTGGCACTAAATTCGTGTCGCCGTATCTTCAGGTATCGCGCGAGTGCACGCAGATCGTATATTATTTTAAAACCTCAGTTGCAAAGTTTGAGAATTGTTCATCGATGTGGCTCCGCGAAAACAGCACAAATAATTAAGGCAATTAACATATCTCGTTGCCAGTAGTACAAACTTGATCGATTTAGCTTCGAGTTCATTGCAAAGATTCAACTGACCTGGGACACGGTCGTCGTCATAACAGTTAGGGATTTGTTTTTCTTACACACAAGTTCTTAGTACGTTTCTATGAATTTTAAAGTCGCACAAAACGTGTGGGCGAATAAACAAGTTTACGCATTGTTACTCGCTAGTTTTTACTCAGATAAAAAGTATTGATCGTGTAACTTTAATAGTACTCGATGAAATTGACGATTGAAACGTTTGACTGAGTAGGTCACTGATAGGTAATCAATTGATATTGCACATTTCTAACAATCTATTATGTTAATTGATCGATTCCCATCGATTATCGATTGATATTGATAATCGATGACAATCAAAAATCACAAAATTTTTCGTGATCGATTGTTCATCGATTATCAATATCAATCGATTAATTGGTATCGATTGTCATCGATTGTTATCGATTGTCATCAATTATCGATTTCATCGATTGTCCAGGCCCTGTGGTAAGGTAACATGCCTGCAGCTGTAACGGAAAAGAGGAAGAGACCAGGGGCGCTTACCATTTACATGATCCAACCGGGTGGAAATTTTAGGTGTAAATATTCAATGCTGCTGCTCGTCCAAACGCAAAATGTATACATGTAAATCACAAAATGTACTAGTATCAGTTGGAAAGCTCAAAAAGAACAGAGAAAGCGCATTGATTTAGCTGATTGCCTATAATTTATGGAACATTCCAAATGGAATGGTATGTTCCATTTGATTTTCCAACCAGAATTTTTGGGTTTTCCGTGTGAATGGTAAGGACCCCAGCTCACCTTTAATCTGGGATCTCTTCTCATTTTTTTCCTACTCCCATCAGGGCGACCCCCATCAACCGCTGTTTCACCATTTTGTTCCTCAGTGTCACTGTAACCTTCTTCTTCTTCAAGGCACCAATTGGGGAGATCTGGGGGAGCAATGGCTTCCCTTGGGTCGCCATAGCGACTGGCAAGGTCTTGCAAGTAATGCCCTTTATAGATTCCTGGTGGACGACTCTTCAAAAAACAAATGAAAAATAAAGAACCTAATGATAACCTAAAAGACCTGGTTCTGAGAGGTTAACAGACGTATAGTGTAATTAACAAGTACTCTTTGATCACTAGAACTTTAGCCATTATTCTAAACATTTGACAGATGTGTTAATTTAAGTTGCTTAATATTCTTTGAGCATTGATTTCTGCAACTCTAAAAAAAAATCAGAACTTTGCTTTTCCAAACTAGTTCCTATTCCAAGTGATACGAAACGGTGCAAAATTTAACTATGGCTCTTTTGTTTCACGTATTTCTAATTAGCAGTATTCAAAACATCCCTATGGGACTTTTAAGCAGGACATAAATTTTTAACGTTTTTCTTTCAAGAACAAATTATTTCAATGTACATCCATAATTTGGAACTTAACACTTAAAAAAGCAACATCACCCACAACCACTGGCAAACCTTTTCCGTGATACAACTGTTGAAAGCTGAGCATGATGTTCAATTATTACAGTGTTGCTATTGCAGTGATTAAATTTTGCAAGGGGAACAAAGATTGAAGCGAAACACAAACCTGCGCATACAAAACTAAAAAGTACAAGTAACCGATTCCTTTACAAAGTGTTATTGTGTACAGTCAACTCTCTCGTAAGCGACCACCCTTGGTGCACGACAAAGTGGTCGCTTACGGGAGGTGGTCGCTTACGGGAACGATCAGTAAAATAAGTCTAACACTGGATTGATCAATTAATTACATAAACATAATTTTATTACCTAATCAGCTAAAATTAGGCAAAAAGAAACTAATTTATTTGATTTTTTCCACATGCAACAAGTTTCAGGAAAAGTAGAGTGGAGTGTACAGTACTTGTGAATGTGTAGATCATGTTAATGAAAATCACCTGAAATTTAAACCAAACAAAACCTAGGAAAACAACAGGGTCGCATCATTAAAAATTGAACTTTTGTCACTTCCTGAGTAGTGATTCACTAACAATCATACATCATTATGTTGGGTGGTCGCTTACCAGAAACAGAAAACAAAAGAATATGTCAAATTTCTGGCCTAAAAAGTGGTCGTGGTCACTTTAGAAATTTGAGTGGTGGTCGCTTACGAGAGAGCTCTGGGAACAGTATTTAACTGAGAGACAAAACAGTTGTTTACGAAGTGGTCGCTTACAGGAGGTGGTCGCTATGAGAGAGTTGACTGTATTACTATTTAGAGTTCAAAACAAAGTCATTGGCAAACCTGTGCAAAGCAATGAATTGCTGCCTCCACACTATGAAAAGACAAACAAAAAACACAGATTGAATATACAAAAAGTGGCAAGGGGTTCCATGAGCTGTTATGACATACTTAATGTGCTGTATTTCTATCAATGATGCTAGGAATGTTATCCAAAATACATGTCTGGGTTCAGTCTGTGACCATTACCAGAAATGAGAAAAAAGTTATGTTTAACACTGTTAATGTAAGAAATCAAAAGAAACAGATAATTATTTCATTTTATTTCATCCCTTTATTTCTAAATTAACAGCATTTAACTTGCTTCTTTCTTATTAACCTAACAATAAGGTACTGCACAGGAAACCTTTTCTTCTATGGCCTCCAACCTTCAACAGCCCTGTGCAAAACCATGAGCATATTGGGGTGCCTTCAGCATCAGTTTTTAGCACTTTCTAGCACATATACATTGTGCTTAGATGAATCAATGCTGTTAATACCACATGTATTATTAATAAAACACCTATTTTTCAAACTCCTGTCCCTTTGTTCTATAGTCGTACATGTAGGCCTGGCTGTTTGAAAGCCTATTTACTTGATGCAGAATTAGAATAAACTTTGGTCACACTTTTGGGCAAAGTTTCATTTGCTGCTTTTTGTTTTTCTGGATTGACTTCCTCTAATCTAAACACAGAACATCTGTGTTGAAAAACGTTTGGGGATAGAGAAATGAACTTCTTGGTTAATTTTTAACCTTGGACGAGCGTTAATCGGCTTTCAAAAAACTCGGCCCTGTCTTCTTAATCCTTAAATTGTAGCACACCAGGAATATATGCTCTTTATAGTGGACATCACAAACTGTCTCCAAGTTAACTACATGGCAGTAACAGTCACCTCCAGTCATCCCTCTCCACTAGATACGCTATGATCAGAAACCCAGTTCTGTTGAAGCCATGGGTACAGTGAACACCTAGAAGAGAAACACACAGAATGGTTTGAAAATAAATAAACAAATAAACTTGTACATGAATAATAAATAACTTCATTTGACTGCCAACAGCATTAAGCTCAGTGCACAAGGCATTTGTTGGGGACGGCACCACCCAGATGGAGCAGGAATTTGCAATGTTTGTTTTTGAGGAGAGGAGTAAACCCAAGTACCTCAGACAAAAACCTCTCAGAGCAGAATAGAGAACCAACAACACACTCAAACCATATAATGCTGAGTCTAGGGGCCGAACATGGGTCAAAAAAGTAGGAGCTAAGTCCTTTCACCATTGCACCATCCCTGTTTCCTGTTCCCCCTGTTTCTTAAATGACCACTCCTCTAGAGGAGCTTTTCAGGGAAAATGAAACAAAATAATAATACAAATGAAAACAACAGAGTTAAGTGGCAGGAGGCAGATGAGTTGGCTATTTAAAAGGATGCCCGAGGAGTTGAACCAGACACTTACCCAGAACAACACCAGCTGTTGACCAGACTAGGATTTGAACCTGGGCAGGTGACTGAATTGAAATCCAGAGCCCTAAACCACTCAGCCACCCTGCCTCCCTAATGCACTAAATTCAAACAAAGTACCTATAAGTTCCCCTGGGTGTTGGCTGAAGTAACGATCACACATGCTGATAAAAAGATCCACTTGGTCTCTGGTTGGAGCCTCGCCATGCCTGTCAACAAATAATCGACAAACTTATATAACTATACATTTTTACAGTATCTGAACTTGATTTGACAACTACAGAATCTGATACACTGTATGTTTCTCTAGTTCCACCATTCACATTAGTCTGTGTCAGGGCTATCATCAAGGGCCGAGGGCCAGGGGTTTTCCCTCATGTTGACTTCGTTACAGCAACGTGAATCCCCGGCTATATTATTATCACCACATACTTAAAAGCCTGTGTTCATGGAATGAAATGGTAAAAACACCACCAACAACATCAAGAAATGATTTTTTTGTGATTTTCTTGCAGTTTTCAAAATGAGAATAATATGTAGTTCTCAATCACACAGTTGATATCTTGTTGAATCTGCATAATAAATAACTATTTTCATGAATTCTGCACACTTCCAAAGACTGGCAAAATTATCTTGTAATAATCCACTGCATTTAACCTTAGATGCATCTCCTAATGGTATCAGAAAAATAAGGTAAAGGAGTTGTACTAAATATTTTGAATGTTACTTCATTTTAGCAAAATTAGAATAACATATAGATAACATTAACTTTTATTTCACCAACCCCTTGCATTGCATCTTGACATGCTTTATTCCTGCCTTTTCAACTTCTGTTGTGTCATAAAAGCGCTTTGTGTTTGTTAAGTCAATGATCAATCCTAATCTCACCTGAAAGTAGTTTTATTAAAAACGTTAACACACTGTAAATAAATTCAGCTTTGTTGGGTGCCTGGTATTGAGAAATTCTATCAAACATGTAATTACAACTAGAAATGGTGACTGTTCGGAACAGCTCCAGCTAGTTGTTTTAATCAGTGTTTATATAATGTTTAACAAAACCGCAATCTATGTCTACATGTACATGTCCATACATAATTGTTCACTCCAACAGTAAGAAAAACGCATGTCAACAAGGCTAACAAAAGATCTTGCTGAAAAAACCACTACCAAGCAGATGAAAAAGTCCCTTATTTATACCCCATTCACACCAACTAAACATGTTTAATTAAACCAGGTTTAGAAAAATGAAAACTATTAAAGAAAAACTGGAACTCAGGCTTTTATGTGATTTAGATTTTACTTTGTGCTGAATTTGTAAAAAAAACATCAGTAAGCAGCTTTTATAAAGAAAACAATTTTAAACCGTGTTTAACTAAACAGCTTTTAAACAAGTTTAAGCTTTGGTGTGAACGGGGCATAAGTTAGACTTTGTTGAAATAACTGTCCGTTATGTTTCCTTTGAAAGCTGCTCATACATCGTTTTGCGGATGTTGCCAGACATAAAATAACACAAGTCTGTGACCCATATATGGCTTCCCTTAAAGTTTCACTACTTGATGAAGAATATAGGTCATGATAAATGATCTCTAAAGATGAAAATTAATGCCTTAATGATTCAACAAATTCTCAAAACCAGCACTGTAAGAAAGAAAGGAAGAAAAGTGATGAGAAAATACAAACTTGAAATAGAATCAAACTCAATATTTTTCCTGTGATAGTTCCACTACAGTCAAACCCCTATTACTATTAAGTGGCCAGTTATCAAAAAGCCATCCCCTACAAGGTGACCAGTTATCAAAGTCCCGATGAGGGTTTTTGCATTGTTTTCCCCCCTCTATTAAGCAGCCAGCCATCATCAAGTGGCCACTATCCATTTCCCCGATGGTAACTGTTTAAAAGGGATCAAACTGTAAAGCAACAGTAAATTCTGGTTGAGTTTGAGAATTTTCAATTTTTCCTTTCAAACATCTTGAGGTGATGTTTGTGTTGGAGGACCATAGCTAGGTTAGTAAATTGAGAATAACTGTTTCTTGTAGTCACCAGATACATGTAGCCAAATCTAGCTTTTGTAAGGGCAGGTTTGAATTAATTCCTGTTTTCATGTCAGAAACATGTTAGTGTACACATGCATATAGATTGTTCACACTCATGTGACTAATTCAGCCATATTGGTTTACTGAAGCAAAAGAAGCTATTTGCATAAAAATAGAAGCAATTCCCAGAGGTTTAGTTTGGGACAACAACATGGCCGCTGTGACATCATGTGAAAACACTCTATATTCCTGACAGGCAGTGACACTAGCAAACTCCCAAAACAAGAAGTCCAAGTTCTCCTGACAGAAATCAAACCATCAAGAGTACAATGAGTATGCCATAAAGTCACTGACTTAAAAATATACCTATAGTGTATTCTGTTACAGGTCAAATTTGATTTCAGGCTAATTTTGATTTAACCTAAGTTGAAATCAATTTCCTTTGTCCCCAGTATGAATAATAATTATTCATACTGGGGACAAAGGAAATTGATAGGGTTAGGAGACAAAGAAAATTGATTTCAACCTAGGTTAAATCAAAATTAACCTGAAATCAAATTTGACCCACAACATATCCATCAGGATTTTATAGAGCATCACATTTCTAAATTCAAATGAAGAATGATCATCCCAGTTATGAACACAATTAGGCAATTGTACAAATTGCATTCACAACTGCAAAGATCATTCTTCACTTGATTTCATTTCCGCAGTTCATATATGATTTATTTCATATACATCATTCACATTTCTCAATTCAATATTAACACGAAACTTTTTTTACATCAACTCTCTCTTACCTTTAGGGACTGAAGATATGCAAATAACATTGGCAGCTGAAATCGATTTGCCTCAGGAATGTTATCATCATAACGAGGATCCAGAGGAGTTTTAAAAGCAAGAAATTTCTCTGAAATGTTTAATATTTTTACTATCATCAGTAACTGTATCTGAAGTGCATAAAACCAATTACCTTTGTGTAAAAAATGTCAATAACCCGCTCCACAGAAGGTCAATGTAAATTCAAAGGGAAAGGGAGGGTGCAAAAGCTGATAAAGAAAAGTATTGAGCTAAATTGGAATTTCCAGAGGGATGTGGGATGGGGATGTAAAGCAATAAACCTTCAGTGAAGGGAGTATAGATATTTTCTGGCACAACACAGTAAATGAGTGTGAATACATATGAAATCATATGACACAGGGCCCACTCGTTTTGGAGTGCCGGGGCTGAAAGGTGAATGCGTAAGTGTGGGCTAACTATGACGGTCCGGAAAATTTGATTTCAATTCCTCTTAAATACCTGAAAATGCATTAAAATTATCAAATAGTGATGATTAATTGCAAACTTAAACCGATGCTCCTACTGTATAGAAACTGATAAACATAATTTTATTACCCGATGTTTACTCTTTCAGAGCTCAAGGAGTGATGCTTTTACTGTATAGAAACTGACTCAAACATCCATTACCAGATGTTTACATTCACCATCATAGACTGAAATCACCTCCACTAAAGACGGTACTGAACGAATCTAAAACAAAATTCTTGATTCTGATTGGTTCTGCATCACCTATTTGTGGCATAATTGGTGCACAATCTATTCCAAAATGATCTGTTTGTTTGCATGAGTATCATGCTCAATGTATGAGACTTGAGAGCTCTGCCAGTTAAAAAATTCAATCTTCAAATATCCACCAAAATATACCCATCATTAGTGTGTTTCTGTTTGATTGCCAAACTGATTACCCTCATAACCCCATCACATAATTGGAAATGATTAAGTTCAATTAATTAAACTTAAGATTTACATGTCTATCGAGATCAAACGCTGACTCAAGCCTAAAATGAATGTGCTGATGTAAGTGTTTTTGCAAAATCAAATAACCTGGCAATTAAAATAATGTCGTTTCAATGCATCAGATCTAAACTCCACATCTAAGTTAATAAGCTAACTTAACTGGACAGCATTCAACAGGTAAGAGATGCCAGAGTAAGGGAAGTACTTAATTAGTAGTTGTTCTCATCTCGAGCGTTGT
Organism: Galaxea fascicularis; assembly: GCA_948470475.1. Classification (NCBI taxonomy): domain Eukaryota; kingdom Metazoa; phylum Cnidaria; class Anthozoa; order Scleractinia; family Euphylliidae; genus Galaxea; species Galaxea fascicularis. Next base: position 7,190,340 of record OX419337.1, read on the forward strand.
AAAGCTGTTTGTGAAAAAGTAAACATTCATGAATGTAGAGACTTTCAAGCCACGGAAATAACTCGGACTGTGACAGACCATGAACAGTACTTTCAAGCCCAGATTAACCCGTATTATAATACTGTTCATTCAATCACTTGGATTTTCAAATTCGTTTAGTCTCTCATTACAAGGCCTGATAACTTTCAGATGATCGGGTGGTTGGTGTTGTGACGTACCTGCAATTATCTTGCTTTTCCTAGGGCAGTTCAGCCATCGAGGTGGGACAGACATTATTCAGACTACTCCTTTGTCATTTATTACACTTTTAGAAAATATTTTGCTTTAAAGACGACATTTCGATGCGGAATTTCCCTTCAGTGTTACACACTCGGCTTGTTTTGTTTGAAACACGGAAGCCATGTTGAGTTGCCTCGTTTCCATGTCTCCAAACTTGTCACCAATCCCCCTGAAAGCAATCAACACCCCCCACCCCTGTTCTCTCCTGTAATGTTGTTGAATAGTTACTTGATTCATCACTGCTAAACTATATTACCGGTATATCTGAATGGGAAGACGTTCATTTATTTCATCTCATTATGATACAGGTGAAGTCAAAATGGCCTGTGTTGAGTAACAATATATTTTGACAAGGTTATTCATGATGCAATCTGTCTGTTAATCATTATTTTGGTGAATTCTCTGTAACTGGGGGAAATATTTTAGAGACTGTAGCTTAATTGAGGCATGCAACCCATAGAAAAACAAGGGGCAAAATCAGTGATGGAAGGGCTCTTGCCTAGTTACTGTACAGCTTTCTCCCACGCAATCACAATCAATTTATTTTGGTGACGAAGCCAAAGCAAATGTGATTTTAACAAATTGACCACCAAAAATCAAAGAGAGTTCTAGGAACTAGGCTCCATTCAAAAAGTTGTATAAACAAGAATTGTGGCTTTAGAATAATTTCAATTGTCTTGAAATGCACTCCTATCTGATGCAATGACCGAAACATTTCAGACAAAATCTAGTCTCACTGAAGTAATGCATTATTGTTGCTTTCTCTGCATTTGAAACCAAACAAAAGAAATCAGTCTTACATTTGATCCCCTTCTTGTTTCTTGTGTTTTTAGAAGGTCATGCAATTATTACTATATTATTTCATGAATTGTAGCCTCTAAGTCACAAAATAAAATATGGAACTACATTTTCAGATACATGTACATGTACCCAGTCAGTCATAGCTTCATAATAAACATGTCATTTTTCTCTCTCCTCTCCGCCCCCCTCCCCTCGCTCGCTTTGTCGACCCTCAACCCAGCCCAGACCTACCCGCGCGAATCCAAAATGGCGACCTCATTACGAACTCCGGTTTTTTCGACTATCCAACCGCCTGCGTGCAGGCTATATCATGATATAACCCCTAATTCTCTTAATTAATGTCCAAGGAACTGTATAGCATCAGGAAAGGAGAGTTAATAATCAGAACTTGGCAGTTAAAGGGTTGACATAAGGAAGTTCTATCCACACGAGACTTAAGGGAAACTGAGGTTTCCCTGTCAATAATGTCGTACGTTTTGCCATTTCTTTCTTCGTGAGGACATCATACATGCACATGTACATATGACCAGGAAATATTAATCACTAATTAAAAGTATTTTTTACAAGACCATTCATTTTTGTTGAGGAGTGGAGGAAGGAGGAGGGGGGGGGGGGTAGGTGGCTGTTACTCTTCAAAACATGAGTGGAAGTTAAAAATGTCATTAAGCTCTTGTTCATTACCATTTCGAGTAATTTAGAGGTTAACTTCTGGTAAGTGTAACATTTTGTAGCTTTTGACCACAACACTTTTTGGCCCATTTGTCAACAATAAAATGCCTAATAAATATCTGGCACTTGTTATCTACTTTTCCTATTTACTAAAAATATTATTCACCTTTGTTACAAGAAATAGCAGTGAATATTAGTAGTACTATCCGCATTTGTAAATATTAATGCTAATTTTTAATATTGCAAACTACAATATTATGCGCCCTTATGCCTAGACCTACAATCCCTCCGCTTTTGCCTGGGCTGGGGACATACCAAAAGCTTCAATTGTAGATCATGGAGAATATAATTCATTAGACTCAATACATTAGAACACATGCCATTTATTACAGGGGATGACAACTCTAATAAATGTTGTTTGTGTGATGTGATTTGAAGTCCCAGCAGTGTTGTCAAAAGTATATGTAGCCTTCATCTGGCAAAAGTCATCATTAACATTGTGTTCCTTGCCAGCTACTCTGCTGTGATATTCCTTTGATTCTTTAGTCCTGGTTTGGTACAAGATGGAAAAATATCTGACTATTTTAATAATAAAGATGCCTGCTCCAAAACACACTGACAACCCTGCTTTAAGGATTTCAAATTTCCCTCTATCTTTCCTTGCTATCCCACATTTACTCATGTTTCCCTGGCAATTCCGCAGGTTTCCAAATCCTGGTAAAATCTTTCGATTCCCAGAGGAATTCTGTTTTGGTTACAAAGAAGGCCTTCTACTCCCAGTGAGGTCAAGTCAATCTTTAGAGTGTTCCTTTCAAAAGATGACATTAGATTGTGAGGATTAAACACCAGGATTCACTGCTCCCTTTCCCTTCTGCTGTACACTGACCATCCATCCCTTTACCACAGGAACCAACAGGCCACCCAGTAAAATTTGCACAGGGTGGTAAATTAGGAGTGGGATTGAGATCAATGATAGATAACTATATCCTGCAAAAACAATCTTGAGCATCGGGATACCAAGTGTGAGAGACTTGTGCGTAGAGCAGAACATGATAGCGACAGTGTCTGCAGGTGTGAATGGTGACTCCCGCATGGTTGCGAGGGAAAATGTGAGCATAAGAAGACCACATTGTAACACTATTATGAGAACCACCATAGAGAGTAAATCAGATGAATCTATGCCATCACTCTTTTGAGAAAAGGTATCACAGAAAGTTGTGTAGATTATTAGGAGCAAAACACAGCTACTGATGGTACCGAATGGAGGCTTGGTTTGTTCCATCCAGTCTTTTATAAACCTCCTCAAAAACTGGCCAACGAGAAGTGGGCATACAACAGTCATCGACAACTGTACGACGATTGACAAAAAGGGTACTCCTGAAGACGAACCGAGGAAAACTAACAGCAGAAAAGGAGTGACGAATATTCCCAGGAAGCTGCCGAACGCGGAATTAAAGATCGCCGCCGCTTCGTTCCCTCCGACGGCTTTCGTAAGAATTACGGCGGAAGAAACAGGTGGCGGCATACAACCTACCACAAGGAGACCTTTGAGAAGCCACTCATTCAGGCTCGTAAACTGTAAAACCCTGACTAACAGCGACGCCAGTCCAGGCACAAAGGCTAGCGTAAAGCTCTGTACAAAAATGTGTAATCGCACATTGCTCAAGGCACTTTTCAGTTCCTCGGTCTTTAATGACAATCCACTGTTGAGAAAAATGGTGGACACAGCGACGTATTTGACAGTGATTTCTGGCTTCAGAATTCCTCCTTTGGCACCAATGAACGGAGCAAGCCTCGCTAGGCTGATAACCACGACTATTCCGATCAAAAACCAGTTCTTTTGGAGTCTTGCGAGCATGTTTGACGATAACTTGGCAGGCTAGATTCCACTTTACAAACCGGAGTTCGCCATTTTAAACTGAAGATGGGATGCCACGTGCAAATGACACGTCATGACCCACCAAGGGTCGACTTAGAACCTCCCTAGCCTCCCTTCCTGATGCACCCTTGGGTGGCTCAAAAATATGATTTCCAAACTTCCCATCACGTTTACTTTGATAATAAATACTACAATAATTATTGTTTTCAGTTGATGCTATAATACATCATTTCAAAGAAATGCCCAATCACTGGTGAACAAGAAATAATGTCAGTCGACATAAATATTGCATTACCATAGCAAAAGTATAGTCCTTAAGAAACACCCTTTAATTGATTATGTCCAACTGGGTGACCCCATTTTTTAAATTTATTTACTGAACTGTAATCAGCATATTAAAAGTAAACATTCTGCAAAGATTAAAAAAAAAATTGATATCAAAATAGTCTTGTTATGGGTAAAATGTCAGTCAAGCCAGCTGAACATAGCAGGATGATAACAAATGCGGCTATTGCAGTTGTGTGACTGAAGTATAAATGTTATTTCCTAACAATAACAAAATGATACTAATACTGCAGAATTTCTTACAACTCATTAAAAGCTGCACCAGCAATAATAAGCCAATGTGTAATTAGAGGCTGTTATCATATCAAAGTAATGCCCATTTAACCTTTTAAATCCTAAGATCAAAATTTGAATTTTCATTGTTGCCCCGACACAATTCCTATAGAAGTAGTCTGGAGAAATTGTTAAAACATCAAGCAATTTCAACCTGTGTGATCCTGTTTTTAATTCTCGTGACCATTCTGTTTTATAAAGCATTGATATTACAAGGAGAAATTTGATGCTGATCACTCTTAGGGTTTTTAGGGCTCCTGCAGTTTTCTATTGTTTTCCACAAAGTTGTTACTCAAAATCTTAATCTGTGCCACATCGGTGGTAGCTAAGAATGAATCTTTCATACTATCAACTTGATTTGATAAAGTAATTATTGGTAAAGAAATTCAACAACTGCAACAACAACAATCTTTATTTAACCTTTTTTCTACTATTAGCATTACATTTCAAGACTACTACCTTCACCAAAGTAAATATTGAATTTGAGCAATTCAATCTGACAAAGGTCTAACTCGAACTATTGGCTTTGGAATATTTATACAATAGCCAATTTGTCTTAAGTACAAACTTAGTTGAAAATACAAAAGATTGACACTCAAGTTATTTCAATGTGTTCCTTGCGATTAAAACATTTTTAAGATTTACTTATCTTTGTATATATTTATTTTAATGTACTTATTTTCATTAACTACACTACAATACAAACTGGAGCCCGCAGACTGAAACTTATTCCTTGACCTTTTGAGGTGTTCCTTTTTTATGGATGAGAAATGATAGAGGCCCTTCCAAATACAATACATGACATAGGTAAAACGTAATGGTTTACCAGGCATTTTGAAAATGAGTATGGTTATATGTTCTGGTCTGCATTATGGTATTAGTAAAATCTGGGCCAATCTTCATCATCAGTCTTCTAGCTCTGACCAAAGATCAACCCAACTACCCCTGACAAAATGAACGCAAGTCAACAAAACCTCTATGCCCTTAAAAATGTGCAAGTTTGTGAACATCTAAAACTGATTACAAAAGATGCAAAAACTACAACAAGGAACCATAAAATTATTTTGTAGAATCAAAATACTTGAATTTGAACGAATGGTACTCCTGTTTGAAGACTGTCAGTTTTGTTTGATAGCACCTTCATGCTGCAGAAGCCACTCCTTTGTAACAACTCCATTATAAGAGCTATAATTTCCAAGATCTCCATTACTTTTCACCACTCTGTGACAGGGTACAATAATTGAGATCGGATTTGATTTCATGGCTGACCCAACAGCTCTTGCGCCCTTTGGATTTCCCGCCATATTAGCAAGGTCTGCATAAGATACGGTTTCTCCGGCTCTCACATTATCTTTGAGAATCTCCCACACCTTGTGGTAGAACGGTTTCTTTTCATGTTCTCCAGTGTTCAGTTCTGGTAACTTAACTTTCGCCAGCGAAGACGAATCCGAGAAGTATGCCTCTAACCAAGTCATGCAGTCCCTGATGTGTTGAGAGGAAGGGCAACATTCCGCTTGTTTGTCTAGGTTATTTTCGTTTACTCCCTGTTTTGAAGCATTTTTCGTTGGTCCTTGAAGGGCTATGCTTGTAATGCCGTCATCATCGGCTTTGATTTCGTACATTCCGACTGGAGATTGAAAGTAACCTACTTGCTTCATTTTGCCGCTTATTCATTTGCCGAGCTCCGCATGATGCAATTTACAACGGATTGAAATCGAGGCCGAAATGTCACGCAAGCTCGCGAGTACCCGGGGTAAGGAGAGGTTGGCGTGACTTGGGATGGCCTGCGTCACAGACTGTGAACATACCGTCGGTTTCCACCAGACTACTTAGGGTAGACTCTCAATAAATTGTACGTGGAAAAGCCATCTACCCCGTTTAATTTAGAGAGCGACCTTCTTAAAGCTGCATACAGAAAGAAAATTGCACATTGAACATTCATAAGCCGGTTGCCTTGAGCAACAGGAACTCGCATGTCTTTTCAGTTGTGAAACTTAGCAAAAAGGTCTTTCTCAATACGCTTGTTAATAAATTGAGACTGCCTGGTGTTTAATATAATGTTAAAAAAAAGGAGCATCAGTGTTTTTTATACTCGATATGACACGTCTGCGAGCTTTTTGAACAGCTTCAAAAACACTTGTGGTAGATCTATTCATTTGTAGAATAATCGTTGGGTTTATTATTATTTTTCCAAATAGAATCGGCTGTAAAATTTAGCCGTGTCTAAATCAGATATGAAGACACTCATTAAACATTAATTTCGTATTTTCTTTATGAATTATTAACGAGTTTTTGAAAGTGTCATCCACATTTATCCTCAAAAGGAAACGCAAAAGTTAATTTCTCTCAAAGTCACTGCATCAAGACTTGAGCTCCTTTAAAATTATTCTTATCTCAGTTTAATACGGAGAAGCATTTGTTAAGTAGAAAAGTATTTTGTTTTTATCACTCGAACTTGTCACATTTAGTATCTTTTTTTACCTCGCCTTTAATTTTCACCTTGAACTTTGCACTTTTGTATATCCCCGCCGACGCAGCACCACAGTCGTTAGGAATGTCGGTCGTTTCGCCAACGGTCAGTTCGCAAACGTCCTATAGTCAGTTTGCAAACGCCTAATAGTCAGTTCGCAAATCTCAGGTTATACGTACTCTGTACCGTTTCCAAAGCTATTGATAAAAGCTTGCCTGTAGGACGATTACTTTCATTCAGTTCGCAAACGCCTAATAGTCGGTTCGCAAACCTGATGTAACGCGTACTCTGTTCTGTTTTGAAAAGCTTATAGCGATAAAAGCGTGCAAGACCGAAATAAATGTTTGAACGCACGAGCGCAGCCTTAAAGGACGATTACTTTCATTCAGTTCGCAAACGCCTGATAGTCAGTTCGCAAACCAGATGTTACGCGTACTCTGTCCTGTTTTGAAAGCTTAGCGATAAAAGCTTGCGTGTAAGACCGAAATAAAAGTTTGAACAGACGAGCACAGCCTTGTTTATTTACTTCCCGTGAGTTTCCCGCAAATTCTGTAATTGGCTAACATCAAAGTCAAAAAAAATAAAACAGTAAACACAAGTTCAAATTGTTGGTCAATGAGCTTTTGTAGAATTGGTTTTATGGATTCGTTTAAAAGTTGAGTTAAGGATCAATTAGTATTCATTCAACTAGTGTTCACGTTTGTTCTGATTCGCTAATTGATCCTAATTGTTGACAACCAATGGTAATGTATTCATCACAATACCTGTAACTTAATGCATGTTTCCTGAGAGGAGCGCCTTCTTGAATGGACGCTCAGGTAACTTTTTTCACAAACTTCGGCTAAAAGCTGAGAGTTTTCCCTATTTTTTTTTTCAAATGTTTAAGTCCATGATTATGTCTTCCGAGTTTAGGGTCTCGGCTTCTTGGCGAATAAATACGGTGTGTCGCTGAACACTAAGCTTTGTTTTACGAGTTAACGCGCGCGCTGTTTACGTTTAATGTTGCGCGCGCGCTACATTTGAATTTATATGTCGCAACGCTAGTCGCGTATTGCGTTTGATTAAAAGATCGCGTAATCAAGATTTTCAGTTGTGCGGAAACAACCAAGCTAACCAGTTATGTTTTATTGCTAACCAGTGATTCGCTAACGTTTAACCGAACCGTTTGCAATCAAGTGTACGTCAATTACGGAGACAGTCAAGAAGTAAGTTTTCAAGTTAGTTTCTAAGTTTATTCGCGTTATTTGCGTTTCTTTGAACATTTGTAAGGCCGAGTGCCAACGCAACTTCTTTGTATTTTAGATCGAATTGTCTTGTCAAATTAAATACGGTTCTTTCTCCGTATTGGCGTTTGGTCTCTTGTTCAACGGAACACAACATTCGATTTCTGAGCTAACCCGAGTTCCTGAGGACAAAGACAAAATGACCGAGCGGCTGCTGAAAGAGACGAAAATAAACCGAAGAAATGCCAAGGCAGCGCTGACGAGAGCGGAGAAGTCACTTCGCCACCTGATAGAAAGTAAGCGACCGGGGAAGGAGGTAAGAGATGTCCTTTCTAAAGTTCAAGAGGCATATGAGAAGCTAATAGAGAAGCATGAAGAGTTTACAAAGTTGATTGAAGATGAAAAAGAGTTTGAAGAACAAGAAGCATGGCTAGAGGAGAGCCAATATATATTTTTACGTTTAGAAACTGACACAAAACTGTATTTAGAAAGTACAGAAGCATTACCTAAGGAGCCTCGAGTTGAGGACAGCTATCGTAATGACATTGAAAACAGTTATGAAGATACAATTAGTAGGGAGCTAATCCAGAGTAGTATCACAAGAAGGGATAATGTTGCCAATATCAGCTTAACTAACACTGAGTTAAATAATGTCGCCAACAACGTCTCTATAGTTAGCGAGCCAGATAAAGAGAGTTGTGAGAGCGTTGAAGTAATTAAGAACGAAACGTGTAGTTTCAAAATGGAGAAACCCAAAATGCCAAAGTTTTCAGGGGATGTTAGAGAGTACGCAATATTCCGATCAGATTTCAAGCACGCAATTGAAGCTAGGTATAGCAAGCGGGATGCAATCACATTCCTTCGCACCTGCCTGCAAGGAAAACCACTCGATCTTATAAAAGGGATTGGGTCAGATTACGATGCAGCTTGGGAGTACTTAGACTCCATTTATGGTGACCCGAGATTTGTCTCCGATACGATAACGCAAGACATCTTGAAGTTCCGACCGATTCGTGATGGCGAAGACGCCCGATTTTGTGATTTGGTACACCTAGTGAAGCGATGCTACAATACGCTAAAAGACGTCGGCTTACCGAGCGATATGGACAACAGCCATATGCTTTCCCTTATCGAGCAGAAGATGTGCGTGGATGACAGGAAAGTCTGGTCAAGGGATCTTGAGAAAACTAACCAGCCGGCAACGTTAATTGGCCTTATGACTTGGATGACCGCAGAAATGAAGTCCAGGATGAGAGCCACAGCCCCACTTAGAACCGGAAGCAGTCATCATACAA
>OX419337.1:7204573-7214573 GCA_948470475.1 Galaxea fascicularis
TTGAAACGTAAAAGTTGATTCTTCGAAACGCAAACTTGAATCTTTGAAAGGTAAAACTTGATTCTTCAAAACGCAAACTTGAATCTAAGAAACGCAAAATTTGATTCTTTCAAACGCAAACTTGATTCTAAGAAACGCAAAACTTGATTCTTGGAAACGTAAACTTGAATCTTTGAAACTTAAAACTTGATTCTTTGAAACGTAAAACTTGATTCTTCGAAACGCAAACTTGATTCTTTCAAACGTAAACTTGCACCTTTGAAACGTAAACTCGAATCTTTGAAACTTAAAACTTGATTCTTTGAAACGTAAAACTTGATTCTTCAAAACGCAAACTTGATTCCTTGAAACGTAAACTTGAATCTTTGAAACGCAAACTTGAATCTTTGAAACGCTAACTTGATTCTAAGAAACGCAAAAACTTGAATCTTTGAAACGTAAACTTGAATCTTTGAAACGCAAACTTGATTCTTTGAAACGTAAAACTTGATTCTTCGAAACGCAAACTTGAATCTTTTAAACGTAAACTTGATTCTTAGAAATGCAAAACTTGATTCTTAGAAACATGAACTTGATTCCTGCAAAACGCAAACTTGATTCTTTGAAAACGTAAACTTGAATTCCGCAAAAGGAACTGATCACGTGATACTTAACGCTTCGCCGCCAAGGCGCCATAGTTAGTCAGCTGTTACCCACTGCTGTCACTTCTCCTTCGTCCATTGATCATGGCGAAGGATTTGGAGGGCAAGTGGCGAGGAGGATGCAGAAACCATCCCTCAAATCGGTTTGGTGCGTGTGGTTTATTTCAAAGGGAAGCTGGATCGAGTAAATGCGGGAGTTGCGGCTGTGTTGCTCGTTGTCATGTAAGTTTTTGTTGACTTTATTACATCATTCATATTTGAGCTTAAGCCTAAACGGGAAGAAGCCTAATAGCTAGCTTATTTTATTCAGTTAAACTCAAATTAAATCGGCGTCCTTTGTAGAACAAGGAATCTTAGTCGGGGTCAGATCAAGCTGAAATGAAATGAAGAAATTCATTCAGTCTTCCAGAGATTTTACAACCACTCTTGGCATCACTGCGTTAAAGTTAAGGTGATGTTTTATCTATGAGCTGTGCAGAAATCTTGCCCAATTAACAAATAAAAAAGCCTTAAAGTCTGTGCTTTGTTCTGTTTCATGAATGACACATGTATTCTCGGTAACGGCCTCTTCGTTTTCGCATGAGCTCCACCTCGTCCGCCATTTGCAATTTCGTTCCCAGAGTCAGAAGCGCGTGGAGTGCGTGTGCATGATCCATTTCGGCGCCAGGCCTTACCGCGCCTTATCACGTGATATTTTTATACCAATGGCGTGAATGCTTCAAATCAGCGCGTCCTTTTGAAATTTTCTCATTCCAGCGAGCGATTTCAAACTCATCGATTCCAGCAAGTTTTTTTCGAAAATACATTCCAGAGTGAGTTTTCCGTTTTATTTGGTGTTGCTATTTCATTGAAATACGACTGATGGCTGCACGAAACTCAAGGAAAAGAAGTGTCCCAGCACGTCTCAGAGAAGGTAAGCTTAAACCCCATTTACACTACAGAAAAGGATAAAAACTGGCAAGGGTATCTAACATTTTGGTAAGGCAAGGATTGTTTACACATGTACCATTTCACCCTTGCTTGATTTGTTCTAGGTAAGGCTATTTTGTTCCAGGCAAGGCTTAGATTTGTAAGTGAGCATGCGCATTGTGCTAATTCAAGATGGCGTCCACGGGATTGTTGGTGTTCGAAACCTCCGTACCAAGGAAATCAAACAAAACCAAGCAGAAACGTCGACAACGCGAAATAAAGTACCAGATAAGTGAGGAATCGAGGAAGAAAGGGCATTTCATTAGATACCGCAACTGCGGAAGGAAAAAAACTATTGTTGCTCACGTTCACCAAGATTAACATTGATTCAGATTTATTAACCCTCCAAGGGAAAGAAACCTCTAGATAAATCCTCAGTCCGATGACTGGTTTAAAATGGCTGACAGTATCTTCACCCAAGAGAAGTAGCGCTGTTATCAGAACATGCGCAGAATGATCAAAAGTTACCTTCTAGGCAAGCAGGAACGTTTACACGTTCCATTGTAAGGGCAAGGTGCCGGTTTTCGTCCTTGTCTTACCGATATTTTCAAAAACGGGACAATACCTAAACGTGGTCCTAAAACCGAAAATTAAATTGGCAAGGTAAGGCAGCCTTTGACAGTTTACACCACTCAATTTACCCTTACCTTGCCTGAGGTGAAAATTACCCTTGCCGGTTTTCACCCTTGCCTAGCCGTTTTTTTCTGTAGTGTAAAACCCCATTTACACTACAGAAAAAAAACGGCTAGGCAAGGATGAAAACCGGCAAGGGTAATTTTCACCTCAGGCAAGGTAAGGGTAAATTGAGTGGTGTAAACTGTCAAAGGCTGTCTTACCTTGCCAATTTAATTTTCGGTTTTAGGACCACGTTTAGATGTTGTCCCGTTTTTGAAAATATCGGTAAGGCAAGGACGAAAACCGGCACCTTGCCCTTAAAATTGAACGTGTAAACGTTCCTGCTTGCCTGGAAGATAACTTTTGATCATTCTGCGCATGTTCTGATAACAGCGCTACTTCTCTTGGGTGAAGGTACATGTACTGTCAGCCATTTTAAACCAGTCATCTGACTGAGGATTTATTCAGAGGTTTCTTTCCCTTGGTGGGTTAATCAATGTTAATCAGTGTTAAGCAACAATAGTTTTTTTCCTTCGACAGTTCCGGTATCTAATGAAATGGTCTTTCTTCCTCGATTCCTCACTTATCTGGTACTTTATTTCACGTTGTCGACGTTTATACTCGGTTTTGTTTGATTTCCTTGGTACGGAGGTTTCGAACATCAACAATCCCGTGGACGCCATCTTGAATTAGCACAATGCGCATGCTCACTTACAAATCTAAGCCTTGCCTGGAACAAAATAGCCTTGCCTAGAACAAACCAAGCAAGGGTGAAACGGTACATGTGTAAACAATCCTTGCCTTACCAAAATGTTAGCTACCCTTGCCAGTTTTTATCCTTGCCATACCGTTTTTTTCTGTAGTGTAAATGGGGTTTAAGTGGGGTTTTAGTGATTCATACGATAGCATGACACAATTTTTTCAGAACGTTTGAGTCTTTCTTCACAATAGGATGAACTCTTTTATCTGCTAAAAGGCCTAGGTTAAGGTGCTACACTGTATCTATCACCTGTAAGCTTTGTTTCCTAAAAGGGCAAGCTTAGTCAACTCTAAACGCTACAAAGACTGAATTTAAGCTTAAATACTCTATCTGATACACTTGAATTCTTCATTGATAATTTCCACACAAGTTACCTCTGTAAAATCACTTGGAATGTATATATCGATGAATATCTAACATGGCATTCCCACATAAATAAGCTGTATGAAAAGATCGCTTCAGCAATTACTGGAGCCTAAGCGAGTTAAGCAATTTGTGCCTTACTCAGCCATCTTGCACAGCATATAAGCTTACAATTCACTTGTTCAATCTCTCTTTGATTTCTGCAGCCTAGTCTGGACCAACTGTGGCAAAACAATATCAAGCAACGCCAGTGATAGGGACAGACGACACGAAATAGCGTAGTACAAACTCTTTACTAAAGTACAACAAAGCCTTTGCGAATGGCTGAGTAAAACAACGAACACGGTTAACGAGGAGACGCCCGCATGACGCATGCGCGGCCGACAATAACCGCTGGCGCAAGCTACAAAACCGTGCTGCACGAGTAATAACTTCATCGAGCTATGACGTTGATGTCGATTCCTTGTCTTACCAAATCAGCTAACATGCAATTTCAACGTCAAATCTAGAAAGCCCTAATGGTTTTCGAGTCCTTAAACGGTCTGGTTCCCGAATATCTCACGTCTAAATTTTTAACGCAAAATGAATCAAACTATTATCTCAGGGACTCGGTTAACTTGTTGGTCCTTTTCCAAGAACTAACTATATGAAAAATAGTTTTAGTTACAGCGGCACAACTCTTTGGAACAGCTTACCCTGTAATATTTAAGAGAGTCTGGTTTAGTAAATCAATTTGAACGCTTACTCTATCATAATTTTCAAACACACGGCATTTATGGAAATCAGGTTTATAAGTAACATATTGTTGTAAGTTAGTATAGTATTAGGATTTTAGGTTTTTAGAATCTTAGACATCTTATTGGAATTTATTGTAACTGATGATTTTTACTGTGTATAAAATAAGTCTTAATAATTTGTTTAGTAAAAACTAGAAACCATGCAATAGCTTTACATGAAATACATAGCAATCCCATAGCGAAAGGCAATACAATGGTGCTGAATGAAGACAGTCACTATTTATGGGTTTGATATGGGAGGCAATAACCGATATGAAAGTAATACTAGTAGTAATCAAAGATTAATAAGTGCGTTCGAAGTTCAATGAATTTAGCTAAAATCATACAAAAACAGAGGAGGAAATTAGTTGAGAGATTAAATGAGAAAGACGAAGTATTTAAAGAGCCCGCAATTTCTTTGGCCGGCTATTGGGCTTAAAATTCGTGCGCGCGCTTAATAATTATTCAAAATGGCGCAGATTTTGAACATCGCCCGTCCAAGTAACCAAAAATCTCGAATCTTCACGCCTGGCATGCACAGGTATCCCATCGACCACAGGATCCCCAAAGATTACGAAGCGTTCTCCTAACGTCGAACGCAATAACACCCACATATGGGCCATAGGTTATCCCATACCATTTCCATATTTGGACCATGTATGTCCCATATCACCAGCTGTGGTAAGGGAAGGGCTGCACAATTTTTTTACTGGTCTAAGTTAGTCCCAGTCTCATGTTAATACTGCCTAAGCTTATTCGTATACTTAATAACAACCTTGCTATTCTTACTCTTGCCTCAGTGAACAGTACCAAAAACAGAACAGCAGCTAATTAAGTCTGCATTTTCCTTTCATTGGAACACAGTTTTTTCAATCAATGTTCATGTTTTTAGGATAAATGTACTGATTCTCTATTATAATTTTTCATTATGAGGTCAATTTTAAAGAATTGCATTCTTCAACTGACTATACCTGATGATAATGTACATCTGACATTACAAATTATTGTCAATAAAACAATGAATTGCCTAGAAAATCATCTGATGCTTCTTGTGGTTTATACATTAGCTCATAAAATTGTTTTCGCTTATTTTAAACTGTAAAATCTGGTTGATTTCTCTGATTTCCTTTACAGTTCCTTTACAATTCCAAGGAATTCCTAGGATTTTGAGGTATTATGACATTTGAGGTTAAAGCGCTCCTGGGAATTCCCATATGTAGACAGCATGACAAACATTTTGGTTACACTGTAACATGTACATTATAAACTTTAATACTTCAAACTGCAACTTTCAACTCAACTACTCAGCTTCTTAAAGCCTAGTTTCCATAATAATTTTATGATCTTAACAGTCTCCACACCATCAGCACGATCATTGGCAACTGGTTTGCTTCATGTTGCAGACGCATGGAAACATTTAATTTTGTCCCCAGTATCTGCAGCATGTACCATAAACCAGCACCACAGATGCAAGGGACAAATGCTTCCATATGTCTGTAACGTGACACAGACAGATTAGCAGTTATGGCAGCAATCATGTCGCAGACTAATCACGGACTATTAAGTTTATATGCAAACCAGGCTTAACAACTACAATAAGGCACTGTTATCTAATGTGATACACACCTGCGCAACAACTGAATTGTGCACCATTCTACACAATCGTAACTCATCTGATTACACACTTTACACACAGTCAAAAATTAATCAAACAACTTTTTGAACCTTTGAGACATACTTTTCAGGTTGTATTGTTTGAATCTAAAACCAGTTTGTCTCAAACTTTCATGACAATTTTAATATTTCTGTGGCACCATGTGAGAAGGCATGTTAATAAAATTACAATAAAATTATTGTTGATACAGTCAACTTTCTTGTAGGTGATCACCCTTGGGGCACGACATAGTGGTCAATTACGGGAGGTGGTCGTTTACAAGAAAAAAATTAAGCAAAAACTGAACTGATCTACTAATTACAAAGATTTACCTTTTTAGGTAAAATTAGGCTCAGGGAAAAGATTGAAAGCACTGGCATATTTCACATAAAATAATGCCTGGAAAATCCTACTACTGTTGAAATTTTGTAACTAATCACTGTACCAGTTCTGTTTATCAACAGATTTTAATCATAGCCATCATTTTTGTATGTTAACTGTTATTATCTGTTGGCACTCTTGGTGAGCACTATTAAAAACCTTTTTTTTGGTGACATTTGAGTAATGATTTCTAACGATCATATGTGATTAGGTGGTCGCTTACTGGAAAAAGAAAACAAAAGCAAATGTCCAATTTCTGGCCTGAAGGGTGGTCGTGGTCACTTAAGAAATTTGAGTAGTGGACACTTATGAGAGGGTTTTTGAAACCGTATTTGACTGAGAAGCAAAATGGTTATTACAAAGTGGTCGCTTACATGAGGTGGTCACTGTGAGAGAGTTGACCGTATTAATATCTACAACATAAACATAATGAATTTATTTCAACATACTAATCATTTATCTTTATATAATAAACTTTTAAAATTATTTAAATCATCTTCAACTTGCTCAGTTGATACACAGAACATACTGACAAAATTATCTTCTTGAAATATTACCAAGTAAGAGGCTGTGTCTCAAAGTGGGAGGTGGACTCAGGGACAGGGGCACAGCAATGCGTGTTTGAGGGCGTGGAGACACAAGGACACAGAGACATGGGGACATGATATCAGGGATGTAAAAACACATGCTGATGCAGTTGAAAATCAAATTTTAAAAAAAAAATCCATTTGAGTTGTCAACTGATATTGTTCACAGCTTTTCAGACTACCTTAATAATTTCAGGGAAATCAGTCATGTCATGTCAGTCATGTCAAAATTAAACACTAAATGATCTGTTGTTACACATTCAAGAAAAGCGAAGAATTCACCTCATTCAAGACTTTTATTTACAATTAAAACCTTACGTTGTTATGGATGTCTGACTTGAAAATATCATAGCTATGATCACGTAAGTTCAACTAAATGAAACAAGTCAGAATTATGGCCATTTGTTGTTCTGAAAACATTGATCAGCCGTGGGTTGTCTCAATCACGCCTGGATTTCAAAAACTAAATTACCTCTGCTCATTTAGCATCCTGAAAATCTTTAATGCCTGCCAGTCATATCAATTGGCAACATAAATTGAATTTTTTTTTTTACTGCATTGGCATGTTTTTTTACATCACTAATATCATGTTCCCTCATCTGGTACAACTCACATCCCTGCGTCCTCACATCCCTACGTCTTGATCCACATCCCTGAGTCCCCATGTCCCCAAACACACGTTCCACTTTAAGACATTGCAAGTAAGACGATTTTGATGAAAAACTTACATCAAACTGAGTTACATTACCTCAGTGGCCTTAAATACTCCAGATTTCAAATGACAAAAATTCCTAAAAAATTCTATGCCAAATCTCTTAGCATTGAAAAAATCCAGAAAGGATTGCATAGCCTTTTTATTTTGAGAAGTACACAGCTGAGGCTATGTCACTCTACACTATACCTGATAGCTTATCATGTCAACATGAAAAATACTACAGCCTGGTGTGAAAAGAAACAGCCAACAACTGAAACAACTCATGATGATTCCCTTTAAAGATCCACTCACTGCAACTTTGATCCATTGAAGAAATTGTCCCAAAATTGCCCCAGAATCAGCTTGTGAACAAAAACCCTATCTGACATGCTTTTCATGCCAGTGTAAGAGCTGTCCACTATTGCGCAAAACATAGCCCAAGATTTGCACAGACTACCTTACAGACATTACTCTGAATCTTATTATTTTCAACACCGCAAAAAGTTTCTACTTAATTGAGCAACAGAAAAAAACGGCGGCTAAATTCTGTTACCCAAAAAAATGCTACAATCAAATTATCTTAAGCTAGTGCCACAAAATTTTTTTTTTTCATCAGATGAAATCCAGAGTACCCCTCCTGGGGCTTATTACATTAATTTCAACTACACTATACTCACTGAACTAAAGCAGCAAGAACACAACAGTCTTTTAAATTAAAAACAATAGTTTTGTCATTGTTCACATTTTCAAGATAAAGAAAGAAAGAAAATGCAAGCAATGAGAAAACTCTTGTTTATGTACCTCATCATTTAACTACTGTCAGTTATTTAAGCACAGTACTGTCCACAATGTAACTCCAACACGCATTCACTTTTTTGAACATGATCATTACAGTTCTCACTTAAAACTTCAACATGGTTTGTAGGTGGCATTTCTTGCTGTCTAAGCCACTTCTGAAAGAATGGCTTGAATTTTAGAAATTGATAAGGTGAAATAGCTTTCAATTCCAGGTTAGAAATAAATGCTTGACTGAACTTCTGACCACTTAATTGAGAAACTTCATCTGCAACACGCTTTTGTGTTTTACGGAGAATAACTC
Source organism: Galaxea fascicularis (assembly GCA_948470475.1). Classification (NCBI taxonomy): domain Eukaryota; kingdom Metazoa; phylum Cnidaria; class Anthozoa; order Scleractinia; family Euphylliidae; genus Galaxea; species Galaxea fascicularis. The sequence continues at coordinate 7,213,113 of OX419337.1, forward strand.
GTGTGGAATAAATATTATCTATGAATCTTTTCATGTCACATGTCAAATTAGTGCTTGATGTACTCTCACCTCTTGCAATGGTAAAAACAGAATCTGTTCCCATGGTAACTTCAGATGGAATATCATCAATATCTCTCATATCCACTGCATCACTTCCAGTTTCATGTACCTGAAAATTAAAAGGACCATTATGTAATACGGTGACAAAAGTATAATGTAGATCATTGCAATAATTATTATTTAGTCAAAAAAATGTCTAAACTCAATTCAACCATTTACTTAAAATTGAAGTGGACATTTACACAATTATATAGCTGAGTATAACCATTTAACAAAGTATAACCATTTACAGTCTTTCCCGTAAAACCGTGAACACCTGAAATATCTATGGAATGTTATTGTGTTTCAAGTAAAAAGCCAATCACGCATGAGAAAACTAAACCGCAAACAGTAACGGTAATTGGGTTTTGGTTTCGTGTTGCTTCTGATTGGTCGCGAAACAATAAACATTCCACAAATTTTTTCTGGTGTTCACAGTTTTACGGGAAAGACTGTAACAGACCACTGAATCCCCTTTAGATGCATTATGTACACAAGTCTTTTGCTATTGATGGTAGTTCTATATCGACTACTGAACATGTTAGTTGCAACTTGTTGTTCGTCCTTTGTAGTCAGAGGTGACCATGACATCTGGAAGCTTGCCGAGACTATTTGTGTGTCTGGAGGTGGCTGATAAGGCTGATCCAGACATAAAACCCACATCCACAGCTGTGGGTAGGTTGATGGATCTGTGAAGAAGCCGCTCTGTCCTTTTGCGTCTGTCACTTTTCTTCGGCTCCTCTGATCCTCACAGTTGCTCTCTGCTGATCGTACTCAATCGCAGATAAGACCACACCAGATGGAATGGTCGGAGACAAGGGGCTCCTATGCATCAACGTCAATTAAGAAGTTCTTGAAAGAGGTCTTGCGAGTATCCTTAAACCTCTTTCTCTGCTTGTCGACTTTGTGCTTCCCTTGGGAGAGCTCCCTGTAGAACAGCTGTTTGGGGATCCATGCAGTTGTCTGCATGCCATGCGTGTGACATGCCCTCCTTATATGACTTGAGGCTTGTGCATGATGGTCATGATGCTGGAGATTCCCGCAGGCTGGTTACCAATGCCATGAATAACAAATAAACTGTTTTTAACTCCGATGCGTTTGAAACCTTCTCCGCATCCAGTGGCAAGACGAAGTCCCTGACACTGAAGTTTTTCAGCCTGTGGGAATCTCCAGCATCATGACCATCATGTAGTCAGTACAACAGCTCTGTAGACATTGAGTTTGATGTCCAGGCATTTGATGTCCTAATTCCCACACTGTCAGTCTGAGACACCCAAAAGCACTATGTACTGGCTTTGGAGATCCTGTTGTTAATCTCTGCATCAATGTTGCCTGTATGTTAGGGTGCTTATACCCAGGTAG
>OX419337.1:7219573-7249573 GCA_948470475.1 Galaxea fascicularis
CTTTCTCCTTCGTACTCGCTTTTTCCAACAGCTTTTTCCAACACATTCACGCTCGCCGCCGCCGACAAAGGGGTTTTGTCTGGGATACACAGCTGGCTCCTACCAATGGATCTTGGTAGTGGTTTTCTTGAGCGTCGTGGCCTTCGACCTTTCAGTTCGCAAACTTTCCTTCTTCTTGCTTCTCTCCCACTTTCTTTCCTTCCAACTACAGCACATGGCGTTTACTCCTATCATTTATATGTTTATGCTAATTCATTTACAACACTTGTCTTACATATTGTTAAAACATGATAGCTCACACTCCTACGATAACGCTTTACTAAATTAACACTTAAGTACAATAAACTTACTAGCTATTCTTATAATTACAAAACACCTCTAATTACAAGCTAAACACTACAATAAATAATTAACACTAACACGAAGAATTGGAAACAAAATGAAATCATCACAGCGACTATCTCAAAAAACGACAAAAGTGTGGGAAATCTCACCATGGCCATTCCGAGCTGGCAGGAAACCATGTTCACGCGCACGCACTGGCTTCGACGTACAATTGTAAGTGAACTTATAAAATTAATCGCTGTGGCTATATTTATCAGTATATATGCTCAGCAACCGAGTGAATTAAGGGTGTCTTTAATTTTGCTAGCAATTTTAGGAGATATTTAAATGTATTGAGTGATGTCGCGTAATTTTTACTTGGGTACGGACGTAAACTTTTAACTGGCTTTAAACTAAGCAAACGAGGATACATTTATATTGCGGATCGACTCATGATGTTTTTTGAGCGCGCAAACGCCCGGACAAAATGAATGTTGTGTTGCAAACGGGGAGACATTTGCTGTGTCAAGTTGTGTCTGCAACAAGATGTTGCGCGGGCGGGCAAACGGGGAAACATTTGTGTCGGCACCAATGTTGTAACATTCATTTAGTGACTCTTGATATTCATAAATTTTGTCAGTGAAATGAAGATTGATATATCCAGGACGTAACGATTTCGCCTTGTTTAAATTAAGTAAACGGTTTCCTTGCGGTTCTCAGCATGCTGAGAAACTCGTGCTCTTTCAAAGGTGTTTTCCGCTGTCAATTGTAGGGCGCACTACCGCTCACACCTTTGCAGCAGAACTGGCATATATACTTAAATCGGTTCTGTTTGCCTCATTAAAATCTATAGCTCAGCCACGCGTCCTAACACCTTTTGAGTTCTTCATTCTTAGCTGAACCATCTACAGCTAAATTTTACTTACCTTTTCGACTTTAAATTAAAATCTGTTTCGACAGAATCCTAGTAAAATTTGATTACTTTCAGACTAGTGATCAATTGTGGTATAAGAATTCAGCCTTCAAGGAGGGGGGTGAATAGGGGTACGCAAATCCGCCGATCCGCTTTAATTTGATAACCAAATCCGTCAATCCGTTAAAAAAAATTGTTAAATCCGAATCCGTTCGCTACTTGCAGGACGTAACATGTCGATCAAAGTCGATCATCGAAAACGTAGTCGATAAGTCAATAGTACTCGATATTTGTCGATAATTGTCGATCGACAAGTTAAATTTGTCGATAAAAGTCGATAATCACAGGATTTTAAAAACTGATTATCGATTTTATCGACAAAAATACAGACAAATGTTACGAAATTCAAGTAACCAAACCAATAATAGCTCGAACGACTTTTTTGATGAAAGTGTAAACAGCTCTAAAGTTAATCTGTATGGCAATAAAGCTAAATAAAAACCTGAACAACCAAGTGGTCTGTTATTCATTATAGAATAGAATGTTTAAATTACCTCGAGAAATGATCGATTAACAGTTTCAGCCTTAGCGAAATCGCGATCTGTAACATAACTCGGACCAACCTAGTTCCCAGGGTCTCTCTAGGCGGGAGAGATGAGAGAACCTGTTTCTTAGGGGGGACAAAACGAGCCCAAGTTTAGTCTAGATGAGGGAAAATCGAGGCCAGCAAATTAATTAAAACGTAAAGTGAATTGGCATTTTATTTTCATCAGAAACGCTGCGTTAAATCAAGTATGCATCAGGACTATTTTCGTTCAGTTACGTTACGTTTGGATGGCACTGGTATCTCTGTGGCTGATCGCCCAGGTTAATTTTATGACAGTTCTTGGTGAGAAAATTCCTCGCACATTTTCATAGGAAAACTGATTCTAGGCGTAGTTGAATTTGTAAACAGTTGTGTACATTACATCACGTTCGGTTACAACAGCCTTTAATCGTTAGGGTGACAATAGGAGCCAAACAGCATACTGGGAAATTAAATTTAACTATTGAAGTTTTGATTGATAATAATAATAATAATAATAATAACATTATTTATATAGCGCTTTATACAAAAGTTCTAAAGCGCTTCACAATGGAAGAAGAAACTAGAATAATAAAACTTACATGACCTAAGAAATAAAATAACGTTTAAAAAAATATGTTTTCAAAGATGACTTAAAAGCACTAACACTGGGGCTACACCTAATATGGTAAGGAAGGCAATTCCACAACTTTGGGGCACACACAGAAAATGCCCGGTCTCCATAAGTTTTTAGATTAGATGGAGGAACTTGAAGTTGAAATTTAGAGGAAGACCTTAACAACCTATTTGGGGCGTATAAGTGCAGAAGATTACTAATGTAACTAGGAGCTAAATTATTAAGAGCTTTAAAAGTTATTAAAAGTAATTTAAAATTAATACGATGTTCAACGGGCAGCCAATGAAGCTCCCTGAGTAATGGCGTGACATGGTCATACTTGCCGCCACCTAAAATTAAGCGAGCTGCGCAATTCTGTACTAGCTGTAACTTGTGTAAAAGGCCGCGAGGAAGACCATATAGCAGTGAATTACAATTGTCAAGTCTTGAGGTGACAAAGGCATTAACTAGAATCTTCGTATGCTCGGTAGATAAAAATTTTCTAATACGATAAATATTGATAAGCGCACGGGTTTAATCAGGTTTAACACATACGCATAAATCATTGCTTACAGCGATAACAGCTGCTATAAAACACTTCGTCAGAAAGTATTTCAGAGATTCCATATGAAATGATTTGCTTACTAAAAAACTTTTGCTGGAAGAAAAGGGTACTCTCTCTGTGGTTATTCAGGTTTATACGAGCTTACAATTACAGTACAAAAGCGGTAAAATGAAGTCTTGGTATAGCCAATGCTGCTTTATTGATCTTTGCTCGGCAACTGCACTCTTTTTTCCCGCCATACATCGTTTTTTGCATTTCCGATACTTGTCGATTGAAATCGATCGAAATCGATCAATTCAATCATAATCGAACAAAGTCGATAATCACAAGAAATTGTGTGATCGACTTTTATCGATTTCCGATATTTGTCGATTGATTAATATCGACAACGATCGACAACGATCGAGTTTTATCGACTATCGGAATTATCGACATGTTACGTCCTGCTACTTGTCACGTGAAAAGGTGAAAATTGCACCTTGAGCTGTTGTCTGTAAGCTGCACAGTTTCTTAAAAACGTTCTGACACTTTTTATAGGATCTTTAAGTGCTAAAAACTAAAAGATCTACCTTTAAATTAGAAATCTGTTGTTAATCCTGACTTGTCGCCCAAAGGGAGTCCTGGCTCCTAACAGGAAAGTGGACCGTCTGTCAAGTTCAGGAATGCTGGAATCTCCATCTTCTGGTTCTTCATCTTCGTCTGTACTTGAGTCGTACTCTGGGACCTCCACATTCTCGGGATTACTCTCGCCTGTTTCAACTTCCTCTTTATTCTCGTTTACTTCAGAAGACTCCAAACCTTCAGACAAGGCCAAGTCGACTCTGTCTTCAGATATCTGAAGTTGTCTCTGGTAAATCATTTCCGGCATCGTTCCATGTCTGGCCATGGTTGTTTCCTGACGGTTTGTTCTTTGCCGAACGGCAGCTCCATAGCGAAATTTATTTTTTTTTTTAAGGTAATCATCGCCTTTGGCTCCTCCATTGTAAAAGAATGCAACGCATTCTATTGTCGTCAACTCCATTATTACCTATTAAACACGAACAGATAACTGAGTGAAATCGGCGTACCGGCAGGTCCGGCAGCATGGTCGGCATGTACCTCACGGTTAGGTCATAGGTCGGCAAACAACGTGCTTCAGAAATGTTCTTTTAAAAAATACGTCCAAGTCAAAGTTTAAGTCAGAGGTCATCCTTCAGATCACTTACCAAATTTACTCTGTGAAAAACTCCCGGGCAAACTGGACAATAACAGCGCCAAAGACCATAGCTTTCCAATCGAGCCGATCGCAACCAGTACGACACAGTGTCACGGAAAAGAGCGCGAAAAATAACTGGCGTCCCGCTGGCAACATGTCACAGCGTCCTATTCGTCTTAGTGCGTTACTTTTTCCCTGATGCGTGACATGCAAGTTCTGACCTCGTCCGTGGCAAAAAATGTAAATACCCAGAAACGACGCATTTTTGACGATCGTTCAGATCCACGATCCGAACCTCCTCACAAGCGAAATCCAAAATCCGGACCCAAAAAATCGATGAAACCGCAAACCGCTGCAATTTCAGGATCCGCAAATCCGTTACAATTTCGCTCTGAACCCGAAATCCGGGCAAAATAATTTTCAGGATCCGCCGATCCGTTAGCCTATTCACCCCCCTCTTCAAGAGACACCCGTGCCAAATTGCGCGCTAGAGGCGTTCGAGCGGCCCGACGCCCTCCCCCTGTTAAAAAAAAAAACTAAATGTTATTCAGGAATTTTCAGGTCTTTTTTAATTATGCTGGGAAAAAAATATCTGTTCCTTTTTGCCAGCAAGACACACAAGATATTTCCCAGCCAGCTAGATAAAATTGGTTGGTTTCCCAGCCAGGTGCAAATTGAGCAACCTGCCTAACAACAAAAAAGACAATTTCTTATGTCGATCTTAAGCCAAAATGGGCGTGGCAAAAGGCCTCAAATCAAGCCTTCAGTGGGGGAGGGGGGGGGAGAAGGCAAAAGTTCTCACAACCATCCAGATTTCACCAGCCAGCAACACTCACACTGCTACCACACTTCAGTAATTACCAACCGAAACTATCAGCAGAAAGAAATTTGATAACCACCTCCGGAAAGTAACTGATATTTTGCCAGCCAGCAAGATACCTCGGGGGAACAGGTAAAGTGAGGAACAGCTTCGTTTTGTGCCCCTGTGCTATAGCTTCTTTCGAAGCGTATTTTCAATTTCGATTATAAGCCCTCTCGGATATAGGCCCCTCCGTTCATTTATAAGCCCTCTTAAAACCCCTTACGAAGATGTATAAGCCCAGGGCTTATAGGCGGCAGTTTATGGTATTGGATCAGATGGCGAACAGGAAAAGTAACAGGCTCGGTACCAAAGTCACTTCTTGCACATAAAAGGAACGTGCACACAGAATTCTTAATTTGAGTAAAATCAGGTTTTTACTCAATCTTTTGAGTTATGGTGCACTTACTCAAACTAGAAAATTGAAATAACCCTTTATTTTGAGTACATTAAGTACGAGTTACTTTAAGTCTTTTTACTCACATTTTGGAGTAAACGTCTACTAACATGGTTAGTGTTGGATACCCACACTTTGAGTGTGGTTTTAATCTCAAAATACTGAGTAGATTGAACTCACTATCTTGAGTAAAGAGGGCATTTTACTCATAGTTGAGTAGAATTACTCAGGCATTAATAGGGAGCATTTTAATAACACCCATTCTAGGCTAACAGGGACCATCACCAGTTAAAAAAGTCGAAAACAAAAGTTTTGCCGATCGTCCTGTTAGTAAAAGTTTCTGATAGAATAATAATCAGCCTTTCATTTTTCTAAATTTGGACAAGAATCGACACACTGGTTTGTGAGTTACAGCAAAAAAATGCTTAGCCCCTAGATTGTCTAACCTGCACGTTATGCAATAAATTATACATTGGCGAGACAGGAAGACGACTAGGCGACCGATTCCGCGAACACCTTCGCGATGTTAAGAAGAATGACAAGGATGCATCTAAGCCAGTCGCTCGTCATTTTAATCTCCCTAACCACTCCAAACAACACATGGCTATCTGCGGCCTTTCCCTACCTCAAGGTACGACGGAAAGCCGCAAGAATCTGGAACAAAAATTCATCTTCCAAATCGGCACCCTTAATCCCCACGGTATTAACGAACGCTTTTCATTTAACTAATGTATTCCTATTTTCACGTTGCCATGTTACCACCAATAGCGTAGCTCCTACTCCACTATAAAAACTACACACAACCCATAATTCCTCGATTCGCTCTGACGAAGGGCTAGCGCTCGAAACGTCAGCTTTTAGAATTCCTGTACGGTGGTCAATTTACATTTATCAACTCTGTTGATAATACCCAAATCTATCTGTCTGTATAAGAAGAACGATCTCAAGTTAAGTTTACGTGTAGTTAAAGTGCACCTAACCCCAAGATACTTTTTTCGCTAAAACAAATCTTTGCACCTGTTCGAAAAGCATTGTGCTCTTTATTGTTCTTTTTTGCCAAATGTTGGCTATTTATAGGCTTCCAAACTTACAAAAAATAAGCATCATTTGGTACATGACCGAGTGATGCATGTTTACAAAGACTTAATGCGATGCAAATCAGTTTGTGACGTCAATTCAAGAATAGGCCCACGCCCCTTCTCACTCGGTCATGTACCAAATGATGCTTATTTTTTCGTAAGTTTGGAAGCCCGTAAAAAGCCAACATTTGGTAACAAAGAACAAAAAAGAGCGCAATGCTTTTCAAACAGGTGCAAAGACTTGTTTTAGGGAAAAAAGTATTTTGGGGTTAGGTGCACTTTAAGCTAGTTGTAGTATTTAGATATTTAGTAATTTAGTATTTAAGTTTACATGTAATTTATTACTATGAATAAATGATTAAATTCCTTGTTCGAATGAAATACTTTCAGTTATTGCGTTCGACGTTAGTATCCGAGAATTACTTGTCACACGATAGCGCCACGGAGTACACACACTCTGTATCATTAGTTACCGTTTGCGGCATTAGCAAACTTATGTTACACGTTTGCGAACTGACTATTAGGCGTTTGCGAACCGACTATCGGACGTTTGCGAATCGACCCAAGACGTTTGCGAACTGACCGTTTGCGAAACGACTCTTTGGCGAAACGACCGGTTACCGTCGTTAGAAACTAAGTACGCCCTTTTATTTTTGGGCTAATGTCGATTTAAGCGGTACGACTTTCACTTACATTTATCGTACCAAATGCTCGGTTGTCGTAAGGTCTTGTAAAAATTACGCGGCCTTCATTTCATAACATAACAATCACCAAGTTTACTTTTTCGATCTCAAATGTGAAGACTACCGACAGGGTCATCTTTTATGTCACACACGTAATGTAATACGGTCCTTTAATCCTTTGATCAATATACTCCTAAAACAGTTTAAAACTATATTAGGAGTTAGAACAAAAATATTATAATAAAAGTTTACAAATATATAAGGTATATAAATATAGTAATAAAAACTAACGATAAAAAGTCACGACGTTTCGACCCCTCAGAGGTCATTTTCAAGTGAGAATAAAAGTTTTAACAATTAGCATAAATATGTAAAAACTAGATAAAAATGCGGCGTGCGCCGAAATGTGATAAAATATGTACAAAAGTGTAAAAAGTGCTAAAAATATAGAGTAATGAACGGTAGCTAGAGAAAAACAATAGACGAAAAATAATAATTAATTACAAGAACTGTTCTAAACAAATAATTTGGCGCGGATAGAGTCACACTGCATTGGAACCTAACAACATCGCAAAGAGTTTTAGAATCCTGAGAAAGTGCCAGAACAAGTTTGATTGTCTTATTTTTGAAATGTTTTTTATAAAAGAACTGAAACCATCGCTAAACAAACAGTGTGACTCTATCCGCGCCAAATTATTTGTTTAGAACAGTTCTTGTAATTAATTATTATTTTTCGTCTATTGTTTTTCTCTAGCTACCGTTCATTACTCTATATTTTTAGCACTTTTTACACTTTTGTACATATTTTATCACATTTCGGCGCACGCCGCATTTTTATCTAGTTTTTACATATTTATGCTAATTGTTAAAACTTTTATTCTCACTTGAAAATGACCTCTGAGGGGTCGAAACGTCGTGACTTTTTATCGTTAGTTTTTATTACAAAATCTATATCAAAAAGACTTCTGCTTAAGATAAATATAGTAATATGGAATAAAAAAAATGTGCTAAAAAAATAAATAGGTAAGTAAGTAAATAAATAAATGAATAATTTGCTAACAATGACTTTATTAGTGGAAGTGCCAGGGCTTCAAATTTATCAAGAGAGTTCACACTAGTGTTCATTGGCAGATTGTTCCAGGTTACTATAGACCTCGGAAAAAACGAGTATACGCTAAGCTGGTGAAATGGATGGTGATTAGGTGATCTGTTGACTCGAGTTAAGGGTCTCACTTCAGGCGGAATGAGGATAGCCACATCACCCGCATAGATTTTATAAAACATGCTGGCTTGAAGGAGGAGTCTACGGTCTACGGTCACCCCTTTGCCGAGGGCTTTCAAGGGGTTGTTGATCGCGCCAACCACGGCCCCAAGCGTGACGCCGGCCGTGAGAAAGATCGCTATCACGGTCACGCCGTGTTTTTTGAAGATCTCTTTGACCCTTTCACGAGGGGTCGCGCTCTTTCTCTTTCTCTTTCTCTTTCTTCACGCTTTTTCTCTTCTCGCAACCTGCGTTTGCAAACGCGCAAGCTTTCCGCCATTCTTTCTCGTGCGGCTTCTCTGTCAGAAGGCGAGGCTTCTGCATCTTGGATTACAGCTTCATCTTCCTCGTTTTGACGCCGCAGCCTAGCTTCTTCCTCTCTCAGCTCATCCAACGTTTTTGTGCTATTGTTTTTGTCCCGTTGCTGCTGCTCGCACAATTCTGATTCGTTTTCAATATTTGGCCCAAGTTGATCAATGTTGGCTTGGGTTCGCTCGATTCTGATTCTCAGATCTTGCACTTCTTGGGCGGTTTTTTCTTTTTGCTCCTTCATCCTTTCCGCCTCTTTGAGTTGTGTCTCTGCCTCTTTTCATCTCTGGCGTTCTTCCAGGATGGCTGAATTTTCTTCTTCAATAAGCGTTTTAGCATTTTTCCCAAGAGCCATAAGGTTCTTTTTTACGAAACTATCGGAAAGACCCCAAGAACGGCCCTTTCGAACTATAATGTTTTTCTTCGCCACCTTTTGAACCATGCATGACGACGTCAGCTGTTTCCGCTTCTTTGTTTTCAAAACTTATTTCCCAACCACCCCCTTCCAACTTATTGAAGTCGACTTGGGGGTACCTATCTCGTATAACTCTTCTTGTCCCTGGGATGGTGGTCATTTTTTTTTTGTTCCTCAATTAATACCGAAAACTCTTGCAGTTAGGCCCCTCTGACGTTCTCCACCAATCAGAGGACTTTTTTTCATCAAAGGAAGTGTCTGGCAGCCAACTTTGTTCGTGCAATCTTGTATGCATCTCAATTTCTACACCACCATGGTATGGTGTGGATACAGATCTTGCTTGAAAGGGCTGTGCCCTATTGCCTTCTTGCTCATCCTCATCTTCACCATCTTTTTGGTCCAACATCGGATCATGAAAAGGGTCTCGGGGAACATCAACTTCTGCCGCTCGTGCAAAATGTCGATCTCACGCGCCATGGTTGACAAGCTGATTGTGAAGTACGCAAGCACTATTTTGCTGGACACGGTTGATTATGACATTTTCAAAATCTGGGAGGACCTTTTCCTTTCACAGGAGGAGCGGGACAACATGCTGCTTGAGGGCATTCAGAGCGAGGATCTCTGCAAGATCCGCTCAGGTGCTGGGGACAAGAAAACTGCAGAGGTCAACGTGGAAAACAAGTTAGAAACAATTTACAAGAAAAAATACCGGATCCGGTCCAACCACCAGATACTGTGAGATCACGGCGTCTTTTATCCTAGGCTCGATTACCAGCCGCTGTCCGGGAAAGGAGCCCGCGCTCCTCCCCCGAACTTACGGCTGGACTCGTGGACCTTAGTATTGTTAATCTCGACCAATAAAAAATCTGCCTGCCTGAATCGAGCAGGCTGCATAAATTATTTTTCTCACAGAAGCAAAGAAGTTTTGCGATATGAAGAGCGATCGTGTTAGCGGGAAATATAACCAAATACTTTCAACTGATGAAATAATGCCTGATCTATTCCATAGCGGCATATACAACACACAAAATAGTCAACAGACTTCATGCGTGAGAATTTCATTATTTGAATCATGTGGTGCCAGAATGTCAGATAACAAACAACGTCAACGAAGAGAGGGACAAACGCAAACATCGATCTCAAGAAAAAAATACTCGAGCAAATTGATGTGTACGGTAGTCTTCTTGAAGGAAACCGACACTAGTCTCTGGCGAAGCCAGACAAAATTAGATTTTTAAATGAAGCAAAGAAACCGAACTAGCAAAACAAAACATGGTGTCAACACGATGCACACCAACATATGCGTGACCTTTGACATGTCATTTGCCACACCACAGACAAACAGCTCTGCGCTACATGTACTTTCTTTTTAAAAACCCTTATGTAGAAAACAGCATATAATACCCTTCCGTAACAATAGCGTGGAACAAAATAGGTTGGAAGGCCAAAATTAAAAGAAGAGGTGGCGAAACCGGCACATGTACAAATGTTGTGAGCCGTAGGCGTCATGTGGGCCTGCCAATGCTTGTCATCAGATGAGATTTGTGGTAACCACAAGCGCCGCAAGAATTTTAATGATGAACGTCACAGACATTGTTTGCCGCTCACGCGTTCAGCCGTCTCTTCTCGGGGAGGGTTGACCAGACACGAGAGAGCGGCGGAAATCGAGCCTACTTTTATCCCCAAGCCCTCTTCAACAACCTCGTGTTCGAGCTGACCCTTGCGCCGGCCTCCAAAGAGGTCAGAGGCTCGGATGTAGCGAAATTGCAATACAAGCTGAAAAACATCCAGCTCGAGTACGAAATGATCAGAAACAAAGCTTTGGCAGACGAGGCGCAGAGCGTTTATTCCGCCGACAAGGAGTTCTTGTGCGACCATGTGCAGCGAGAAGAAATTGTCACGTTCTCAAAACACACCGACACGGGTGAACATCAGGTCAACCCCCAGAGAAGGTCATTGAAAGTATCCTTCTCCTCTTTGTGGAGCCGTATGTCGCCGGTATCAGGAATTCAGAAAAGTTCTTAAACCCCGACTTGATCAGAAACAAGGCTTTGGCAGACGAGGCGCAGAGCGTTTATTCCGCCGACAAGGAGTTCTTGTACGAACATGTGCAGCGAGAAGAAATTGTCACGTTCTCAAAACACACCGACACGCGGGTGAACATCAGGTCAACCCCCAGAGAAGGTCATTGAAAGTATCCTTCTCCTCTTTGTGGAGCCGTATGTCGCCGGTATCAGGAATTCAGAAAAGTTCTTAAACCCCGACTTGATCAGAAACAAGGCTTTGGCAGACGAGGCGCAGAGCGTTTATTCCGCCGACAAGGAGTTCTTGTGCGACCATGTGCAGCGAGAAGAAATTGTCACGTTCTCAAAACACACCGACACGCGGGTGAACATCAGGTCAACCCCCAGAGAAGGTCATTGAAAGTATCCTTCTCCTCTTTGTGGAGCCGTATGTCGCCGGTATCAGGAATTCAGAAAAGTTCTTAAAGGAGCTATGTCACGACGATTTTGTGGATTTGGATCAATTTATACAAACAATGTTCCTGATAAACTATGAGGTGGATATCAAATTAATTTTATCAAAGAGAGCAACCCATAATAAGGTTTTTGTTGTTTTTTGTCAAGTTTCAATCCATTTGCATCCTTGCCGCATTGGTAGCATCAGACGACATGAAACAGTTTTAGTGTCATAACAGTCTTAAATAACAAAACTAGACCATTATTTTTGGATCTCAATTGACCGCAAGACATATTTTGAGCTTTAAAAATATGCTAAAATAGCGTGACGTAGCTCCTTTAAACCCCGATTTGACGAAAGTCAGCGTAAAAGTGAACGGCTCGCCCAACAGGCTGTATAACAACGACATCGGTGCCAAGGACATTTGGGAGAAGGCCAACACATGAATCTGACAAAGTTTTACACCGGCAACAGGTTTGGGCTTTTGATTGATCTGCGGTCCATGCCAGACCACGGCATACACGGTAGCGGCACGCGCCTCATGAACACCAAAGACGGGATCCAGTTTGAGCTCGAGCGGAACTGCTACGTCTTCGTGATCAGCGACTCGCAGATGAACATTCACCCGATCTCTTTCAACGTTTTGATCGTGGGCCCGACGAATTCAGACAAATCAAGGTTCGTCGTGGACCAACTCTTTCCGCGGCAAGGCTGACTGGTTTACGGTCACTTCGTTCCAAGTCAGATCGTTCCACGATAGAAGTCAGATCATTTCACATAATCCGGTTTTTCTACTTATAAATGGTGAGGGAAATCTTCTTCCTCAATAAAAATGTTAAGAAAAAAGTCCAACCTGACTTTGGTCGTGCTTAGTGGACGAAACGAGTTTACCGCGTTTATGCCGATATGATTCTGTTCGATAATTTTATTGACACCCGAGACGCCGTCCCGCGCATGGAAGTCTTGCGATTTTCTTCGGAAATAACACCCTGTTTGAAATTTCAAGTGTACTTTTTAATATAAGTTTTTAATTGCAGTTGATTACGTTGAATTTATTGAAAACTTTACCTGTACTGCCTGTTATCTTTGAAGTAACGCACAATGACTTAGTCTTTATCAACAGGAAAATATTCAATCGATCGATCGACTATAAAAAAATCATCGTTCTAATCTCTTATTACACTGGTGGAGATATTTATCTACAGTTATCCATCTGTGTGGCACATACAGATCTGACTCTACCGGTATGTCGTGGAACGATCTGACTTGACGACTGCGCGGTCTTGAAAGACGTGAAAGGGCGCACAGGCGAACTTGTAAACCTCGCTTTCTCGGCTCGCCATATTGACACCAGCGTTTGGGTAATGACTCAAAACTACACCAGCATCACGGCGTCGTTCCGGGTGAACGTGGCGGCGGTCGTTCTTTTGTACACCCCGGCATGAAAGGCCTTTTTTACACAAAAGACCATGAAAGGCATCTGGAAGATTTTTCCGGCGAGCTGACCGCGGAGGAGAACATAGCCCTGATAGCGCGGCTGAAAGCGCAGAAGTACGAGCGCCTTGTACTCTCGCTCTGGCACCCATTCGCGGTCACGCTTCAGGAGCCAAATTAAGAAAATGGTACGCAAATGCCCACTGATATATACTCCAGACGCTGTACGGCATCCAATGGCTGAGGAAGCACGCGAGCTTGTAGAGGTCTTGAACATGCTGAAAGCCGAGCCGTCGAGCACTCCGCCCGACGGCCTCGCCCACGGGCCTGATATTCCCGCTCTTCGTGAGCAGCTGGCTGTGCTGGTATCGACAGGCAAGTCCAAAGAGGCCATCGGGGTGTAGTTAACACACGAGAATGTGAAGCGCCTCACCGACAATGATGTCGAGAAATAAAGCCAAAGGTATGAGACTTATGTGGCCTCAAACAGTTTGATCGACAGCTTCATTTTTCTTGTCTCCCAAGCTGTCGGAGTCGCAGTCAACATACACGACATCGACGCCTATCAGAAAGATCTCAAAAACGACTACATCATCATGAAAGAGCTCTCGGACCTTGCCGGCGCCCTTGTGTTGAATTGCGGCCGGTTCCTCGCCGTTGCCAACGCGGTGCTTATCACCACGAAACACATGCCGTTTGCCAATCCCGAAGGTTCACCCGTTATAGCTCCAGATACTCCCGTTGCTGAGCAATCCTCACCAATTACTGAGCAATCCAAAGAGTAACGCATCGAATTCTTTGAACATAAGAATATATGGGGCATGTGAACGACGATGTCAACATAACACACTCCCTCGGCCTCTGAAACTCGGGCTCCAGCAGAGCCAACCATCACTCAGCCGGCGACAAGCCCAATACCCCACCTCAAAACCTCCAAAAAAAGGCAAAACGTTAGCGGCGGCGAGATTAATTGCTGATTGGCCTTTATTACAAGTGGGAAGAACTCAAAGCCGCATTGCAGCCCCACCCCAACTGGGAGTGCATTCCTGCCCAGAAACGGGAAAAAGCTGAGACAAAGGAACCTGTCAATGCTCCAAACGCAGTGCGGTATCCAAAAACCCCCTTCCACAGCCGAGAAGGGGCTTCTACCCTATGGTTTAAAATTCGCGCCCAGCGGCATAAACATTTTTTTTTAAACTTTGGCGCGCCTTCATAGACCAAGTCTGACAACAACAGGCTTTTCAAAACCGTTCTCGACACGAATACATTGACCGGGCTCGCGACCAGCATCGGTTGGGTCACAAAAAAGGCTGTAAGAGACAATTGTACATCGGACCCCAGCAGCAGCGCAATAAACTACGTGAAGTTCACCGCCATTATGACAGGTAGCGTTGCGCTCAAAATGTACCTCAACTACCAAAAAATCGTCCCCGACAACGTGTGACGATAATTTGAAAAAAGCAGCGGATGAAATATATGCCATACGGCGTGCGCAAGAATGGCTAGTATCGAAAACATGGTTGGTGGGGTTGTGTTGAATGCCGCGACTTTCATCGGCGGTAATTATCTCGCGAAAGCGTTCAGCGGCGAGGACGACGCCGCGCTTGACCAGAAAAAGCGCCACGACAAGGCTCTCGAAGAGTATCAGACCTTCAAACTGTACAACCAGTTGCACCCCGATAAAAACATGTCGCCCCTCAAAGAGCCCAACTTCTCTGATTTCTATCAGCCAAGCGCGCAGCAGAAAAAAGGTGAACCCGTTTTTCTGGGCGCGGGAACTCTCGCCCTGGGCCACGCCGCTTTTTGTTTCCTTTGAACGATTGTTTCGCAGAAGAATTATATTTCTCTTTGGGATGGACCTCGCCAAAACATACTACAGTCCCAGGGGCTACTGGAAAGGCCTCGTCGCGATCAAAAAATTAGCTGAGGCCGCTAAGGTCCGGGAAGCCACAGCAAAAAAGTAGCTGGTGAGGAAAGCGCTTTGGCAAATCTATCTTCCAGCGCCGCGGCTAATTCCTCGGACGAAATTCGATGTCCCCACTCCCAACAGGTGCACCAAGCTGACCTTCTTTTTTGCCGCACGGCAAGCTCCACCGCGGCCGCGATGTCCCCACTCCCAACAGGTGCACCAAGCTGACCTTCTTTTTTGCTGCACGACAAGCTCCTCCGCGGCCGCAAAGTTTTCAAGTTCGTGTTGACCGTCGTCTATGTGGCTAGCCGCTACAAAGAGGCCGATCCCTTGACCTCGAAAAATTCCGAGGAGGTCGCCTAGGCCTTTCAGAAGATTTTCAATTGGGGGCCTCTGAAATGACCTGAAATGCTGCAGGTGGAGCCCGGGCGCAAGTTCATGTGCACTGTTTCCAAAGCGACGGAAAAACACAAAACTTTTATCTGGCGCGGGCACCCGGAAAGTTACCGCTATCAGTCCCTTGTCGAGCGTTTCAACCGCACCCTGGCTGAGCGCCTGTTCCGCCGTGGAAATGCATTTGCTGGAGGGGCAGCGGTCTGTTGCGTAGGTGAAAAGGCTGCCTGCCGTCGTCGCCGCTTTAAATGGCGAAATCACGTGGCTGACAGGGAAAAAACTGGCAGAAGCCATCAAAGACAAATCTGTTTATGCAAAGCCGTCGACAGCTTATTCGAGACCTGTTGGGGCGGCCGAGAAAAGGCTCCCGTCCATGTTAATGTTCGCTATTTGTTTCAACCCAGGGAGTTGGAAGGCGGTTGCAAAGAGCCACAGATCCAATTTGGTCTCTGAAAGTTTACACGCTAGAAAGAGCCATCGTCAAACCAGTTCAACCTCTCATGTGTTGGCTCCATGGAGGCCCGAAGCGAAACTTTGTTTGTGAAGAATTGATGGTTGTCCCACAAAAAACCGAATTACCCCCGGCCAACCCCAGCTAACTGGGGAGGTGATATTCGATGGGCTTGGTGTGGACACTGTCTGGCAGCAACCACCGCTTGTCGTAATACGCGCCCAGCCCCAGCTTCTGCTGCTAGTAAGTCGTCATCTGCCGTATCTCATCCGGAAGCCCCTTTTCGACGCCATGTCCTTGCTGCCGTTCAGCGCCGATTTGAACCTCCCCCGTGTCACCGCGTTGGTCATTCCTTTCGTACTGAGTTTGTGCTTTGCGCCTTTCCCTGCGAGCGATTGCTCCTCAACAAAGTAGCACTTCAAGCACAAAGCAATCATGCGCCGCCCCACACACTCCAGCTTCAACGACCCTGTTTTGCGGTTGCTCCACTTGTCCCAAGCTAGCCACTGTTTTTTTTTTCTGCCTCGAATTCCGCCCGCAAATCTGGCTTGACCACGTCTTTCAACCTCTCGCTGCTGATCGCCATGTAATTATTGTCTGTATCCATCTGAATCAGCTCAAAGTCTCTGCGGTCGACAAACCTGTCGATGAAGTGGTAATAAAACTCCAATCCGCTTGGCCAGCTGATAGACGGCGATTCCGATTTGGAACGGCCTTGTTCCCGTGATCATCGGCTTCCGGCTTTCCAGCTCGTACGCTTCCCCGACTTCATTGAGATCGCAGAATTAGGCGCCTCGCAAATCCCTGTCAACGACCCTTTCGTCTTTCTTGTAGACCACGTTTGTTTCGCGCTCTACAGCTTCGATCATTTTCACGTACGCGCATTTCTCTAGCAACCTGAAGACCTCGGCGAGCAGAGCCCTGCTTTTTTCCACGTCTCCAGTGCGGCGCACTTCGGTCACTTGCTCTACGAACCAAGTGAAGATTTTCTTCGGCTCATAGTCGATTGTTCGGTGGACCACTTTCATTTCCGCTCCGTGGGCCACGTATCACCGCAGAAGCAGTGGATAGACCAGCATCTTTTCAGCAGACAACACCCCCAACAGCTTCTTTCCTGCAACGCGGGTCCTGCCGGTGCAATGCAAGTAGTCCAACATTTGCTGTGGCATGCCTTCAGAGGGCACCTGTTTGTTGACGAAGAAGGGGCACATTTCTTTGAACTTGCGTCACAGGTGCCGGGGCATCTCGATGTCCATCTCTACGAACCCGAACCAAAGGCCGTCCTTCACTTTCCAGGTGAAGGCGGGCGCCTCCGCGGCAGCTTCCCCGGTGGCGAAATGCACGAGCTGCCCTTTCCCTCAGGGCATATACTGGCGCAAGGTTGACCGATACAGGGCGTTGGCGTCGTAGCCGAGAATTTGTTTGCAGGGTGTGGGGTTGGGGTTGGTCAAGCGATGCCCCCGGATTTTGGACACCTCCGCTTCGAGGTACCGCGTGAACACGAGGCTCGGCCCTCCGACAACCGCCCCTTTCAGCAACGTGTGATCTTCCACGCAGGGGCTCCAGAGCTCGTCTTCGCGCTCCACCGACCCCTGAATGAGGTAGTGGAGGGAAATCCCGGGATTCTGACAGCGTCTTTGAGGATCTCGATGCCTTCCTCGGTGTAGAAGGCCCGCATTTTCTCCAACGCTTCCAGGCCGGGGGTTACGTCCAAGTTGTTGTTGTGGCGCAGCCAATCGGCGAAGGTCCGCATCCCCTTATCTTTGAAAAGGCGCTTGCACTCTTTCCATTCATCCAGCGAACTTCTCTCTCCACGTAAGGTAATCATGGAGCCCGGGGAAGTCAAGCTTGTAGGGGAAATCGAACCACTCATACGGGAACCACTACTACTCCGGATTGCAGTCGTAAGCTTTCACCCACTTGTCGTAGCTTGTACCCAGCCCCAGATAGTTTATGATGTCTAGGAAGCAGAAGCCTTTCGTCAGCACGAACATGAGTTTGTTGTCGTTCTTGGCCACTTTGATGTTGCTGGCGGTCCTGACGACTCTCTCCACGAAATGCTCTTTCATGAGATTGAGGTCGAAGAGGCCTAACTTGAACCCGAGGACAGGCACCTGATCACACCATTCTTCGATTCTGGCGCGGCGTGATTTCGGCAGAAAGTCGATGTCCTCGGGAAGAAACTCTGCTCGCACCCGGCCCGGATACTTCCTTCCCGCCGCTCCAGCTCTCCCACGAACTTGTGGCAATGTTCTTTCAGGTCTCTCTCGCAGGTCTCTCGTCGCCGACGGAGACCGAGATGAGCACGTGCACGTTTTCCAACGTGAGAGTGCCCGTCGGCTCTTTCCGCTGGTTTTCGTTGCCGAACGTTTCCAAGTCGTACAAAATTTCGTGCTGGAAGGTCTTCGTTAAGGTCGGCGGCTTTCTCCAAACTTTCTCACCAACCGGCCGATCCGCCTCCTGTTCATTCAACCAACTTTCAGTTTTTGCAAGAGAGTTGAACCACGGAGAACCGCAGTTGGTGTAATGAAGAATGACGTCCCCATTTTCGATGTTGCGACTTGATGGCTGAAAACGTGATGGAGATAAAAAGCCGTGCGCACATTATCGCGAAGTTTGGCCACCATCGCGGGGATGTTGTTGGCGTCCAGGTTCTGGAGCGTTCGCCATTTAATGAAGTGGCGCCCCCACCCGGCTTCCTCCACACCTTCAACTTCAGTGTCGTCAAATAAATCACCGAGCTCGGTTGGAGTGTTGAACGTGACCCGTTTTTTTGGTGGAGGCGCAGGATCAAACAGCCGCCAATCTTCCTGGTACTTTTGGCGCTGCCGAGGGAGGGCTCGCGGGCAAAAAGGTTGCTGGCGCAGTGGTTCAGGCAACTGCGCTGTTGTGGGAAGGGGCTCATCCAACAAGTTTTGAATTGCCGAAGAGGATTCCAATTCCTCCAGAAGTTGCTGAATATACTCTACGAAAGCTTGGTCCTCCTCAGTGGTGGCGTTTTGTTGGGTTGCCGGCCTATATTTGTTGTCAGAGTTCACCAGATGTGTGACTCGCATATGTGTACTCTGGCGCTGCCTTTAATTTCTCTAACTGGGCGTTCTTTTCTCGGGGCCACCGCCATTCAAACACTCGGGTTGCACTCTGCTTCCCTTTTTCTAATATGGGTTACCCCCCCTTCCCTGTTACTCTTCTTCCGGTATGCTCGCGGCGCTTTGTTTTCCCGAAACAATACCCTGAAGGCCCCCCGCTTGTTGTCTTCAGTCTCACGGCCTACTGTGTTCAATTTGGAATAGACCGCACAGCAACAGACTATTCATGGAAAATAATATTTGCTAATATTCGGCCGATCTCCGATCCTTGGGAAAACGTTAAGTGAGCGTTCTCGATTGACATTTACGTTTCGCTACTAACAGACGTGATGCATCCTCTCAAAACTAGGCCAATAAATACGAAGACTTATTTCATTAACGATTCTTTAACCGGTATTGTTTTGAATTCTACATCGACATACTTGTACATGGCGAGGGTTGCCCATCACGCAAAGAATTGATGTTCCAATGAAAAAATGTTATTATGTTTTTTTTTATTGAGATATACTGAACATATACTGAATTCTAACATTTTACAAGAATAGTAATATTTTTGAGTTTCCACAATTAAGATGCCGAATTTCCGGATAAGTTTTGGGTTTGTATTCAGGGAAAAGGTAAAACCTTTGAAAAGTAGCTGTAATTTAGACGCGGAAAAATTGAATTTTTTGTTCAATATTTTTAGTTACTAAGATACGGTGTAGTAGTTTGAAGGAGAATTGTCTCAGTTTGTTGTCGGCGGATAGGTGAGGTACATTTTTAAATAATTTTTTCCACGTACTTTCTATATCAGAGCACCGCTTAGACCAAGGTTTCACGGCCGTAGGCGTAAAAGTTGAATCGATTTGTCTGTGGATAATTCAATTATAACAAAATCATAAATAATTGAGGTTGCTGGTCTGGGTGTACAAACTGCCTTTGATTTAAGGTTGGCTGGAATTGATGCAAGGATTTGAAAATAATTTTTAAAATTAGTCTTTGCATTGTATTTACGATTACATTCTTCGCATGTAAATAATTTTCCATGGATGTTGGTAAATTCCATCCTCGATCCAACTTTTCCAGAACAGCGATTTACCTTCAATAGTTATATCTTGGCTGTTCAGATGTAACTCCTTAAAATAATCTAGCATTTCCAAATAGAAGGACGATATGTTCTTGTCCAATGTCTTAATATTGTAATTACACTTGAGCAAGAAGTTGAGACCTCCATAGTTTTCGAAAAAGGCACCCAGAATAGCCTTCCATGCATCGATAGTAGGATTGTTTAACAGTCTGCCAATCCAACTCCGTCAGGCGGCGTGCTTTAACTGTTGTTGAAAAATTTGGAAAGTTTAGACCACATTAATCATGATCATTATTCATCTGATCGTTTCCGATGAACCAATCTATTGCACCATACTGGTCACAAAGTTTCTCAAAAAAGGCAACTTCCTCATATGTGCTGTAGTTCTCTGTAAGTTCCTCCCCTTCCCAAACATCCCTTGTTGTGTAATCGTGTCCGTCAATATCTATCAATGTTGGATAATCGCTGTGGTTGATAAATCCGCCATCATCGACCCTGGCGTCATGAACTGCAATCATCCCATCTTTACCAAAACCACGTGATAACCAGAACGCCCTTTCTTCGTCGCTTTGTAAAGATGCAAGGATTTCAAGAGTTTGTTTTTCGTCGAAGTAAATGTAGCGATAGTCATCAACTTGTGTGTTAGCGGGAATGAATTGAGCTGCAAATACACCGACTCCTTTGTCGCCTGGTGCCAATTTTAACTCTGCCTCAATCTTGAAACCCTTGGCTCTCCTCGGAAGTTGCTTCGGCTTTTGGTAGACCATCTCCATAACAGCGTTGATGGTATTATTTTTTTTTTCACTGTTTACAGTTTACTTTTTCGTCACGGGCTTGTTTTCACTCGCAATGGAATCGGAGTTGTGGTCGTATCGCTAGCGCAGAGCGATAATCAAACTGATAGAATCGGAAGCAGAAAACCGACTCCTCTTTAATTTTGAATCCGAGGCTTACTAGATTGTCGGAGTCGCGAGCAGTGTTTTGGTTCCTTCTGCAGGTACCGGAACGCCAAATAAGGAGAACGCAAATAAAGAGTAACCCCAAGTGTACAAAATACAGTGCTTTCCGCTACTTGCAGAAAGACCTAGTTTTTTGGTCTCGAAGGACCTGGGCCGAATTGCTCGAAGCATGGTTTGTGGTAATCCAGTTAAATACCATGACAGCCTTTCTTGTTTACAAACATTGACGTCAATTTTCTTTTAATATTCAAATTTGCCAGCCACCGAACAATAGCATGCATTGTTTTAGCAGCCAATAAACCTCTGGTTGGCACATTAATAACAATAAGTTACGTAATCAGAAACATCGCTATAGGTTTTAATTAACAATTATTGGACGAGGTTGAGCGTGATGTGCTCGGCGTGAGGCACTTAGCCTGGTTTTCATATAATCTTTACGATCGCTGAGACCTCCGAAAAACGTGTTCAGCGATCGCAGCGATCATATGGAAACGCCTTGGTCTGCTACTAAAGCGATCGTAGCGACTGCGATCGCTGCAATCGCCGAGATAGAAAAAATTCTATCTCGGTGATCCTGGCGATCGCAACGCTCAAACTTTCCCAAATGGCCTTTATTTCGGCGGACATGCAAATTATTTCGATCGCTGAATTTTGGTTTTTGCAGCGATCACTGGTCTCTCGTTATTCTGCGATCGCAGCGACTGCAACGATCGCGGCGACCGTAGCGATCATATGGAAACCAGGCATACATGTCTACTTCGAGACCGTTCGCGGAACTCTGGAATTGTGTCCGCCGCAATTGTCGCTCGTCCCAGTATCAATACCTAATGGAATTCACTGAGTTAACAAAGTTCCTGGAATACTGCTCTTCATAGACTTCGAAAAAGCCTTTGACATGTTGGAGTGGCCTTTTATCCATCCTACTTTAAATTTCTTTAATTTTAGCCCTAACATTCAGAAATGGATTTCTGTGCCCTACAGTGACATTTAGAGTGGATACGTGACTAATTAATTTCAGGTGTCATGTAAGGCAAAATCCCAAAATTACAGGCATTAAATTGCTTATTTCCAGTGAAGTTAAACTAAGCCAATTTGCTGACGATACTTCATTAATATGCAAGGTACTGTGTCCTTGCATTAAGGTATGCTGCTTTTGCGGAACTATGCTGATATTTCAGGCCTAAAGCTAAACGGCAAGAAGACAAAGGCCATGTGGATAGGCTCGTCAAAAAATAACATTACGTTCTAATTATAATTCACTACGTTCAAACGAACGTAAATTATTTACCACTTAAATATCCGCAAAAACAGGTAGAACGAAGTATGGGTGGATCGCATGCGGACCCTGAAGAATAGCCGAGAACAAACGAAGTACCCCAACTAGTAGAAACAGGGGCACAAAACGACCAATTTGTTGAAAAATGTATTATTATACCCCAGTTAATAAAACTAAATGTTATTAAGGCATTTTCAGCTGTTTTTTAATATTGCTGGGAAAAAAATTATCTGTTCCTTTTTGCCAGCAAGACACACAAGAAATTTCCCAGCCAGCTAGATAAAATTGATTGATTTCCCAGCCAGCTGATCAAATTTATTAATCAGCCAGGAATTAAATTAATTAGTTAAAGTGCACCTAAACCCAAAAATTTTTTTGCGCTATAAAAATGAGGCGTGTTTTATGGAGTACTTTGGCGCAAAGATTTTTTGATTTGGTTAAATCCTTAATTTTCTACGGCCGGCCGAAATTCGTAAAATTGGGCTCAAAAGCCGCCATTTTGGCCCCACGGCCGAGTTTTGGGGGCATGGGTCAAGTGGCTGCTGTGACGTCAAATCGAGAACTCGAGAATCTGCGTTTCGCACATTCCTTTGGGGGAGTTTTTTCAAATTGTGCTTGAAAATGCCAACCAGATGTGTAGTGGCAGCGAGTGGCAACACCAGAAATTTAAAGCTTGGTAATGGGTTTTCATATCATACCGTAATACGGAGATGATCGCCCTGAAGCCAGAAAGCGTCCGAAGAAATGCAGACTTTGTGAAGACGAATCAAGCCAAGTGGGAGCCTTCGGAGATTTGCTCGAATCATTTTAAAGCTGAAGACTTTGCCTGACGTTTGAATGTCATTATAGAAGGACAAGGACGTCCCCTGACTCCGTAGTAACAGCGAGATCACTTTGGGATCTGTGCTATGCCATCTGTTCATGCTTTAGCGATCGAAGCACACAACAAGCCACCGAGTGACAGAGAACGAAGAATGGTGAGACTTTCCTTTGTCTTTTAAGAATTGATTAGTCAACAACTTCCCTGCTAAACTCTTACTGATTCTAGCCTGTGAAATTCACTTTTTTTCCTAGGTTGTCAAAGCGGCAACGAGGGAACATAAGACAGTGTAAGTGCTCGACAAACAGCCAAGAGAACAGGCACCACAAAAGAGAGCTGCAAGGAGTAAGATGGTTACAAGAGATATCCCCCCTACTACTACACTGGGTATTTTCGAGAAGCTCTTTTGAGTAGCCCAATAATTTGAGGTTTGTGGCATCATCATGTAAAGAGGGGTTTACAAAATTAACGTTTAGAAAGTAATATATGCAAGCCTAGAATTTACATACACTAGAACAAAACCAAGTAAGGTAAAATTAAACATTTTGCTCTAGTGAAAGCATCAAGCAGTAAAAAACATTTATTACAACAAGCATTGTTATCCTCCCCCAGGGAATAATTGGCATTCTGTCTGCAACCAAGTCCAGTAGAACTATTTTTTTATGGCATTGGCAACACATAAGATTAATTAATGTCTATACTGTGCCTGAAGACATGTTGAGTTGGCTTTGGTTAAGTCAAGTTATTTATTCATTTCTTTTTTTTTTTGTCTCACCAGTGTCTCAAGTCTGAGAAAGTAGTAGCAAAGGATCGACCAAAAGAACAGGAAGTAGACAGCAAACAAAGAAATCATCTATGCCCCATTACTCTCCAGTTTGCAAGTGACCAATGAAGGGGCAAAGTAAATTTCTTGACTGCCCCCACAATAAAATTGATTCTACTTTATTTAGAGTTGGTTTGATTTAATGTCTTCAATTAGCAGAGCATCTGTGCTTGGCTACAAAGATTTGATACTTTAATAAAGGTGTTATTGTTATTCCATGTTTATTGTGCAAGCTGCATGAAGCACTTCCTGATGTGTAAAGTTTATTAATGAACCGAGCATTATAATATTGTAACTAAAAATGACATTCTAGTCTTCTTCATCAAGGTCAAATCCTGTGAAACTTTCATCCTTATTGACTGTAAATTGAGTTTCCTGATGGCTACATATGCCAGAGCTCTCAAGTCTCATGCAAACAAATGCACTATCACACTGAAACTATTATTTCTCACACATTGAAGGTTTTTTAATTAAACAGATCATTTTGAGGGAGAAAATAGTAATAAATAACTTCATTTCAACTCAGCGGTAAAATATAGCACAGAAGATGCTACTTTGGACCGAGGGAAAATGCTGCTGAAGTTAAGTAAACACCAACTGAAGCATCATTCTGGAAACAATTCACTTCCTTTGAAGTGCCAAACGCTTTCCAACAGTGGAAAAATGCGCTCAGATGCCTTTTGCCTTGATCTCACTCTTTGGCAACAAATTAACTTGAGAGCTATGCATATGCACGAGCAGGTAAAGAAATCCTCTTCGCCCCCAACATTCCATACACCAGCCTTGACAACTCTCGAGAGGAAACACCTCTAAGAAACTGTAAGAGATCAATGGAAAAAAGGGAGCAACTTCAGAATACCCGGCCACGATTGCGTGACATTGAACGCCTGCTCCCGCGCTCCCGCAGTGGAAAAAAATGAATATTAACAGGGTATAGAACCATTGCTCCCGCAGTCCCGCACTCCCACATTGGGATAAAATTAATATTAATTGGGTATAGAACCATTGCTCCCGCAGTCCCGCACTCCCGCAGTGGAAAAAAATGAATATTAACAGGGTATAGAACCATTGCTCCCGCAGTCCCGCAGTCCCGCACTCCCACAGTGGGAAAAAATTAATATTAATTGGGTATAGAACCATTGCTCCCGCAGTCCCGCACTCCCGCAGTGGAAAAAATGAATATTAAGTGGGTATAGAACCAGTGCTCCCGCAGTCCCGCACTCCCGCAGTGGGAAAAAAATGAATAATAGTCTGGTTTTAATTGCTTGTTTATTTTTGAAATAACGAGAAGAACAAAGATTAACAAGGTAATTACATGCGTTCTGTAGTCCAAGTTGAATTGTTTGGGAAAATATAATATTAAGCGCATGTCATGCATTTTGATAATAACAATATTACGAAATATACATGTTTCGTGAAAGAAAAATTCCGCTGAAATTTTAAGATATTGAAAGAAGTAACAGGTCTACACGCGAATTAGATATAACTGTTGTTTTGTAAGAAAGCACGCATGGCAGGTGTTATGTCGGAATGGATTGGTTTGGAAATGGCATTATCAAATTCCTGACCGGTAACACTTGTGTTGCTGGGCCAGGATTCTGGTTTGCTCTTAATACAAACTTTACATTTTCCGCGGGCCCTGGGAATGCGGAATTCCACGATCCGGCCGAAACCCACTTCTTGAAGGGATTCTGTAGCCATTGAAAATTCGGCTTCCGCTATGGTTTTGGCTGATCGTTTACCGTGCTTAAATGTTCTGAAGCTCACTACTGGTCCCGGTGAGAGGAGCACCTGGTCTCTTATCGAGTCTTGGGTGGGTTGTTCGATTGTTTTGTCGCACGTTGTGTTTGTGATCTCTTTTAAGAACTGAAATAAATCAAACACATAAATGAAATAAGCTTTTTTAATCGGAATTGTGAACATGCACTTTTCTAAACTACTGGTTAACTTGGCAAACGTTTACCTTGCCAGCATAGTCACTCTTTGCTCACGCTTAAAGAACGAGAAATTCATGTGTAAAGCAATAATTTCGTTGTTTTGAAGAATGAAAAATTCTCAGTGTTTTGCCGGATAGTGTAATGCAGTCGGTTATTGTGTCTAGTTGTAAAGTAATAATATATTTCGCAGACTTACCTGACACAGGATGTCCTTTTGGCTTTCAAGGTGATGCACAAATTGAGTGGCACTTTCGAGTGTGGTGTTCGAGATCTCATTCGGAGGTGTAGTGGCGGGAACTCCGGAGAGCAGTTCATTCATCGTGTGATTGAAGACATAGAGTGCAGTTGCGACGCGGGGAACAAGCTCTGGGATTTTCGATTTGGGCGGTACCTTCCCCTGTTGGATGGCTGTGTTGAATTGGATGGCTGTGTTGAATTGATCGATAGTTTCGCGATAGGCTAATTTGGCATTTTCGGAGAGGGTGAATTTCAAGTGTTCGGCTGTTTCATTGACGTTTTGAAAGTACTCCGCAAAGTCCTCAACAACTTCTGTTGAGAGTTGTTGCGTTGCTCTCTCCATTTCTGAAAGCGTTGGCCTGTAAGCCAAAGGGGTGGCGATCAACATTCTGTCAATCAATCCATGGCCGTGATCCATTTTAGCTATGAACTTCGCGGCGTTTTGCAGCTGTGTAGAGCCCAAGATGCTGAAGGAGTGTTTTGTGGTATTACTCTGCTCTCTTCTGTTGAGTAATGATATGAACATCTTTCACCTGAAAATAGTTTGCACAGCAGTTGAATGTCACCCGTTGCGTTATCTTCGTCCGATTTCAGCAACTTATTTAAAATGTCGCATAACTCGGGAGACACGATGATTCCTCTCTTTTGGGTAACCAGAAGTTTCACCAAACCAGAGGAAGTGGTTTTGCTGATCACGGATGAGGTTAGGTCTAGGTTTTCCAAGTGGTTTTGAGATGCGTGCTGTATGGCCGAAGATTTTCCTATGCAGAGATCGAAAAATGTACGATTAGGTATTGAATAAACCAGAGTTATACCTAAAAGACTGAAATTTTACCTGTTCCGGGGTAGCCCACGAATACGGTGTAAATGTTCAACGGTTGATCGTGGGTGAGGGTCTGTACTCGCGCGTGATTACAGGCCAGTAGATAGGCTGTCGTCGTGAGAAGGGAAGGGACAAAATACCCTTCGCAGCTACCAACAGACACCGCCTTGTTGTTGATGAAATCGTAAACAGGCTGAGGAAATAACAAAGTAAGCGTGAAGAAGCATCTGAATGTAAACAAAGCGAACACGTGTTGCGATCGTACATAAGCTTACCATTCGCTGACTTCAACCTTCCCATGATACCGGTCCTTAAGTTTTTCTTCCAGTTCTTCGTCAGCTCTCATTCCTCTTCATACTTTGCTGTCCATTCCTCGTCTGCGAGCGGATTGTCAGCATGGGGATCAACATCCATCGCTCGAAGTTGGCGAACAGTGTGCATAACTCACGCGGTCTTCAATGTCGTATCCAGCGATAAAATAAATTTCCGAGTCCTCCGACTCATAACTCATTTCTTAATCAGAGGATGTGGTCGACATTGTTAATTTAAGACAACTCGTATGACCATGAAGCTCCTATGGAAACAATTTCGCTGTGTGAAGTCTTCGCATCCTGAGAATTTCTGTAGTGTGTCTTCTGAATCGTTCTCGATTTGACGTCACAACGTACCGCTCGCCCCAGACTCCTATTTCACGGTCATGGGGCCATCAAAGCTCAACTTCAACAGTGCATAGAAAATCGAGGATTTAACCAAATCAAAAACTTTTTGCGGCAAAATACTCCACAAAATACACAGAAAATTTTTAGAGCAAAAAAATTTTTGGGTTTAGGTGCACTTTAATTAATTTAAATAAATGAAAGGAATAATAATAACAATACTTAATATTATGATGATAATGCTAATAATGATAATGATATTTAGAGAACGGCTTAAGAACAAAACACTGATTCTTGTGTTAGTATGATATTGTATTTGTACTGCTGTCTCGAGCGGTTTGAATTTTGGGAAACTTTTGTCAGCCCGCAAAGTGAGCACAAAATTCATAATAACTAGCAGCATTGCACACAAAAGCAATCATTTAAAATACTTGCTTGGATAAACCTGCATTCTCTACAATGATACCTATTCATTTTACATATTTTGGATGATTTGAGTTACATGAATGTTTACATGTTTACATCCAGTACATCATTGCCTAAAGGGCTGCCAAAAGCTAAAATTTCATTTTTAAAAACAAAAGTTGAAATTAAAAATGATTGAATTATTAGCAGCAACTTGATTTGGCCAAACCAAAACGACCTTTTCGAAATGTAAGAAATGTTAACAAGGAGCTGAAGGAGTAACAGGGGACTTGTATTTTATGTCATACAAACTAAGACTGAAGATTACCAAGACAATTTGACAAGCTGATGAACATTCAGAATAGTAGATATATTTTCAAGACAACATATAACATACAGCTGAACATAAACCTTTTCGGTATTAACACGTTGTCTCCTACAAAGTTCAGTGCTTGTTATGTATATGTGCATTTTGCATTATCAAGGTATTAACACCTTCTAAAAATAAAAAACAAAGATCGACAGAATTCTCTATAATTGCTCGACTTTGAGGAAGGAGACATCGCCAAGCATATTGTTCTGTTGACCTACATGTAAATTCACAGCATTTCAGGCATTTGCAGCATCTGCCACTTGGCAAATTGCACAACTGGCTTATAACTCTCTTGTCACGCCCCATCGGTATGTTAACAAATAAATGATATGTAAAAAGTTACAGTTCTGCTGATGTTTCTCAGCTCTCATCATCCGTACAACATGGCGCAATCTGAAAAGCAATAAAACAGTAACATTAATAGCCTTAAGGTTAAAATGCTTGACTTTATTTGGCATGAACAACGATTTAAATAAACCCACCATGTGAAATGAAAAATAAAACACTAAAGTACTTTAGAGAAGGTGGTTCAGAAAAAAAGAAAGCAACATCAGTATTGCAATGCACTTGATTGTTTTGAGGTTCAATATAACATCTTAAAAAAATACATTTAACTATTGTCAACTGTATTATCAATTGCACAAAAGGAAATGAGCAAAAAGGAGCAAGTCACAGCACAAAGGAAATTAAAATTAATTTTGAATTGTAAGACTGGTTGTGTTAGGAAACTGAAGATTTTGGCTGAGCTGTTACACAGCGACAAACCTTTTGGTATTAATTTAAATGGTTGACTGCTGCTGTCCATCTTGAATAAGCTCCAAAAGGAATTTCCTCCTAAAACAGGATGTTTCTTTGTATGTCCAAGTTAATGGTTCTCCATGGAAGAAGTTTCTGGCAGCCATTAGTGTCGCCACGCCACAACTTGATGTTACCATGGCTGACCAAACTGTTGAGCATCTTCCTCCCAATGACATGGATGTGCGCCCATTCACATTAAGGGAGAATGGAACTTAATAGACTCAACCTGATGGAAGAGAGAGGGTCGTAAGAATGAACAACCAATGAATGCCCATCGTCAAGAGCCTAACCCAACCTGATGGAAGAGAGAGGGTCGTAAGAATGAACAACCAATGAATGCCCATCGTCACAAGCCTAACCCAACCTGATGGAGGAGAGAGGGTCGTAAGAATGAACAAAAAATGAATGCCCATCGTCACAAGCCTAACTCAGTTTGGTTTTGTACAGAGACAGTATAACTAAAGATAATTTGTGAGTTTTGAAAAGGAGCAGTGAACAATCTGCCAAATAAAAAAAATTAGTGCTGTTGATCACAATAACAATTTCACTGTAAATGTTGCATTGCTGACAGGTACATTGTATGAACAATAGTATAAATGTCTTAATGAAACACCCAACCCACCACAAAACAGCTCATCATCAGATGCATTCTGACCAGCAAAACCACAGTCTGGCCAGAACCAACAAATGTTTCTTAGTCAGAAAAAAAAAACAGCCTAAGACACATCTGCAAATACGAACCTACATTTTTTTTAGGTCTGACAAAATAGGGATACTTCTTGGCAATTTAGGTTAAGTAGGTTTTTTATAAGGTCCTTAATTTCCATGAAGGTGATAGTTAATGATTGCCAGTTTAAATAATCCTGGATTAGTAGCGGAGCTCCGCGCGCGTCGAAAGCTCGCTCGCGCG
>OX419337.1:7254573-7262073 GCA_948470475.1 Galaxea fascicularis
ACAGGACTATTTCATTCAAAGATACCAAGGAAAAAATATGCACGCCTCATCTGCGTCAAAAGACTCTCTACCACAGGCCACACAGGACTTTACATAGCGCTAACGAGCCACAAAAGTGAGAACAAATGCAAGCATAACAGAAACTACTACCGCCATGGGCACCGAGGCGAAATGAACTGTGACGACCAAAATAAAGTAAACACCGCTAAGAAAACCACGAAAGAAAAGGAACACGTGTACTTAACCAACTAAAAAACAGGCTAGGGATTAAAACATTCGGAACAGTTACCTCAGGTGGTGCGTTCTGGGCAACGTTGTCGGCGGCCGCGGGAGGCCGGTTTTCTACCTGAGCTACTGGAGCTGCAAAGACAGGCTCCGGAGCTGGAACTGCTGGAGCTAGAGCGACATCAATAACATCTTAAACCTAGTTTTGCAGCGGAGCAGCAGGCACTTGTTCAGCCATAAAGCGAGGAAAAAACGGGTTTTTGGAGCACCAACTAAGTCGCTAGATCTGATCTAAACGGCGGCCTAGAGTAGAGTGCAAGGGGCGGGCCCAACACGGACCTTTGTATTTATAATTTACAAGTCCCCAGGGCATATTATTAACATATGCAAATGACTTAGCATAGCACGGAGAAGCATTTGTTAAGAAGAAAAGTATTTTGTTTTTATCACTCGAACTTGTTACGTTTAGTATCTTTTTTTACCTTGCGTTTTAAAATTTTCACCTTGAACTTTTCACTTTTGTATATCTCATGTTCCATTCTTTTTCAAATCGTTAATAAAGTCCATTATTATTATTAATTTTAAAAAAATTACCATCAGTTGCGCCATTTTCGTGTACCATTCCCCCGCCGATGCAGCACCACAGTCCTTACAAACTAAATAAACCCTTTAAATAAACCCTCACTTACGTCTACCGTTCCAAACGCCCAGTTGTCGTAGGGTCTTGTAAAAATTACGCGGCTTTCATTTCATAACATATAACAATCACCAAGTTTACTTTTTCTCAAATGTGAAGACTACTAACAGGGTGATCTTTAATGTCACACACAGTAGTATATCCGGGATCAGACAAATACCATTTTTTAGGGGGAGAGTTAAATAACCAAATTGAACTCACCAGCTACAGTTTTTAACGACACCCACAGTTGCACAACGGTAGCGAGAGAACCTTGGCCCCGCGGTAAGGGTACCGCGGGCTTCTAATCGCCTACACACCACCAACCAGAAGTGTCGCAGGGGAAACTGACCAACAACAGGCGACACCCACCATTGAACAGCTGTAGCGAATGATATCTTCCAGATCCGAAGCAGCACCCCGGAGCGATACCGAGTTTACCGTGCGTACCCAACTCGTTATCCCCCACTACCGAACATCAACCAGGGGTGTCTCTGCAGGCCACCGGGGGCGCCCCCGTTAAACAGAGGTAACCAAAAGTATCGACTGACCACGAACCGGCGGCGGTCCCATTGAACAGAGGTTACCAAAAAGTATCCACCGAACACGAACCGGCGGCGCCCCCATTAAACAGAAGTCACCAAAACGTATCGAGCGGCGGCGCACCCATTAAACGGTGGACACCGAAAAATATCATGAGGGACACGGCTCAAGTGCTCCCCGAAAATTTCCGCGACCAAAAAGTTTCCAGACAAGGTATAGCGATGGCCACCGGCGGAGTACCCATTAAACAGTGGTCACCAACCGGTAGCCTTGGCATGTCCACGCGAAGACCAACTCAAGGTTCTTCCGGTATTGACTAACTGGCATGGGAAATGCTGAACACTTACTCCGAAACTTCAGCCACGGTTCTGGACAGCCTGCAAGGGCGAGTCCTTTCCGAGCTTCCTGCTCCTCTTGAAGCCCGCTGCGGGTGGATACCGCGCGGAGAGCTCCGCTGAAACAGCAAATGAGGGGTGGAGGGAATTTGACCCACTAACCCCGCCCCCTCCTCCCGCCCCACAGCCCGAAGAACACCAAGCAGAGATCGCAGACCTGTTTGATGATACCAAGGTTGAAGGTGAAGAGGTCAAGTATGGGCGCCGCTTCATTCACTGGCTAACAATCCGCGACCTAAATGAGAACCACACCGCCGACTTCATGGTGAAACTGGCGGCCAAAGTCCACACAGCTTTCTACGTTGGCGGACGCTGAGACCCTCCAAACCCTCCTGTTCATTCATCCAACTTTCAGCTTCTGCAAGAGAGTTGAACCACGGAGAACCGCGGTTGGTGTATTGAAGAGTGACGTCCCCGTTTTTGATGTTGCGTACTTGATGGCTGAAAACGTGCTGGAGATAAAAACCCGAGCCCATATTATCACGAAGTTTGGCCATCATCTTGGGGGTGTTGTTGGCGTCCAGGTTCTGGATCGTTCGCCATTTAATGAAGTGGCGCCCCCGCCCTGCTTCCTCCACACCCTCAACTTCAGCGTCGTCAAATAAATCACCGAGCTCGGTTGGAGTGTTCAACGTGGCCCGTTTTTTTGGTGGAGGCGCAGGATCAAACAGCCGCCAATCTTCGTGCTACTTTTGGCGCTGCCGCGGGAGGGCTCGCGGGCAGAAAGGTTGCGGGAGCAGTGGTTAAGGTAACTGCGCTGTTGTGGGAAGGGGCTCATCCAACAAGTTTTGAATTGCCGAAGAGGATTCCAATTCCTCCAGAAGTTGCTGAATATACTCTACGAAAGCTTGGTCCTCCTCAGTGGTGGCGTTTTGTTGGGTTGCCGACCTATATTTGTGATCAGAGTTCACCAGATGTGTGACTCGCATATGTGTACTCCGGCGCTGCCTTTAATTTCTCTAACTGGGCGTTCTTTTCTCGGGGCCACCGCCATTCAAACACTCGGGTTGCACTCTGCTTCCCTTTGTCTAATATGGGTTACCCCCCTTCCCTGTTACTCTTCTTCCGGTATGCTCGCGGCGCTTTGTTTTCCCGAAACAATACCCTGAAGGTCTCGCGGCCTACTGTGTTCAATTTGGAATAGACCGCACAGCAACAGACTACTCATGGAAAATAATATTTGCTAATATTTGGCCGATCTTCGATCCCTGGGATAACGTTAAGTGGGCGTTCTCGATTGACATTTACATTTCGCTACTAACAGACGTCATGCATCCTCTCAAAACTAGGCCAATAAATACGAAGACTTATTTTATTAACGATTCTTTAACCGGTATTGTTTAGAATTCTACATCGACATACTTGTACATGGCGAGGGTTGCCCATCACGCAAAGAATTGATGTTCCAATGAAAAAATGTTATTATGTTTTTTTTTTATTGAGATATACTGAAGCAGAATTACAAAACAAGAAAAGCTGAACACCACAGGACTGACAATCAGGCCTCGGTTGTTCAAAAGTTGGATAGCGCTATCCACTGGATAAATCACTAGTAAGTAAGTAAGTAAGTAAGTAAAATCTTTATTTAAACTCGGTTAAAAATCTTCAGTTATGCTAAGTATTTTAATTACAATCATTTTGTAAAAATTAAAATGACTTTAATTGGATATTAATCTCACTACAATTTTCTGCAAGAAACTTTTGACGTGTACTAATCACCATAAACTCAGTTTTCGCGATGTTTAAACTAAGCTTATTTGCTTTCAGCCAGCTATAAAGATTGTTAAGTTCAGAATTGGTTGCTTGTTCGAGTTCGGCAAAAGTGCAGCCAGGGACGGTGATGTTAGTATCGTCGGCAAACATTTTTGCACAGGATATATCGAGGCAATTAGGAAGATCATTTACATATACTAAAAAGAGCAGAGGTCCCAGTATACTTCCCTGGGGAACCCCGCAGGTTAATCTACTTGCACTGGATAACACTCCATTGACACTGCATTTTTGGGATCTATTATTTAAGTAAGACGCAAAAAATCGCAGAGCACTTTGATCAACCCCATAGTTCGCAAGTTTCCGCAAAATTATTTCGTGATCGATTGTGTCAAAGGCCTTTTTAAGATCAATGAAAAGCACACCATTTAAGAGACCGTTGTCAATATTAATTGACCAGTTGTTCGTTGTCTCAAGCAGCGCTGTTAGGGTGCTATGCATTGATCGAAAGCCAGATTGGTACGTATTCAAGAGGCTGTTATCCCGAAGGTAATCATAAAGTTGACGATAAATAATTTTTTCGAAAATTTTTGAGACCAGTGGCAATACTGATATTGGTCGATAGTTGCCTAGTTCACGCTTGGATCCTTTTTTAAACAGCGGTGTAACTTTGGCAATTTTCCATTCGTTTGGAAAGATTTCAGCATTTATACAGCTCTTAAAAATGTATGCTAAGGACGGCCCGACAATACTACTAGAAAGTTTTAAGAGTTTACAGGGAATTCTATCCAATCCAGTGGCTTTTTTTGTGTCTAGCTGGTTCAAAAGCCTGCATACAGTGCTAGCGCTTGGTGGTTTAAGAGAGAACATTGTGTCCGTGGGTTGCAGATAGAATTCTGGCTCAATGGTTGACGGCTGTATTTCACTTGCCAAATTTGATCCGATAGTTGCAAAAAAATCGTTAAAAACTTCTGCCATTTCCGCCGCAGAAGAAATGGGTTCTTTGTTTACCTTAATTTCGGAAATATTTCGAATTTTGCCATATTTGCGTGAACATAGGTCGTCAATCAGCTTCCATGTTTTTCGAGGATTCATTTTATTCGCTTCCAAGTTATGCGTAAAGTACTGTTTCTTTGCTGATTTAATGGCATTGTTTACTTCGTTTCGAGTTCGCTTATATCGCTCCCAAGCCGTCGCGCTATTTTCTTGAATAGCAATTTTCTTCATATAATTTCGTTTATGAATTTTGCGAGTCAGGTCATATGTAATCCAAGGGGAGTGTTTATTGGAGACCCGTTTACTTTGAAGTGGGGCATGCTTATCAACTACTTCCATAAATAAATTTTTCCAAACATTCCACATTGCTTCCGGATTTGTCTCTGAAAAAATTCTGTTCCATGGCTGTTGAGCAACATCGTCCAGGAAGTGGTGCTGGTTGAAATTTTTAAAAGCGCGTGTCTCAATCGTGCGATGACTACCAGTTCGCTCGTAGCAGATTTTAAGAGTCATGAAGACAAGAGAATGATCGCTGATACCGAGATGAACTACACCAGCTTTTGATATTTTTTCGGGCGAATTAGTTATACAAAGGTCAATCAGCGTACTCGAAGTGGGTGTAATTCTAGTCGGTTCAGAGATCAATTGACTTAGTCCATATATATCAAGTATGTTTGTTAAAGTAGATGAGTTATGATTTGATTCGTCTTGCATATTACAGTTTAGATCCCCCAGAAGGTAGAAGTCTTTCTGTTCAGAGTCCACTTTGTCGATTAAAGACTCAAATTGCCGAAAGATATCTTGGGGAGAGTTTGGAGGTTTATACCACGTACTAACAATAAAAGGTTTGGAGTGAGGTCTGATAATTTCGACGACAACACATTCAAGATGGTCATCACATAAATCGTCACGGATCTGGTAATTTATGTTACTCCGTAAATATATGCATACACCACCACCACTTCGGCCGTTAACAGAGCGATCTTTCCTAACAACCTCAAATCCTGGCAAGTATATTTCATTATCATTGACCGAACTATCAATCTTCGTTTCATTGATAGCCAGTACATCAATTTTGGAGTCGAGTACAAAAAATTTGAGATCATCCAAATGTGCAAGTAAACTATTGATATTTAATACCGCCATAACAAAACCCCGGCCAAATGGATCGATAGTCAACGGGTCGCCCTTATTTTTAGTGTACTTACGATTTACTCGCGGAGGCAAGGACTCATCGGTTTCCCAGTCGGCAATACCCTAATCACCTCTTAAATAATTAATAAAATTTGTAGCAAGTCGGGCAGTTCCTTTAGTGTTCAGGTGTAAACCGCTCCTGTTTAAGTCATGTTCAGGAGAGATGTTTGAATGGTCGACATACCCCCATCCATTTTGGTTGCAAAAGGTTTTGAGTATCTTGTTGACACCTGACACTTTAACGGCGAGGACTTCATCGTCAGACCTCGGAATAATACCGGATATCGCAAGATCGGCCGAGGATTCATTACTAATCATGGTGGCTAGGTTAACGATTTCCTCAGCACAATCACGCACCGATGCACTTGATCGAAGGCTGTTAGTACCAATATGCATCACAATCGCATCAGGATTCCTTCGTAAAATTGGCTTGATATGGTCTCTCATGTCCATAGTAGTGCAACCAGGGAACGAGGAAACCTTGACTTTTGCAGATCTCGAGATTTTCCGTCCCTGAAGGTTCTTCAAGATAGAATCGCCAACTATAAATACTTCCTTTCTCTTTGCCGATTGATTTGTTGGATCATTCCTGACACTGTCTGAGGTTCGCGCTGCTCTATTCTTACGGTTTCTAGAATTTGAGATCTGGGAACGTCTCGCGCTTGGTAACCTGTTTCTTTCGTCTTTATTAGCTTCGTTATTTGGCGCTGGGCTAACATTGATGAAACTACCTTGAATCTCATTCCCAAGGGGCTCAAATCTATTGCGGGTATCGATGTTATCGTTTGGAATTGTCTGTTGGTTGCGCCTAATTTTCACACGGTTCACGGCATCGGTGTTTTCCACAAGAGACCAACGATCATCTCTCTTTTGTGGACGGCTGTCACATTTATTCTTCTCTTGGACAATGATCTTTAACGCCAGTCTTAGTGAGTCATTCTCTTGTTCCAAGGATAATGCTCGATTTTCAAAGGACAGGCATTTTTCCTCAAGTTCTTCGATCACCTTTTCTTTTTTGCGTAAAGTCGACAGCAAATGTTCATACCTCGTTTTATAATCAATGCCCTCAGTGGCTACCATAACTTCTTGTTTTTGAATATTTGCTGACAAGAGATTTGCATTTTCTTCTACCTTTTTTTGTAAGATGAGTAAATCAAGTTTAAGACCCTCTATATCAGCACTCACCATAGAATTTGATCGCTCTTCAGTTGAACTTTCTAGCCCTTCTCTGTCAGCCGATGTTTGTCGAATAATTATCCAGCGGATAAGCCGGTATTGGAGAAGCTAATTGCACTATCTACTGGATAGATATTTATCCGGTGGATAGTGCTATCCAGCCTTTGAACAACTGGGCCCAGTAGGACACCAACACAAACAAATATTTAAAATATACAGAATACAAAAGAGAAAGTCACCGACACTTTGTGCGTTAACCGTCGCATTTCTCAAATTTACATTGTAAGGAAATTGCTGATTTCAGCTCCAGAAAAACAGGGTTTTT
Source organism: Galaxea fascicularis (assembly GCA_948470475.1). Lineage (NCBI taxonomy): Eukaryota > Metazoa > Cnidaria > Anthozoa > Scleractinia > Euphylliidae > Galaxea > Galaxea fascicularis. The sequence continues at coordinate 7,261,814 of OX419337.1, forward strand.
TTCTAACATTTTACAAGAATAGTAATATTTTTGAGTTTCCACAATTAAGATGCCGAATTTCCGGATAAGTTTTGGGTTTGTATTCAGGGAAAAGGTAAAACCTTTGAAAAGTAGCTGTAATTTAGACGCGGAAAAATTGAATTTTTTGTTCAATATTTTTAGTTACTAAGATACGGTGTAGTAGTTTGAAGGAGAATTGTCTCAGTTTGTTGTCGGCGGATAGGGGAGGTACATTTTTAAATAATTTTTTCCACGTACTT
>OX419337.1:7269573-7289573 GCA_948470475.1 Galaxea fascicularis
ACAAAGGTTGATCTCGCATCCGCTTTCTGGCAATTGGAGCTGGATGATGAGTCAAGTCTGTTGACAACTTTTGCAACTCCCCATGGGAGATACCGCTGGCTTCGTTTACCGTTTGGCTTGTGTGTCTCGAGCGAGATATTTCAAAAACATCTGAATCAAGAGTTGTTAGGCCTACCTGGTGTGAAGTGTATTGCCGATGACGTGCTCATCTATGGAAGAGACGATGCTGACCACGATAGTTGCCTGGAGAGTTTCATGGAGAAGTGTCAGCAGAAGGGCATAAAGCTCAACCTTGCGAAATTGGAATACAAGTGCAAGGAAGTTCCTTTTCATGGACATGTTCTGACATCAGAGGGCCTGAAGCCAGATCCACAGAAAGTCGAGGCGATTAAAGAAATGCCGCGACCAGAAAAGCCTGAGGATGTGTTGCGTTTGAATGGTATGGTTAATTACCTAAGCCGTTTCCTGCCAAACCTGTCTGACGTGATGAAACCGCTTCGCGACCTCACGCACAAAGATGTTGAATGGTGTTGGTCCGACGCGCAAGAACGTGCTTGGGATGAAGTGAAGAGCCTTATCGCATCTGCTCCTGTGCTGGCCTACTACAAGCCTGGTGAGCCGTTAGAAGTGCAATGTGACAGCAGTCAAGCTGGTCTTGGCGCAGCCCTAATGCAAGGCGGTCATCCCATAGCTTATGCAAGCCGAGCATTAACAGAGACTGAGACCCGTTATGCTCAGATGGAAAAAGAGATGCTTGCGATTGTTTTTGCGGTGGAGAAGTTTAACGACTACACGTTTGGCAATAAGACCATTGTTTTTAGCGACCACAAGCCACTGGAATCAATTCTCAAGAAGCCCTTGCACCGTGCCCCCAAGCGTCTGCAAGGCATGATAATTCGTCTTCAGAAGTATGACCTGGAAGTAAGATACGAGAAGGGAAGCAAGATGTTCCTGGCCGATACCCTCTCGAGAGCATTTCTCCCTGCCGGCAAGCAAGACGAGAATGAGTTCGAGACAATCAACATGATGAAGTATCTGCCCGTGTCAGAAGAAAGGCTTCTGTTAATTCAGCAAGACACCGAAGCAGACGAGTCTCTTCAAGTGCTGAAAGCTGTGATTCAGAAGGGCTGGCCAGAGCATAAGAGTGATGTGCCCAATATCATTTCCCCTTACTTCAACATACGTGATGAGATGTCGATCCAGGATGGTCTCATCTTTAAGGGAGAACGTGTCGTGGTTCCACGAGCGTCGAGGAGCGAGCTTCTAAGGCGAATCCACAGTTCACATCTTGGGGTGAATGGCTGTCTAAACAGAGCCCGTGAGTGTCTCTATTGGCCCGGTATGTCAGCTGACATTAAGAACTATGTGTCAACCTGTGAGGCATGTCGGGAATATGAGCGAGGTCAAGTTAAAGAAACAATGATGTCCCCCGAGACGCCGAATCGACCCTGGCAACGAGTGGCTGCAGATCTGTTTGAGTTTGAAGGGAAAACCTACTTAGTCACCTCAGACTATTACAGTGATTTCTTCGAGCTGGATCATTTAAGATCTCCTTCGTCGGTGTGTGTCATCAGAAAGTTAAAGGCCCACTTTGCGCGCCACGGTATTCCCGAGCAGCTGGTTACAGATAACGGTTCACAGTTTACGTCACGCGATTTCCTGAAGTTCTCGAGAGATTGGGACTTTGAACATCTCACGAGCAGCCCACATCACAGTCAGAGTAACGGTAAAGCAGAGAGCGCAGTCAAGGAAGCCAAGAAAATTCTCAGAAAGTGCCGAGCGAGTGGATCAGATGCATTTCTAGCCTTACTTGATCATCGCAACACCCCGCCTGCCAGTGTCCAAGTTAGTCCAGTGCAACGTCTTTTCAATAGAAGGACTAGAAGTCTCCTACCGATGACGGCAAACCTGCTTGCACCACAAGCAGTCTCAGACAGCGAGCTGTGCCGAGCCAAGCTCGAACAGCGCAAACAGCGACAAGCTCAGTATTACAACCGAGGTGCTGTCGATCTAGATCCCTTGAGAAGAGGAGATGTAGTAAGGCTTAAACCGTTTCAGCTGGGCAAGCGAGAATGGCAGAAAGGAATTGTGCGAAGTCGACTGGATGAGAGATCGTATGAGGTAGAGACGCCTCAGCACGTGGTTCGTCGCAACCGTGTTCACTTACGAAGGACAACTGAGCCGTCACCGCCGTTATCGGACCAGGCCCCTGCTGAAGTGTCTGTTCCTGTTTGTCCACAGTCGAATGAGTTACCGACCACCGTCCCCGAGGACGTAAATCCACCTGCGCCAAGTCAAGAAAATGCTCCTCTGAGTAGGCCGGAAGTTGCTCCAACTCCAGCGGAGTCTCCACCCAAGCCATTGCTGAGACGATCTGAGCGTCAGCGACGGCCACCAAAGCGTTTCAGTGACTTTGTTTTGACTAAGCCATAAACTGTTCTAAGAACTTCTAACGCGTTGTAGAGCTCGAGTATTTACATCTTTAGTGCATGCTTAATTCATATTGTGTATAATTCAGCTCGTGTGTTGGTTTGTAATTTTTCTTTTTTCTTTTCGTTTATGAAAGGGAGGGTGTTATAATAAGATGCGTTATGCTGTATAACTTAGCAGCACGTGCGTTCTCTAGGGACCCGCTCCCGCTAGTTTAACCTACTTAAATATTCGTAGCCAGTTGCGATGTAGTTTGCTCTGAGTAAACATCTTTGAGTTTTATCCTGGTCGTTCTTCGTCTTATTACAGGCCGTTACGTTCGATCTAATATAAACAAGAACTCCTCCTCCTCCTTTTTTTCTGTCCCGTCGAATAATACGATATTGCGAGTGGGCGAACAGAGAAGAAGAGGTAGTCCCATCAATCTTGCTTTCGGTGATAAAGAGGATATCAAAACCACATTCGTCGAGTAGATTAATAACTTCATCTGCTTTGCCCAAGATGCTGTTTACGTTGAGATGACCAATCTTTAAGTTATTCTTATAGTAGCTGTTTATGGTCGTAGAAAACCACTCTATTGGTGATTGAAGTGATTCCGAATCACACGCACTGGAGTATTCTATATCCGGTAGCGCTGATTCTGAAAACAAAGAAATCAGTTCCTCGGTAGACGTGGTGGAAAAAGGAAGAATTGCTAAACAACAGTAGTTGCACATCCATGGCTTTAGTGAACCTGTAGAGGCGTTAAATGCTCGATATTGCTTGATGGGGAGATTGCCACATTTAGTGTGATAAGTAGAACTGCAAGTAGAACACCGAATTGAGCGGTGGTTCACGGCGATGGTTCTTTGGCACGCCGGGCATTTGAGTTTATCACCAGGTTTTCGTTCCACATCTCCAGCTCTTAGGAGTAGGATACTGTAGACAGCTACAGAGTTAGAGTAGTATAATATCTTCCTGGGCAAGAATTTCCTTCGCAAGCACTGCTTTCGGCTAAAACCAGCCACAAAGTTGACATGGAAATGAAAGCGTCCCAAATCGGATCGATTATGAAACAGAAAATCATCTGTCTTCCTCTGCTTTGAAGTGTAATCTTGTCCAGCAAAAATATTTGTAAGATTAAACAGAGAAACATCCGAGACATTAATCTCGATTGTAGACGATGTAGGTAAAAAGAAACACATAAATAGGACCAGCGAAACCAGCACGTGGCCGACCGCCATGATGACTCCAACACTACCCAAAAAAGTACCCTACCCCAAAAACTACCCCAAAAGTAATCTAGAATTTCCAAATAGAAGGACGATATGTTCTTGTCCAATGTCTTAATATTGTAATTACACTTGAGCAAGAAGTTGAGACCTCCATAGTTTTCGAAAAAGGCACCCAGAATAGCCTTCCATGCATGATAGTAGGATTGTTTAACAGTCTGCCAATCCAACTCCGTTAAGCGGCGTGCTTTAACTGTTGTTGAAAAATTTGGAAAGTTTAGACCACCTTTACTTGTCTCTTGAAAAAGACCTTCTCTTTTCCTTTTATCTTTTTTGTCGTTTTACTATAAAAAAAATTAAGGAGTGTGAGATCACTAGACAACCAAATGTTTAATTTAGTTTCCATCTTTTGAATTTTTACAAGAAAGTTCAAATTATTATTTTTGTCTCTATCGTGTGAAATGTAGGTTTCCGTAAGGTCCTAATGGGGTCAGCCTCGGTGTAAAAACCTGACGAGGTTTTCTTTGTTTTATGAGGTATTGTTTTCCTGTACGCTATTGTTTATTGTGTTTTGTTGTCTTTGTTTTACGTCACTCGTGAGCTTCACAGGTTTTTACACCGAGGATGAGCCCCTAATTGGGTCCCTTGTGATATTTATTTCTAACGGTTTGGTTTTGTTATTATTTGACGAGCCTATAGAGTACTAAAGTGTGACGTCACAAAAAATTAAATCTGTGAAATTATGGGATTGGGTGCCATTTTCGAATGGAGTATCCTTAAAAAAGGTTCCTTGCCAAAACTTAGCTCTTAATTGTAATTTCCAGCTGAAATATGAAGCATTGAAATTTGATACTGCCCCATATAAATCTCTCTAATTTTGAGTCTGTTCTGAACGGAAGGAACAGAAACAAATTTTGAAGGGTTTGTACGGAATGCCATCAAACTTTGATCCCTTATATCTCTACCGGGAATTGCAATTCGGAGCTAATTTTTGGGATGAGGACGTCTTTTAGCATGCTCTATAAGAATATCGCATCATATCCCATATTTTCAAACATTTTATTTTTGTGACGTCATCACTTTAGAACTCTATTCACATGGCCTTTGTGTTCTTACTGTTTAGCTTTAGGCCTGAAATATCAGCAAAATTCCGTAAAAGCAACATACTTTCATCCAGGACTGGGAGAGACTGTCGGAGATGTAGGACGTGTTTTGCAACGCTCCGTTCATCGTAGAATTGTTTGGCCGTCTATGGAAGTTTCCTGCGTGTATATAACCCCAAAAAGAAAATTGAGAAATCAAACTACATCTAACAGCTCAGAAGAAACGTCACCCGGAGGAAAAAAGCTGAAACATTCGTACTCTCCTGACTTGAGGAACTCGGATGACGAAGACCAAATAATGGCAACTCTGAATTATTGTAGTTCTTGTCGATGAAGAACTAGGAGACGTTGGTTACAAAGACAGGTTTATTGGCAAGGCGAAGCGAAGCAAAGCGAAGCAACGTACAACTACCCCAAACACGATGAATAATCAACCTTATATAATCATAGCATGTAGTGGCCTGGGCACTACTAATATTCTAACCGCAGGCCGGAAATGGAAAACTAACCGATATCACGACATGAATCTCACAGAAGGTGTCACAAAGAAACTGGACCTAATTTTAGAAAGGCTCTGCAGCCTAAACTCGAAGATGGAGGAATTGAACAAAGCTGTCAAAGGTTTACAAGGCAAAGTTTCCTCCCTCGAAATAGATGTTGTTTCAATTAAGGACAAGCAGAAGAGTCTCGATGAAAAATTCACACATGTAGAGAGCAATTCCAAATTTGTAGACAGCCACATCAAAGAGCTTCAGGAGAGGGTGGAAGAAAGAAAGGATGAAATTAGTGGCTGTCATAAACAAATTTTGTACCTCGAGGCGCATAGCCGCAGAGAGAACTTAAAGTTCGAAGGAATTCCAGAATTACCCGAATCGTCCGGTCAACAGAATGCAACATCGAAGGAGGACACGAAAGAAGTCCTAGCTAACTTTATGAAAAATGTCCTTGGGATTGAAGACGCCAAAGATATGGAATTCCAGCATGTACATAGATTAGGCAAACCGAAGAGCGATAATGGAAATGGCAGCCGAACCATCATAGCTCGTTTTCTGAGGTTCTCGGACAGGGAACGTGTTTTTAAATGCGGCCGCAAGCTTAAAGATACTGGCTACAAGATGTACGAAGATATCCCAAAAGAACTACATGATCTGAGAAAAGCCCAAATGAACAAATTAAAGAAGGCTAGACAAGAAGGCAAACGTGCAAACTTTAGTAAATTTGAACCCGATTAACTGTATATTGATGGCAAACTTGTCAAAATGTAAAACTCTTTGTAGTACGATGTTTGATTGCACAATTATTACGTGTTTCTATATTCTTACGGGGAGTATTATAATCCTTTTCACTTCTGGTTTACTCACATGAACAACAAATGAATGTTTCAACTTTTTACTGCGAGCAAAATCACCTGCTTTTTTCTTCCGAATTAATAATTCATAGACGTGTTATCCGTCTGTGTTTATTTTATAATTACGGTGAAGGAGCTAAAGCTTGAAGACTGGCTACGGAGGGTGTCGTCGATGGATAAGGTTTCAGAACGGCTTACTCTGGAATATGAGGTAAGGGATTCAATTTTCTTTCTTTCCCTGAGTCCGTGTGTGATTTGTGTAAAATGCAGTAGAGTTTTTCTTTCGTTGTCCAAAGATTATTTGTTACTTTGTTGTTTATTTAGCGTAATGCTCGGTGTTTGTTTTTCTTTTGTGGTGTACACTAAAGGTATGTTGTTCGCTTTTGTAAATGAACACAGAAGCCCGGTGAAGCGCAACTTATTCAACACATTACTTCTTACGTTCGCACTAGTTGGTAGTATGCATTTCAGTTTGTTGGTCATTGAATTCTTCTACAATCTCGTTGGTATTCGCCATTTTCTTGATATCAGATTATTAAGAGATGGGTGTTGATACATGTAAGCTAGTCTCGTTAAATGTAAGGGGCATTAACAACTTTCTGAAAAGAAGAATGATTTTTGGGTGGTGTCGAAAGCAAAAGACAGATTTCATTTTTTTACAAGAAACCCACTCAAAAAGTGACACAGAAACACAATGGGAGAATGAATGGGGAGGCGAGATTATCTTGTCGCATGGAAGCCCAAATTCATGTGGAGTGGCTATTCTGCTTAAGAAAGGTGTTGATTGTGCCTTTCACTCCAAAATCCTGGACCCCCAGGGACGCTATATAATCCTAAAAGCGGAAATCAAAGACAAAATGTATGTGTTGATAAATATTTACGCACCCAACAAAGATACATGTATCATCAAATTTCTTAACACGTTGCTGTCTATATTGCGTAAAGAAAACCTTGATGAAGAAGAAAACATCATTCTGGGAGGAGATTTCAACTGCCCTCTAAATCCATTCTTGGATAAGAAAGGGGGTATTGTAATACCGAGAAAATCGGTTGTGAAGACTATTGAAAGTTTGCAAGATGAGCTTGACCTTGTTGACATTTGGAGAATTAAAAATCCCACAAAAAAAGTTTTACTTGGGGCCAGAACTCTCCAATGGTCTTCTGTCGTTTGGACTACTGGCTAATTTCTAACAATTTATATGATTCAGTAACAGAGACAAATATAATCCCAGCTATAAAAAAGGACCATTCCGCAATCCTTTTAGAGTTTTGTAACAATGTCAATGATATTAAAGGTCCCAGCTATTGGAAAATGAACTGCTCCCTCTTAGAAGATGATGATTATATTAACGATATTACAGTCAAAATTCCAATGTGGTTAGCTGAGGGTTACAAAGAACTGTCGGATAATCGAAATATCTGGGATTGGATAAAATATAACATTAGAATTAATGTAATTCAGCATTCGAAACGAAAGACAAAAGAAAGAAATGATAAAGAAAACACTCTCCAGAATGATTACGCCAAAGCAAAGCAAAATGTTGATTTAGATCCTAATAGCACAAATGTTAATGCCTTTAATTCGGCCAAGGAAAATCTTGAACTATTTTATGAAGAAAAAGTCCACGGAATTGTGATTCGTGCGCGGGCTCGCTGGCATGAACATGGCGAAAGAAGTAGCAAATATTTTCTTAATTTGGAGAAAAGAAACCATGTTAAAAAGCACATGCGGAGATTGAAAATTAGCGGCTGGATAAAAACTGATCCCTTCAATATACTTTCGGAACAAAAACGTTTCTATCAAGATCTATACACAAGTAAGAATATAAGATCTGATAGTACGCAGACAGCTGAATCCTTCTTGAGTAATTTAGACATTCCTAGACTTACTGAAGAACAAAAACTATCGTGTGAGGGTAAAATAACTCCAGAGGAATGTGCCGCGGTGCTAGAAGATTTTCAAAACAACAAATCTCCAGGGAACGACGGAATTCCAGTAGAATTTTATAAAAAATTCTGGTCAGTTATGAGTGAACCTTTCACGAAATGTGTTAATGAATGTTTCGAAACAGGTGAGATGTCACGCTCTCAAAAACAGGCGGTTATAACCCTTATTGAAAAGAAAGGGAAGGATCGATTATTACTTGAAAACTGGAGACCAATCTCTCTTGTTAATGTCGATGCAAAAATTATGTCAAAAGTTATAGCGACCAGAATTAAGAACGTCTTACCCAACATTATTCATCATAATCAAACTGGCTATGTTAAAGATCGATACATTGGCGAAACAGTACGATCCGTTTTCGATATAATGGACTTAACTCTGAAAGAAAATGTTCCCGGTTTATTGATATTTATAGACTTTCAAAAAGCATTTGATAGCCTGGAGTGGAACTTTCTCGTCAGGTGTCTCGAGGCTTTTAATTTTGGTCCGGACTTCATTCGATGGGTCAAGACATTCTATAAAAATATACAAAGTTGCGTCATTAATAATGGACTCATGTCGGATTATTTTACACTGGAACGGGGAGTAAGGCAAGGCGATCCGCTATCTCCGTATTTGTTTGTTGTAGCAATTGAATCCCTCGCAATAGCAATTCGGAAAAATCCAGCCATAAGGGGCATTATGATTGGCAATGAAGAAACAAAGCTTCTCCAATACGCAGATGATATGACAGCAGTTTTGTCTGACATAAACTCAGCTCAAGCTCTTTTTGACCTTCTTGAAGTCTTTAAGAAACCGTCAGGGCTCAGGATAAACACTACTAAAACGGAAGGCATGTGGATCGGATCCTCTAGGGAGAATAAAGCCAAACCATTTGGTATAAAATGGCCTAATGAACCAATTAAAGCTCTTGGAGTTCATTATACGTACGACTTAAAATTGCTACATGAAAAGAATTTTATAGAAAGACTAGATAGTGTTAAAAAACTTATAAATATCTGGTCTTCAAGAGGTCTTTCGATTTATGGGAAGGTGATAATTAAGTCTTTAATCATTCCAAAACTGGTTTATATTTCGTCACTGCTACCCACCCCTAAAGAAATCATCAAGGAACTAAACCAATTACTATTTAAATTTTTATGGAAAGGAACTGATAAAGTAACTAGATTATCCGCAATTAACGAGTACGAAAATGGAGGATTGAAAATGATTGACTTAGAAAGTATGATTCAATCTCTTAGGCTAGCCTGGATAAAAAGAATTTTTGGGGCAAATGACGGTGCATGGAAAAGTTATCTACGATACCTTCTGAATCGGTTTGGAGGCCTTTTTTTGTTTCACTGCAATTATGACGTCAAAGACATTCCTATCACATCTCAATTTTACTCTGAGCTCCTAAAATGGTGGTCCGATTTCCGAGAGGAATTTGAGACAGAGAGAGATCAACAAAACATAGTATGGAATAACAAAGAGATACGTATAAATAATAAGCCGGTATTTTACAAAATCTTTTTTGAGTCTGGTATCATCTATGTAAATGATCTTTTATTTCATTTAAAAAACACGGATTCTTTTAACAGTATTTCAAACACAATTAGCAGAACAAATGTCTTAATATGGGCTGGACTCCGACACTCCGTACCGTCACATTTGAAAACAACTAATTGCACTTCTTCAACGACCCCCCTCTCTTTTATAATTGATAACAAGGATTTTGATGCGCTGAAAAAGAAATCGAAAGATTACTACCTATTGATTAAAAGCAGAAAAGCACAGTTTCCAAATAATTCACAATTTCTGAAACAGGATTTTAACTTAATCGATGATCAACTGAAAGAAGTTTTTATCCTGCCTCATAATCTAGCCTTCGAACCATATGTTAAAGCTTTTCAATAAAAGATTGTTAATTCTATATTATATACTAACAGCAAACTATATAAGATAGGTTATACTGTGGTTGATACATGTTCTTTTTGTGAATCAGAACCAGAAACGCTACCTCATTTCTTCTTCCATTGTGTGTACTCCCAGTTTTTCTGGAAACAGTTCGAATCCTATTACTATTCTTTAACAAATGAATTCTTTCACCTTACTCTGCAAGACGTATTGATAGGAATAATAACCTCTAAATGCCCCTTACTCAACTATTTGTTACTGATTGCTAAGATATATCTTTGGGATTGTAGAAGGTCTGAAACGCTTCCAAATATAACTGGTCTTAAGCTTAAGGTCAAAAACAAATATGAGACAGAAAAATATATATGTATTAAAACAACACCATAGAAAAATTTACTAGGAAATGGTCGTTAACCTCTGGTTCTGTGCTTCTATGAGTTAAGTTCAGTATTATTATTGTTTTTGTTTTTGTTTGTTTGTTTGTTTTTTTTTTTTAAGTAGGCGCTGTGTAATTGTAATGATAGGTTACTATGTAATTGTGTAAGTAAGCTTATTTTTGTAAATAAAAAAAGTCTACTGAGGAAAAAAAAAACATACTTTCATCCAAGGACAAAGTATCCTTGCATATTAAAGTAGTGTTGTCAGCAAATTGGGCTAGTGTGACTTCACCGGGAATTAAGCAATTTAATACCTGTAATTTTGGGATTTTGCCTTAACTGACACCTGAAATTAATTAGTCATGTATCCACTCTCAACGTCCCCGTAGGGCACAGAAATCCATTTCTGAATGTTAGGGCCAAAATTAACATATCCAACATATCAAAGGCTTTTTCAAAGTCTGTGAAGAGCAGTATTCCAGGAACTTTGTTAACTCAGTAGATTCCATTAGGTATTGATACTGGGACGAGCGACAATGGCGGCGGACGCTAATTTCTGAGCTCCGCAAACGGTCTCGACGTAGACATGTAAGTGGCTCACGCCGAGCACATCACGCGAAGCTGCTGTTTTGAGCTAGAAAAGGTTTACCTTTCCCTTGGAAACAGACGTTGAAAATTAGTTTCTTCAGTACCTGTATAAGACTTAAATAATAATACCTAAAACTGAACCTACCGCTCAAAATACACTATTTTTGTGCAAAATTGCCAAGTGAACTGCAGTATGCTAAATCCAGGGTAAGCAGGTTTCATCAAAGACTCTTGAATCATGCATGATTATTATTCATCTGATCGTTTCCGATGAACCAATCTATTACACCATACTGGTCACAAAGTTTCTGAAAAAAGGCAACTTTCTCATATGTGCTGTAGTTCTCTGTAAGTTCCTCTCCTTCGTAAACATCTCTTGTCGTGTAATCGTGTCCGTCAATATCTATCAATGTTGGATAATCGCTGTGATTGATAAATCCGCCATCATCGACCCTGGCGTCATGAGCTGCAATCATCCCATCTTTACCAAAACCACGTGATAACCAGAACGCCCTTTCTTCGTCGCTTTGTAAAGATGCAAGGATTTCAAGAGTTTGTTTTTCGTCGAAGTAAATGTAGCGATAATCACCAACTTGTGTGTTAGCGGAAATGAACTGAGCTGCAAATACACCGACTCCTTTGTCGCCTGGTGCCAATTTTAACTCTGCCTCAATCTTGAAACCCTTGGCTCTCCTCGGAAGTTGCTTCGGCCTTTGGTAGACCATCTCCATATCTGAGCGTTGATGATATATTTTTTTCACTGTTTACAGTTTACTTTTTCGTCACGGGCTTGTTTTTACTGGCGATGGAATTGGAGTTGTGGTCGTATCGTAAGCGCAGTTGATGGAATCGGAAGCAGAAAACAGGTTTGTCCCATTTTTTGGTCTCAAAGGAGCTGGGCCGAGTTGCTCGAAGCATGGTTTGCGGTAACCCAGTTAAATACCATGCCAACCTATAGGTTTTAATATATCTTAACCAACGGTCAACTTTAAGCGTGCTTGTTGGTATGATGAATCCCTAGGGGCTACAAGGCTATTTAAGATTTTGTAAGTTGTGCAAGAGCCACTCGAAGGCATCTCTTTCACCTGTGCTTTTTTTGTTTATTCAGTCCTGTATTTTCTTTGTGATGAATGATGTAAATGCTCACTGTATCCTGCATCATTAAACGAGATGCCCGCCCCTGATGTTGGGTTTGTGTTTATTGAGATTAGTTACAAAATATTTTATGTTCGTTTCTGGGTGATTACAGTATAAGCCTAACTGTCTATCGTTCAGCCTACCAAGAATGTATGCTGATGACACCCACATTACTTATGATGGTTCAGATTTGCATCTAATTCAGTCCAGTCTATCTTACGACCTTGACAGCTAAGCAAATGGCTTGTGTCTAACAGACTTACTCTGAACGCTACTGAAAAACTGAATTTATGTTGATCGGATCCAGGCAAAGATTAAATACTCTGTCTCATACACTCGAACTCTCCATTGATAATGTTCCGATTGAACAAGTCATTTCCCCTGTGAAATCACTTGGAATATATATCGATGAATATCTAACCTGGCATTCCCACATAAAAAAGCTGTGTAAAAAGATCGCTTCCGCAATTGCAGCCTTAAAGCGAGTATTCATCTTACTCAGCATTTACAACTCACTTATTCAATTTCACCTAAATTTCTGCAGCCTAGTCTGAGGTAATTGTGGCAAAGCATTATCTAACAAGCTACAAAACCGTGCTGCACGAGTAATAACGTTGATTTCGATTCCTTATTTCAGAAACTCAGCTGGAAAGACTTGTAATCTCAACGTCAAATTCATAAAGCCCTAATGGTTTTCAAGTCTTTAAACGGTCTGGTTCCCGAATATCTCACGTCTAAATTTGTAATGCAAAATGAATCAAACTATTATCTGAGGGACTCGGTTAACAACTTGTTGTTCCTTTTCCGAGAACTAACTATATGAAAAATAGTTTTAGTTACAGCGGCGGAACTCTTTGGAACAACTTACCTTGTAACATTAGAGGCTGGGGAGGGTCGGCATTAGAGATTCTGCAGGGGCGTAGCTACCTGTACGCACTGTACGGACGTGCGTACCTGAAAAAATCGAAAATGAAATAAAAGAAAATAAAGAAAAAATGAATAAAAAGCAAATAAATTAAAGACAACTATTTCCTTTTATTCATTTAACCCTGATTGTTTTTTTTTTAAATCAGTGATGTTCATAAATCAACAGACGGTGTTTTTTCACGCCAAATAGACCCTTTTCCAAAATGGCGGCCGAAAATTCAAATAAGTTATAATTAAAAACGTATACAAGCAATAGAAAGGGCGCCTTTACTTAAGTAACCCTGCAAAGTTTCAGCACATCAGCTAAGAAAATGTAAGAAAATCCTGGCTACGCCCCTGGTCTGGTTCATATATCAGTTTAAACGCCTTCGCTATCATAATTTTTAAACACACGGCATTCATAAAAATCAGGTTTATAAGTAACATATTGTTGTAAGTTAGTACAATATTAGGATTGAGAATTTAGGTATTTAGGATCTTAGCCTGATCTTATTCGAATTTATTGTACCTGATGATTTTTAGCGTGTATAAATAATTAATAAAGAAAGAAATAAAGAAAGAAAGACTCCGACGATATAGTTTTCATTGCATCATATGGAGCGGAGTCATAAGCGGAATTGGAAGATGTAAAATGGGAACGTTCTGATTCTTCCGACTCCGATTCCGTCGAGCTTCATATGACTCCGCTTACAAGTCCGATTTTCGATTTCATTAGTTTCGAGTCCGAACACGACTCCGTCGCTCATGAGAAGCAGAAGAGTCACGCACTAACAGCCCGGCGTTATTTTAGTCTGAAGCATACAATACAATACAATACAACTTAATTGATTCCGTCCACTAATGGTTTTTCAGAAACCATTACAATGAGATGTATATATAAAGAAACAAAATACAATATAAGTCTATATTAAGTCTAAATAAAGGAGAATAGTATGTTACACATCCTCAAAACTACCAGCGAATTAAAAATACACATCATAAGATTCGTATTGCAATCACCACTTATTTTTCTAAAAAAAAATATAAAAAGCACGATTTATGATTTTGTCGCGGGACAGATTTAGCAGTCACAAAACTCCACTGAATCTGTTCTTTATTCTTGCTGGGGGACTCTACAAAAGCTACTGCGCTCTGCCGTAGCGGGCAGCCAACTCCTCATAACTATACAAAACTGGCGATTAAGTACGTTCGTCCTGAGCCATGATTGGCAGATTGGAACATTTCCTTTTTAGAACAAAGGGTAACAGTTCTGGGCGGATGAACACGTGCCCCGAGCGTAGAGCTAGAACTAGTCGAATACGTGGTTATAACTACATTTACAAAGGTCACTAATGAGTAAAATACTTTTGAGAGTAACGTTTAGTGCCGAGCACAGCTATGGCTGGTCAGAGAGCCTGAAAAGTCACAAGAACGTGATCCTAGATTTATCAACAATGGAATGTAGAAAAAGCTTGCGGTACTAAATATCTCGCCTTAAATTCGCGTTAACTAAAATGTTTGATTAACTAATAGCAACGGAAACCAAAGTTTCCTTGGTTGTTTATACAGACAGTCGCGGCCTAACCAAGGGAAAGGTAACGCTACAGATAAGCTTGTCACAATCACTCTCATGGTCAAGCTTACGATCTTATCAACTATAACAGCTACATCGGTCCTTGTCCTTCTAACAGCATCAGCGGAAATTCGGCTCTAACCTAATTCAATTTTCTCATGGGAAAGTCTTGAGTCCTCCTTGCGGGTAACAGATTTTCGAGGGGCTGGGGAAGAAAAACTCACTGAAAAAATTCCTTCAGGCAACACAAAATTTTTTATGCAAAGCGAGCCGCAAAAAGTCATGCACAACCTGAAATTAAGGAAAGCACTTCTGGTTCTGCTTAGTAACCATTGGCACTCTGGCATGTCTCCCAACCCATATGAGATCGTTATGCTACCTTCCAACATTTAAAAATGTTATGGTTGTGGTGCAATGTTTACCGAAAGGTCCAGAAGTGCGCCTTATAATCTTAATGCATTAAACATGTTAATAAGAGGGTTATGGCCAAGAATACAGCCGATGAGCATCTAATTTATAGTATGGATTATACCTTCACTTACCACCACCCCAGCATATCTCACATTAAGAGGAAGAATCCTTTATTCACTGGGCACTCTGTAGACGCCCATTGCCGTTACCAATCCAAAGTCATAATAAAATAGCTTACATACGTTATTTTGAATTAATTTTCAGTTGTTTTTTTCTCTTATTCTTTTCCACACGAAGAACTCTCTGAGCTACTTGGGGCAAGTCTAACGTGTTACATGAATGTCTTGCAGTACAGAATAAAAACATAGAAAACTGAAAATAGTCGCACTTATCGCAACATGACTTGCAACAAAAGTAGCTTGTTTCATAGTGCACGAGATGCATGGATAAGGTTTCTAATAGGCTAGCTGGGCGACACTAATAATTATATTCTTTGGTCTATCTTAGGCTATGGGAAGCATACACCCTAAAATTATTAATTTAATATGGAATAAGAACACTAGCTAGCAAAGAAGAAATTTCCAGGCACTAGTTTTAGTTTATAGATGTATTAATAAACAATTCACAGTAAGCAAACGAGAGCTTCGCAGGAAATCTATAGTTTTGGTCATGTTTTCTGCACGCATGCGTTAGGGCGGTAGTCATCAATGGGGAAAACAAAAACAAAGCAATCTTCGAGAAGAAAAAAGGAAATCGCGGAGCAAGTGCCGACGTCCGATTGCCGATATGTGAAGGCTGATCACATCACGATCCCTTGTCACTGTCCACGATAATTTTCTTCTTTTCAGCACCAAATGCGACAGTTTTCTTCTTTTTGGGTCCTGTTATTGCTTAAGTTTTAACCCAAGGACTTTTCTCTTTCTTATACCGTTTTATGTCGACAAAATGATCTTGGTCGCCTGGAGAATTTGGAAAAACGTACCAACACTCGAGTGTATTAAAACAAAAAATATTAATTAGTTGAAATAGGATCACCCGGAAAAAGCCGTTGCCGCGAAAAACTCGCAGGAAGTTCACGCCTTCTGGGGATTATGACACCTTGACAGTTTATTAACTTTTATTAAAAAAAATCTCTTTTTCTCAATAACTCGCGTGCGATTTAAGATTTTGTTTTGATTTTTTCGGAATAAGTTAGCTTTAATAATGACCTTTGTTTTGATCGAAAAAACAAGGGGGGCAAAACTAACCCTGGGAAAATTTGAAGTACCCTTAATGTGGGGGTATACGTGAATTGGAGTGGAATTTTTTGAGGAGTTTAAAGAAGGGATTGTAGTTGGAAATATTTTGAAACACAACCAGACAGTTGACATCCCACAAGGGCACTCCAGGGTGCTAGGGAACTGTTTTGGTGTCCGTCCACTAATTTCTAACTTCAAATTCCAATTTTAAACCTTCATTAAATCTTTAATATTTCCTATTTCCCTACATTTAACTAATCCTTTGAGAAAAATCATCTGTTTCCAAATATATCCCGAAAATCGCCCAACAATTCATCAAATAACCCACAACATAGCTTTGTGGGATGAGCAGAGGATTGCTTGAAAGGCGAACGAGTTATTAACATTAAATTCATGTCTCACTGCAGTCCTACACTTTTTATCCTTCGAGCCAGCTCAAGTTTCCTATTTCACACGAGTATAGCGCGTCGATTGAGAATGCCTAATCCTGGAGAAGGCATGAGGCTTGGCGCTGCTGAACCTGGAGTTGCTGGTACTTCTAATCCCGGAGATTCGCCTGTCATTAACGAAGTCTTCTCGATGATCAAAAACTATCTTGAAGTTAAACTGGATGAGAAAAGTAAACAGATCGAGTCGAAATCGAAGGTGGACAAACTGGTTACTCTCATGAAATACAAAGGTAACCAGAAACAATTTGAACATAATGCCCAGTTCGATTTAATTTTTGATAAGTTAACCTCTGCAAATGTTCCTGAAAATCAAGATATCACCAAATAATTTTTTTTTAAAAAAATAATCCAACTCTAATAACAACTAAGATAATATATACAACATTCTAAAACGATCAAGAGTGAAATAAAAAAAAGTATCTGATTAAATTACCGCAACTTGGTAAACTCTGTCTACAGGAAGACGACTGCAATTATGGGAGCCTATTCTGCATCTATACAGGCGTACTGACTGCGAACTGCAACAATTGTGTTTCCTTGGAAGCCTAGGTCCTGGACCTTAATATAACTTACGACTCAATATATGATCTACTAAAATGCTAAGATTGATATTCACAGTTATAATCCGTATGAAAGTATATTTTATGTTACGACAATATCCAATGTTCAACACCGCTTTACATGATTTGAATATCTATACACATAAATTACAAGAGCAAAAAATACATTTATATTGAATAAATAATTCATTAAAAACAATTATGATGATAATAATAAATACATAATAAAAGTGAGAAAAAAGAAAAAACAAGCTGATTATTCAGGATATGCTTGTCTGAAGAGCCAGGTTGTTAATAAGCTTTTGAATGATGGAAACAAATGCACAGGATCGAATATTTTGAAGTAGACTATTCCACAGCTCAGGAGCTGCGCAGGAAAAACAGATCAGCAGCTTTTTCGCGGTGAGCCTATGTATAGCATTATATTTATGCGTCCCTGTGTGTTTCCTCCGATATTGGTTTGTTTTCTGTTGTTTCTACTAGTTGGGGTACTTTGTTTGTTCTCGGCTATTCTTTAGGGTCCGCATGCGATCCACCCATACTTCGTTGTACCTGTTTTTGCGGATATTTAAGTGGTAAATAATTTATGGTCGTTTGAACGTAGTGAATTATAATAGGCCATATTTGTATTCTCGGTATTGAACTGGATCTAGCATGAAGTGGAGGCTCTTGCGGGGGAATCTTTTCATTTTCCCCCGCAAGAGCCTCCACTTCATGCTAGACCCAGTTCAATACCGAGAATACGAATATGGCCTATTAGAACGTAATGTTATTTTTTGACGAGCCTATCCACATGGCCTTTGTCTTCTTGCGGTTTAGCTTTTGGCCTGAAATGTCAGCAAAGTTCCGCAAAAGCAGCATACCTTAATGCAAGGACACAGTACCTTGCATATTAATTAAGTATCGTCAGCAAATTGGCTTAGTTTGACTTTACTGGAATAAGCAATTTAATGGCTGTAATTTTGGGATTTTGCCTTATCTGACACCTGAAATTAATTAGTCATGTATCCACTCTCAACGTCACTGTAAGGCACAGAAATCCATTTCTGAATGTTAGGGCTAAAATTAAAGAAATTTAAAGTAGGATGGATAAAAGGCCACTCCAACATATCAAAGGCTTTTTCGAAGTCTATGAAGAGCAGTATTCCAAGAACTTTGTTAACTCAGTGAATCCCATTAGGTATTGATACTGGGACGAGCGACGCAAATTCCAGAGTTCCGCAAACGGTCTCGATGTAGACATCACGGTATGCCTGGTTTCCATATGATCGCTACGATCGCCGCAATCGTTGCAGTCGCTGCGATCGCAGAATAACGAGAGACCAGTGATCGCTGCAAAAACCAAAATTTAGCGATCGAAATAATTTGCATGTCCGCCGAAATAAAGGCCATTTGGGAAATTTTGATCGTTGCGATCGCCACGATCATCACCGAGATAGAAATTTTTCTATCTCAGCGATTGCAGCGATCGCAGTCGCTACGATCGCTTCAGTAGCAGACCAAGGCGTTTCCATATGATCGCTCTGATCGCTGCGATCGCTGAACACGTTTTTCGGAGGTCTCGGCGATCGTAGCGATCATACGGAAACCAGGCTAAGTGCCTCACGCCGAGCACACAGTGAGCACATCAAGCGAAGCTGCTGTTTTGAGTTAGAAAAGGTTTACCTTTCCCTTGGAACCAGACGTTGAAAATTAGTTTCTTTAGTACCTGTATAAGACTTAAATAATAATACCTAAAACTGAACCTACCGCTCAAAATACACTATTTTGACTATTTTCAGTGTGCAAAATTGTCACACAAACTGCAGTATGCTAATTCGAGGGTAAGCAGGTTTCATCAAAGATTCTTGAATCATGCATAATTATTCATCTGATCGTTTCCGATGAACCAATCTATTGCACTATACTGGTCACAAAGTTTCTCAAAAAAGACAACTTCCTCATATGTGCTGTAGTTCTCTGTAAGTTCCTCTCCTTCGTAAACATCTCTTGTTGTGTAATCGTGTCCGTCAATGTCTATCAATGTTGGATAATCGCTGTGGTTGACAAATCCGCCATCATCGACCCTGGCGTCATGAACTGCAATCATCCCATCTTTACCAAAAGCACGTAATAACCAGAATGCCCTTTCTTCGTCGCTTTGTAAAGATGCAAGGATTTCAAGAGTTTGTTTTTCGTCGAAGTAAATGTAGCGATAGTCATCAACCTGTGTGTTAGCGGGAATGAACTGAGCTGCAAATACACCGACTCCTTTGTCGCCTGGTGCCAATTTTAACTCTGCCCCAATCTTGAAACCCTTGGCTCTCCTCGGAAGTTGCTTCGGCTTTTGGTAGACCATCTCCATATCAGCGTTGATGGTATTATATTTTTTTTCACTGTTTTCAGTTTACTTTTTCGTCACGGGCTTGTTTTCACTCGCAATGGAATCGGAGTTGTGGTCGTATCGCCAGGGCGAAACCGAGGCCTTGATAATTATCGCTATCATGCGAAAACCGAATCCAATAATTGTTTTATTATGCTAAAATATCTGCGGTACGCAGTTTAGCAGATATTTGTTTTCTGCACGTTCTTATTTGGTTAATTAGGTGTATTGTGGTGTCTGTATGTGCCTCGGTATTTAAGTGGTGTTAAGTATTTTGCATACGGTTATATAAGTATAAGATTACATTTAGTTAAACATCTAAGGATAAAAATGAGCGAAAAAAGTTTAACACAACGTTTCGATGACTCCATGTCATCATTGTCAAGTGAAAAGAGAATAAAAAGAATAAACAATTTTCACAGCTTAATATAGCGTGCGAGGTGATAGAACATAAAGTATGCACGTA
>OX419337.1:7292073-7309573 GCA_948470475.1 Galaxea fascicularis
TATGAGGACCTTCGTTCCCTGTCACAGGTTATTCAAGAAGATCACTGGTTCTTTACCTGGGACCTCAAATCCGGATATCACCATGTTGATATTTCTCCAGACCACCAGAAGTATCTAGGTTTTGCTTGGCCCTTTAACGGCCGGCTTAGGTATTTCACTTTCACGGTTTTACCCTTCGGTCTCAGCAGTGCGTGTTTTTGTTTTACTAAATTGATGCGCCCGTTGGTTAGGCGCTGGCGATCTATGGGTCATGTCTCTTTTGTTTACCTCGACGACGGTTTTGGTAGTCAGCCTGACAGGACGTCCGCCGCCGCAGCAGCTTTTATTCAGCGTAAGGACCTTGGCTCTTCCGGTCTCCTTGTTAATGAGGAGAAGTCTCACTGGGTCCCGATGCAAGTGGGCGAGTGGCTCGGTTTTGTGATCAACACCATTTCTATGACGTTTCAGATACCCGAAAAGAAGGTCTTTAGGCTCAAGCGGCTTTTGGATTCTGCCATTCACAACGAATCCTCGTCCTATCGTGAATTAGCCAGGATTGCCGGTTCCATTGTTTCGGTTGCCTTAGCCGTTGGGCCTATTTCCCGTCTTCTGACTAGGCAGATGTACTTAGCTATAGAGTCTAGGTCGGCTTGGGATCACAATTTTTGCTTCCCTTCCGCTCTGTTAGAGGAATTGAAGTTTTGGTTTTGTAACATTGAATCTTTTAATGGTTTCTCTATTAGGCCTCCTCTTGATTCTTCAACCGTCTTTGTATTTTCCGACGCCAGCGACGCGGCCTTCGGAGGATTTTCAGCCTCCCTGGACGGCACTGTGGCCAGCGGTTTGTTCACGATCGACGATTTGGGTCAGAGTTCTACTTTTCGCGAGCTAAAAGCTATTTTTTATGTCTTGCTTTCTTTTGTTGAGCACCTCAAGCACAGGAGGGTTAAAATTTTTACCGACAATGACCAGAGTGCTGCCAGAATTGTTTCCGTTGGTAGCTCTAAGGTCCATCTTCAGTCAGTGGCTCTCAGCATTTTTCGTTTTTGTTTTTCTCATGGTATTGTCTTGGAAGCGCAGTGGATTCCAAGGTCGCTTAACGACAGAGCCGATCTTTTAAGCCGGTTCGTTGACAAGGACGATTGGCAAGTTAATCCCTCCGTGTTTCGGCTTGTGGATGCCAAATGGGGTCCCCACACGATTGATCGCTTCGCTTCTTATTATAACGCTCAGCTTCCGCGTTTTAATTCTAAGTTTGCTTCTCCTGGTTGCAGCGGTGTGGACGCCTTAGTGCAGGATTGGAATGGGGAGAATAACTGGGTTTGTCCTCCGGTTGGTCTCATCGTGGGCGCCGTTCAAGTTCTCACGGCTTGCTCCGGTCGTGGGACTTTGATTATTCCTGAATGGCCGTCGGCCTATTTTTGGCCTCTTCTACGTGATGGATCTTCCCGATTTCAGTCATTCGTCAGGGAGGTTTTTGTGCTTCCCGCTATAAATGATCTTATTTTGGAGGGCCCAGGTCAGAGGCAGATATATAGGTCTCACCCTTCCGTTTTTCACGGTTGCCCGAAATTCAGAATGTTGGCTTTGCGTGTGGATTTTGGGTGAGTTTTTGGTACTGTCACGGATAGTGTTTTGCGCCTGATTTGGCATATTTTTAGCCTGATTTGGCATAATTTGCGCCTTATTTGGCGTTCTTCGAGTCAGCTCGGTATCGTCGCACATGTTTGTGCTGCCTGTATCGGTCTGTTTGTTGCGATTGGTCATTAGCGCAGTAGTTGTTTTGATTTTCACGATATTTCCTGTCCTTTCAGATGTCCTGCGTTCCGGGATTTGGCTTGAAGCAGCCTCATTGTCCGATTCTTCTCTGAGTGATATGATTCCAGGCCTCATTGATCTGCACTTGGAGGCTAGGGCTCCGTCCACGGTGCTGAAGTACAAATCTGGCTGGTTGCGGTGGCGCGAGTGGGCTCTGTCGAAGATCGGTGTTCCCGTTATTCCAGGAAAGCCGTTGCATATCGCATTGTTTATATCTGAGCTAGCTAAGCGTTCGTCCGAGAATAACATCGGTGTATCTTCTATAGAATCTGCCGTCTATGCTATTAAGTGGGGCCACGCTATGGCTGGTATTGAGACTTGTCCTGTTAGTCATCCCTTGGTGAAGTTCGCTTTAGAAGGCGCCAAACGACGGCTTGCGCGTCCTATTCAGCCCAAGGAGCCGCTGTCGGTTGACACCGTTCAGGCGATCGCTGCGCATTTTGTCTCTAGCGTTTTACTTTCCGATCCTCGTTTTTTATTTATTCTTTTGGTTGGTTTTGCAGGGTTTTTTCGCATTGACGAGCTTAGGAATATAGCGCTTCGTGATGTCTCTATACATAGTGATCATATGTCAGTTTATGTGCCGCAGCGTAAGAACGACCAGCATAGGGAAGGCCACACTGCCTTTCTCGCTAGAACCGGCAAGGTTACTTGTCCTGTAGCTGTGACCGAGCGGTTGATTAAGCTATTGCCTCAGTCTTCCTCGACGTTCCCATTAGTCCGCAGAATTGTAAAAGCCAAATCTAAGGAGTATTTTCACTCTAGTTTGGGTGTTTCTGTTTCCACTTTAAGGGAGGGACTCAAGAAGCACATTAAGCCATTTGTTAGCAATATTTCTAAGTACGGTACGCATAGTATGAAGTCTGGTGCGGCTTCCAATCCGGCTTGTAGGAAAATAGCTGGCGATTTGTTAGATATCCATGCTGGTTGGAGGTGCGAATCCACTAAGCATAGATATATTAAGCATGGTCTTAAGGAGCGTTTAGCCGTGTCTAAGGCACTTTCAATTTAATTGTTTATGATATTCGTATATTATCCTTATAGGATTTTTGCTTTGCTATCTTTGTAATTTTGAGTAATTTATTTATATGGAGTCCTGGCGGGGGACATAAGTTGTGCCTGGCCCGTCCCAGATTTCCTGTCCTTTTTTCCCTTCGGGGTTTTTTGGGTCAAGTTTTTTCTGGCCACCCTGGCGCGCTTACATGTAGTTTAAGTTTGCTGTAGTTATGTCAGTTTGTTCACCATCATTAAAGTGGGTTATGGCGTTACTCTCAGGCCATATCCAATATTCTCCAGGATTTGTTGACTATTTTCGTTTATCGTTTTACTATTCACTTCTGGTAAGTGCAGAATGCATATTCCTGAGCTGCACTGGCGACTCCGCCATAACAAAACTGATCAAACTGCTGGTTAGTGTGTTAGTTGACGTCTCTTCTGCATGCATAAAACTATGGTCTGTAGGTATGACGTCAATTCTACATATATAAAAACTATTATTATACATTGGTGTCACCAGCTCGATTTTGATTGGCTATAAGCACGCAGCTAATTCTTGCTAGCTCTGTTTCTCTTACGTCATACCTACAGACAATAGTTTTTATATATGTAGAATTGACGTCATACCTACAGACAATAGTTTTATGCATGCAGAAGTGACGCCAACTAATACACTAACCAGCAGTTTGATCAGTTTTGTTATGGCGGAGTCGCCAGTGCACCTCAGGAATATGCATAATAAAACAATTATTGGATTCGGTTTTCGCATGATAGCGATAATTATCAAGGCCTCAGTTTGTGTTATCCGCCTCAGCCTTCGGCTTCGGCAGATAACACAAACTTTGGCCTTGATAATTATCGCTATCATGCTCAACCTCATCCAATAATTGTTAATTGTCTGTAGGTATGACGTAAGAGAAACAGAGCTAGCAAGAATTAGCTGCGTGCTTATTGGTGACACCAATGTATAATAATACATCTTAACCGACGGTTATCGCTAACCATGCTTCGAGCAACTCGTCCCTGAGAACTAGTATTGTCCTTGGTTGGTTCTTCCGCCTTCTGACTATTAACGAAGTGCCTAACTGTCTATCGTTCAGCGTACCAAGAATGTATGCTGATGACACCCACATTACTTATGCTGGTTCAGATTTGCATCTCATTCAGTCTAGTCTATCTCACGACCTTGAAAAGCTAAGCAAATGGCTTGTGACTCACAGACTTGCCCTGAACGCTACAAAAACTGAATTTACGTTGATCGGCTCCAGGCAAACGTTAAACACTCTGTCTGATACACTCAAACTCTCCATTGCTAATGCTCCGATTGAACTTGTTTCCCCTGTGAAATCACTTGGAATATATATATCGATGAATATCTAATGAGCTGTGGAAAAAGATCGCTTCCGTAATTGGAGACTTAACGCGAATTAAGCCATTTGTTACTCATCATATACAACTCACTTGTTCAATCTCACTTTGATTACTGCAGCCTAGTCTGGGGTAATTGTGGCAAAACATTATCTAAATCAAATGAAGAACGATCGTCGCAGTTGTGATCGCAATTTTTGCAATTGCGTAAAGAGGCGTGAAAAGAATTCAGGACTTCAACGGGCTTGAACCCGTGACCTCGCGATTCTGGTGCGATACTCTACCAACTGAGCTATGAAGCCACTGACGTTGGGAGCAAGTCAATTTTGGGTTCATATGTTCCCGTGAAAGATATGTAAGTGGATGATGCATATGAAAGATTTCTTTCATATGCATCATCCAAAACATTACCTAACAAGCTACAAAAGCGACAAAACCGTGCTGCACGAGTAATAGCTTCATCGAGCTATGACTATGATGTCGGTTCCTTGTTTCACAAACTCAGCTGGAAAGACTTGCAATCGATATCTCAACGTCAAATTCAGAAAGCCCTAATGCTTTTAAAGTCTTTAAACCGGGTCTGGTCCCCGAATATCTCACCGTAACGCGAAATGAATCAAACTATTATCTGAGGGACTCGGTTAACAAACTTGTTGATCCTTTTCCGAGAACTAACTATATGAAAAATAGTTTAAGTTACAGCGGCGCAACTCTTTGGAACAGCTTACCTTGTAACATTAGAGAGTCTGCAGGGGCGTAGCTACCACGGTATGCACGTGCCTACCTGAAAAAAATCGAAACTGGTAAAAAATAGAATAAAAGAAACTAAAAAAATCCATACAAAGCAAATAAATTAAAGGTAACTATTTGCTTTTATTCATTTAACCCTTATTTATTTATTTTTTAATCAGTGATGTTGATAAATCTATCTCGGCTCTACTGACCGATTTAGCTTCTTGTTTGTTTTAAGAGGGGCAACACGGTGGTTTAGAGGATAGCATGATGGTGATTGAAACAGTTATGTGCTTAAAGAAGAGATTTGGAAAATTGTGAGTACGAGTGGAAAAATCTTGGCTACGCCTGTCATAAATTATGTGATTTGACTGCGTCACAATGCGCGCGACATGTAATTAAAACAAGAAC
Source organism: Galaxea fascicularis (assembly GCA_948470475.1). Lineage (NCBI taxonomy): Eukaryota > Metazoa > Cnidaria > Anthozoa > Scleractinia > Euphylliidae > Galaxea > Galaxea fascicularis. Next base: position 7,297,378 of record OX419337.1, read on the forward strand.
AATAAAGGAAGAAGACGTTACGTTTTACTCGTCTCATTTTGTCGTTACAACATTAACAGTTGTAACAGTGGTGCCGGGACCAGCGCGGACAAGATATAATGAGCGAAGAAGAAATAAAGAAATGGAGATCCATCCGGGGAGCATACAAGGGACACTGCACCCAAGATTTCAAAAGAGCGGAAAAACTAATAACTTCGGAATCTCTAGATCAAGCAGAATTAGAGGCGCTGGTAGACAGGCTCACGCGAAGAGCCGAAGAACTAGCACGCATGGATGCCAAAATCGTGATGTCCTTGGAGACAGAAGAGGACATTCAACGGCGCTGTCATTCCAAGACGACATATCATACTGGCAATTCAAAATCGGACGACTCCTTAAGAGCAAACAAGACACGCCGGTGAGCCAATTCCATTATAGTAGTTTAAAACAAGAACCCGCTACACGAATGCATGTCAATTTACCTAAAATAAACATAAAATCATTCGGAGGGGACCCACTTCAATGGCTCACATTCTGGGACAGCTTTAGCGCAGCTATCGATAAAAATCACGGACTAAGCGATATTGAAAAAATGAATTACTTAAACGGAATGCTTAAGGGAGAAGCGGCGCGCGCTATCTCTGGACGCTTCGGCAAACCACAAATTTTGACGAACGCCTACATGGAGTCCTTATCCAAGATCGACGCGCCACCAGCTGACACCAAAAATCTCAGAACGTTTTACGACACCTGCGAGGCAAACATTCGCGGTTTAGAGGCACTTGGAGTACAAACAGAAACTTATGGAAACTTATTGATTCCCATTCTTCTAAAGAAAATACCCGAAGAAATTCGGTACTCAATATTCAGAGCTGACCCTTCAGCGGACAGTTCCCTAGACAGATTGAGAATCGCCATGCGACAGGAAATCGAAACTCGCGAGAAGGGCCATATGTCCCCTCCAAAAACAACCACAGAGGACGAAGTGTTTGTGCCAACAGCTGGTGCTCTACTAACCGGTACACAACAACGACGCGGAACTTACAACGCCAAACAAAAAACTCCTAGGCCTTGTACGTACTGTGCAGGAACACATCGACCTGACAGGTGCGACAAGATTAAAACAGCAGAGGAACGGCGATCCCTACTTCAACGCCAACAAGGCTGCCTTAACTGTCTTGCTCTCAACCACACAAATATCCAATGTTTCTCAAAGGGGCGATGAATGAAATGTAAGAAAAAACACCACACTTCAATTTGTGATGAAAACCAAGAAAATACAACCCAAAGCGCTTCTAGTCAAATAAAGGATGACAAAGAGCAGAAGAATGATCAACTATCAGCGGATTCCGTGTCGAAGAACAGAACCCACATGGGAGCAACGCATGTACTCCCTTCTAAAGCTCATATCCTGATGCAATCCGCCGTTACCAAAATAAGTGGAAACAATAAACATTACTATCAAGCTCGCATCCTATTTGACACAGGATCACACAGAAGCTTTATCACTCAGGAGATAAAACACAAACTTAAACTAGGAACAATGGGAAGCGAACTTTTAGATGTCACGACATTCGGTACACTTCAAGGCAGGAGAAAAACATACGACCTTGTAGCACTGACATTGTCAACAGAAGTAGAAAATATCAAAATAACAGCCCTAGTAACTCCAGTTATTTGTCCACCAAGTGCTATCGGCTAAGGTGAAAAATTTACAGATACCGCCGGAATTACAAGGACTTAAACTTGCTGATCCTTCACATGCATCAGAAAATCTTAAAGTAGACATCATTATTGGAAACGACTATTACGGTCAACTGATCACCGGAAAAGTATTTAAAACCCAAAACGAAGCCTTAATCGCTATGGAAAGCAAATTTGGATGGCTTCTCTCAGGTCCCATTTACAAAGGGAAGAACGGTCAAAGCAATTTAACCACCCTATGTCAAAGGGTAGGAATCATGCCAGTAGAAGACGAAAAGCTCGACAATCTACTAACCAAGTTCTGGAAAATCAACCAAATACCAGAAGAAAACAAACAAGACGACGAAATCATCAGAAAGTTTCAAGAAACTATCTGGTTTAACGAAGCAACCGGTAGATATAACGTAAAACTCCCATGGAAGCTGAACAAACACGATCTACCAGCAAATTACAATTTGAGCAAGAACAGACTGAGCAGCTTACAACGCAGTCTAAACAGGAAAGACCCAGAACTTATAACGAAGTATAACGAACAACTCCTTGAACAACTTAACCTCGGATTCATAGAAAAAGTCCAAAACCTCGATCATTACGAAGGTGTTTTACACTACATGCCACACTTCCCAGTTTTCAAATCAGACAGCGCGACAACGAAAATGCGAATAGTCTATGACGCTTCTGCCAGAATGTCACCTAAATCACCGAGCCTCAATGATTGTCTACATACAGGGCCAAATCTGATGCAAGATTTAACAGGCATTCTCTTAAAATTCAGAACACACAAAAAGGCCTTCTCTGCAGATATAGAAAAGGCCTTCTTACAGATCGAACTGAACTCCCTAGACAGGGACGCAACGAGATTCCTGTGGCTTAAAGATATAAATCAACCAGTTGACAGTAAAAGCAACTTGGAGGCTTACAGATTTTGCCGAGTTCTATTTGGCGCGACACCCTCGCCCTTCCTACTGAACGCAACAATACAATATCACCTAAGTCAAAAGGACAACTGGGTAGCACGGGACCTCATGGAACTGATTGCGATAATAAGTCCTTAGAATATTACTCATTATCGCGAAGGTACCTTCAAGAAGCAGGTATGAATCTATGCCAATGGACTTCTAACTCAGAAGCTCTAAATCGCAAAGCACAAGAAGATAATATACAAGCAGCTCCAACGACAAAAATCTTGGGACTCACCTGGAATTCAACAAGTGACACGCTCTCACTTTCAATCGAGAAAATGATCAGAGAAAGAGATGCTATCACCAAAATAACAAAACGAACAACACTAAGCTTCGCATCAAAATTGTTTGACCCGCTCGACTTCGTGGAACCTATTACAGTAAAGGCAACGATTATGATTCAAGACCTGTGGAAACAAACCTTAAGTTGGGATGAAAGTCTACCAGACGAACAAAAAGAACAGTGGCTAAAATGGACTGATGATATCCACAACTTGACCTCAATTGAAGTTCCCAGACAGTACTTCTTCGCAAACGTTACAAAAACACAATTGCACATATTTTGTGACAGCAGCCAACAGGCTTATGGAGCGGTCGCTTACTTAAGGGGATTGTCAGCTGACAACGAAATAAACACTACATTCCTTATGGCTAAAACCAGAGTCGCACCCTTGAAAACGACAACACTACCACGACTAGAATTATTAGCAGCACTCTTGGGAGCAGAACTATTCCAATATCTAAACAAAACCTTAGAGCTTGTGAACAGCAGTGAAGTTATGTACTGGAGTGATTCACAAATTGTGTTATCTTGGTTATCTTCCAACAAACAACTACAACAATTCGTTCGAACTCGAGTTCACAAGATACAAGAAATTACATCATCCCAAACTTGGAGGTTTTGCCCAACGTCTATGAACCCAGCTGACTTGATAACCCGTGGAGTAAGCACTATTAGATTCAATGATAAGAAAAAACTATGGTTTGAGGGACCTCCATGGCTTAGCGAACTAGAGGAACACTGGCCTCCATATCCCCAAAATTTATTTCATGAAGAACTTCAAAGCTTACAAATGGAAATTGTCACAAACGTCGCAGATGATCCAAATATACTAAACATCATTGACATAACAAGATACAGCACCCTAGTCCGTTTACTCAGTGTCACTGCCCGCGTTATCAACTTCTCAAGAAAATGGAGAAAAAGAAAAGTATGCAGTGAAACTTTTACAGCGAAAGATATCGTGGAAGCCAGGAATGTCTTGCTGAAAGCTACTCAACATAAAATCTACAGACAAGAAATTCCATACCTGAAGAACAAAGACAAATCCAGACAACCTCCCATCATACGACAACTCGATCTTTATCTTGACGATGAAGATATCATACGCTGTCGTGGTAGACTCCAATATACAGATCTGCCTCACGACACAAAATTTCCTATCCTCATACCAAAGGACAACTACTTAACTACACTCATAGTCCAATCTATGCATAAGCAGGTCATGCATGGTGGAGTACGAGAAACATTTACTCACATCAGGCAAACATATTGGATACCTCAAGGTCGACAACTCGTAAAAAGAATCATATCAAAGTGCGTAACATGCAGAAAAGTCGAAGGACCACCCTTTCGCTCTGTACCCACACCACCGTTACCACAATCAAGAGTCCAACAATCACTAGTCTTTCAATTTACAGGAATCGACTACGCAGGACCTCTATATGTCCGCGACCAGGCAAATCAAACCTCATCTAAAATGTACATATGTCTTTTCACATGTGCGGTAGTAAGAGCCGTACACCTCGAATTAGTAGAAGATCAGACCACCGATGCTTTCCTTAGAGCATTCAGACGATTCATAAGCCGTCGAGGAGTTCCGGAGTGTATCATTTCCGACAATGCAAAAACCTTCAAAGCCGGAGCTCAAGAACTTCAAACAATCCAAACTCAAATGCTTGGAACAGGTTCATCCCAACAGTTCCTCGCTCATCACAACATAACATGGAAATTCATAACTGAAAGAGCTCCGTGGTGGGGAGGATTTTACGAACGGCTCATTGGTCTAATGAAAAGATGTTTAAAGAAAACTCTGGGGAAAGCCTGCCTAAACATGATTGAACTAAACACAATCCTTGCTGAAGTAGAAGCAGTGCTAAACAGCCGACCCTTAACATACCCTTACACAGATATCAACGATGCCTCTCCTCTGACGCCATCACATTTCTTATGTGGATACCGTCTCCTAACATTACCAGACACGAATGCTGAAGAAAACGAAGCAGATCCAGACTATATTCCATCTGAGATATCAACAAAAGCACTGACAAAAAGAGCTCAGTATCAGAAAACACTAATAAACGCCTTCTGGACACGATGGAAAACTGCGTCTGCGAGAACTGCGAGAACATCACACTTGTCGAAAGAGAATATTAAACAAAAAGGCAGTTGCTATTGGAGATGTTGTTCTCATACACGATAACACACCACGAAACCAATGGAAAATAGGTGTGGTAACTAGCCTACACACGGGGAAAGATGGACTCGCAAGATCTGTATCTCTAAGAGTACCTTCTGGAAAGGAACTATCACGACCTATAGAGAAACTTTATCCGTTAGAGATGTCAGACATACCGACTAACAAAAACATAGAAAAAGCTCCTGAAAATGATATACAACGTCCCCCTTTACGACTTGCCGCTCAGAAGGCAGCACAGAGAATCAAGGAACAAATAGAATAACCACTGATACTGAAGGGAACAATATAAGACATTCTTTTTACTCTTTACACATGAATGTACGCTATATTTTCAGCTTATCTTGCCGGCCCGGGAGAGTGTCATAAATTATGTGATTTGACTGCGTCACAATGCGCGCGACATGGAATTAAAACAAGAACAATAAAGGAAGAAGACGTTACGTTTTACTCGTCTTATTTTGTCGTTACAACATTAACAGTTGTAACAACGCCCCTGGTCTGGTTCATTAAATCAGTTTAAACGCCTTCTCTATCATAATCAAACACACGACATTCATGGAAATGAGGTTTATAAGTAACATATTGTTGTAAGTTAGTACAATATTAGGATTGAGAATTTAGGTATTTAGGATCTTAGCCTGATCTTATTCGAATTTATTGTACCTGATGATTTTTAGCGTGTTGAAATAATTAATAAAGAAAGAAAGAAAGAAAGACGATATAGTTTTCATTGCATCATATATGGAGCGGAGTCATAAGCGGAATTGGAAGTTGTGAAATGGGAACGTTCTGATTCTTCCGACTCCGATTCCGTCGAGCTTCATATGACTCCGCTTACAAGTCCGATTTTCGATTTCATTAGTTTCGAGTCCGAACACGACTCCGTCGCTCATGAGAAGCAGAAGAGTCACGCACTAACAGCCCGGCGTTATTTTAGTCTGAAGCATACAATACAATACAAGCTAATACAATTCAACTGAATTGATTCCGTCCACTAATGGTTTTTCAGAAACCATTACAATGAGATGTATATAAGAAACAAAACAATATAAGTACTATATTAAGTCTAAATAAAGGAGAATACGTATGTTACACATCCTCAAAACTACCAGCGAATTAAAAATACACATCATAAGATTCGTATTGTAATCACCACCTATTTTTCTAAAAAATTATAAAAAGCACGATTCATGATTTGTTTTTTAAAAGAATCTAAAGAGTTTAATGAAGGCGATAAAGTCGCTCGTGTTATTTAAAGTCAATCAGAAGACTTCGTTGGTAGTACCTACAGACCCATTTAGATGTGAAGTCAAGCCACATGACTTTACAAAATGGAGGACAGCCTTGAAAATGGCGGTGAGAGAGAAGACTCGCCGAGGATTCCTACCCACGTATTATAAGGGCCTGCAGCTAAAAGAATCAAAGGAACATTACTTAAAAGAAAGTTAAAAGATATCGCGGGACAATATCCGCACAAAATTCCACGAAATGAGTGGATAGATGATGAAGATTCCTGGCCGGACATCCATGTAGGAATGTATCTTCTGTTTTCTTAGAATCTATATACACGCAAGAGCAACTGACGAGCTATAAAAGCTTAGACTGCTAATTTGGCCTTTTCAAATGCCGCAAACAGTTCAGTAGTCCAATCAATGCTTCCTGCACTTGCATCTCTGTGCACTGAACCAGCACCTCATGAGTTCTGTCATACCTTTTGCATGCAGAATCAGATTGGCTGAACCAACAAGGGTTACTGACAAAACAAAAACGCTTGTTGATGTGATTTTGGCGAGCCACCCTGAGTGCTTTGCCACCTGCGGTCATTTGCATTTAGGAGCAAGCGACCATGACTTGGTGTTCGCAGTTCGAAAAATCAAACTTGCAAAGCTGAAAGCACGTGAGATTGAATACCGGAGTATGCGACAGTTAAACGATGCTTTCTTAGAAGATTTAAGTAACGTCCCTTGGGATACTGCCTATATATATAAGGACGTGGCCGACCTGTGGGATCATTGAGCGTCACTAATAATGGATTCTTGAAAAACACGCGCCAATTAAGAAAAAGTGGGTGGAGCAGTGATCAATTACCGTGGATCACGACAGAGATACAGCGCGAAATTTCGTGAACGAGTTTGAAACGGTCGTAGGACGCGGACGTGGGTCGTGGGTGTGGGTGTGGGTATGGGTGTGGGTACAAGTCGTGGGTAAAATTAAATCAACTTAATAAGTTGCGGGTAACAGATTTTCGAGGGGCTGGGGAAGGAAAACTCACCCAAACATTCCTGCAGGCAACACAACATTTTTTTATGCAAAACGAGCCGCAAAAAATCTGGCACAGCCTGAAAATAAGGAAAGCACTTCTGGTTCTGCTTAGTAGCCATTGGCACTCTGGCATGTCTCCCAACCCATATGAGATCGTTATGCTACCTTCCAATGTTCAAAAATGCCATGGTTGTGGTGCAATGTTTAACGAAAGGTCCAGAAGTGCGCCGTATAATCTTTGCATCAAACATGTTGATAAGAGGGTTATGGCCAAGAATACTGATGGGCATGTAATTTATAGTATGGATTACACCAGCACTTCCGAAAACCCCAGCATATCTCACATTATGTAATTTGTGATAATCGGTATTGACATAAATTAATATTTTGCCGATACGGAACAGAGAACTGGGTGCAAGCGTAGTGCGCAAAGACTCATGGGTAGCATGTTGGTAAAAAGAGACCGTTGAGCAACTTGTGTCATTCTACGGTCAGCCTTGCCACTAGCACTTTTCAATAAGGTTAATTTTTATTGTGTAATTAGCGTCAAATGTATTGGTTTTCGTTTTTTCATTCAGTTTTTTTGTAGATCAACCTTAAAACCCCAAAGGTGGCGCCACTGCATTTGGTCGGGGGTACACGGTCCCTATTTTTTCCCTACAAGGGTTTTTCGGGGTTTACGTGTCCGGCTTTGGCGCATGTAGGACGTTACTTGATGTATCTCTTATCAACTTTGTTGTAAGCTTATTGTCACAATTAAACATATCTTGAACCTGGCTGACCAACGCCCCCATGCCTCAACCTTTGAGTGTGTTCGGTTGTGTAGTGAAGGCAAAATAAGAGGAAGAATCCTTTATTCACTGGGCACTCTCTAGACGCCCATTGCCGTCAGGTATTAGAATCTTACCAATCCAAAGTCATAATAAAATAGCTTACATACGTTATTTTAAATTAATTTTCAGTTGTTTTGTTTTCTCTTATTCTTTTCCACACGAAAAACTCTCTGAGCTACTTGGGGCAAGTCTAACGTGTTACATAAATGTCTTTCAGTACAAAAAAAAAAAATAGAAAACTGAAAATAGTAGCACTTATCGCAACATGACTTGCAACAAAGGTAGCTTGTTTCATAGTGCACGAGATGCATGGATAAGATTTGTAATAAGCTAGCTAGGAGACACTTGATAATTATATTCTTTGGTCTATCTTAGGCTATGGGAAGCATACGCCTTTTAATTATTTATTAAATGTGGAATAAGAACGCTAGCTAGCAAAGAAGAAATTTCCAGGCCCTAGTTTTAGTTTATAGATGTATTAATAAACAATTCACAGTAAGCAAACAAAAGTTTCGCAGGAAATCTATAGTTTTGGTCGCGTTTTCTGCGGGTACTGTACTGCGGCTCTCATAAGCTCTAAATTTCATTGGCAGGCATAGTGTAGCACCTCTATTGTTTTAGGGATAGTGTCCATTGTTTGTTCTTTTGTTCGCCTGAAGGGTTGCAAGGCAATCTCGTGAGACCTTACGAAAGCTGCTACATGCCCCTTTTCTGCACGCACGCTTTGGGGGAAAACAAAAATAAAGCAATCTTCGAGGTAAAAAAAAAAAAGAAAGAAAAGGAAATCGCGGAGCAAGTGCCGACGCCCGATTGCCGATCTGTGAAGGCTGATCAGACCAAGAGCCTTTGTCACTGTCCGCGATAATTTTCTTCTTTTCATCACCAAATGTGTCAGTTTTCTTCTTTTTGGGTCCTGTTTTTGCTTACGTTTTAACCCAAGGGCTTTTTGGGATGATGTTAAACAGCTGATTCCTCTTTCAAAAGGGCCTTGGAAATGAATTTTGTTCTCACAGATCTTTATTTGATGGGGCTGTCAAATGTCTCACTACTTTTACAGCGATTGATCTGGTTCTTCTACTTGCAAGATATCATCTTCACTCTCATAAATTAGGGGATCGGGAAGCGTTGCCTTGTTTTTCCGTCTTTAATAGTCAGAAAACTGAACGCAATTATTCAAATTGAAAAACAAGTAGCCCTCCTTAGTTATCGTTCAACTACCTTAAAAACAAATGGAGGCTTTTTCTTCGGTAAGCTTGGTTTGCTCGCAGGTGGTAAGCTCATATCTTTTTTCTCTATAAATGTTTTCTAATTTTTTCGCTTAAATCATCCCGACCCACCTTCTTCCGTTTAATACCCGTTTCGTAAGTAAACGGGCCATTGAATGACGAAAAAAAAGTTGACAGACACAGCTTGCAAGGAGATAAAGAAGATGGGTGGTCCATTCCATCTCCTTCTTTTTAGGGTGTAAAATGCAGACTGCAGACGAGGGGTAAAATGAAGACTGAAGGTGAAGTAACGAAATATACCACTTGGCTTTCATATCATTTAGTCTACCTGGCGTCGTCACGCAACGCTCTCCCCCCAAACAAGGGGAGAGCTGCAATGGAGACTACATATCGATTAAGACGAATAAAATTCTTACCTTTTATTCATGTGGTGGCCACTTTGAAGAAACATTCTGAATCTGCTCTTAGCACCTGAACCGTTTCCATTCTCTGGGAGATTCTCATGGTACGTAGACATTTTGTGTGCAGTTTTCGTGACCAACAGTTTTTACCGCTGAGTGTAAACTCCGTAAACACGGACCGGCACCCCACGCTTATATTCTGGTGCATCCATGGCATTCTCCTATGGAGTACATACCCCACGAATGTTTCTGAAAGACATCCTCGCCATGAAAGACGGATAAAATTCTTACCCAAATATTTCTACGTGGTTGCCCGGAAGACATATCACAGATGTTCTTTTTTTGTTCATAGACCGGCGTAGTTTGAGCAGAACCAGGAAACTGAAACTTGGTTAGTAGGGAGCTTAAGCACGCACGTTTTTGAGACGCGGACGGCAACCGGAAATGAATATTTCGCACCCCAGGTTAGCGGTCTCAACCAGACTTTGAAGCTTAGGGTCTCTGATAGTGAAAAGATACTTAGCGATATAAATATAATTGTGTGAAGACAAGTTAAAAGGGAAAACATCTCACTTCCGGTTGCCGTTCGCGTCTCAACAACGCGCGTGCTTAAGCTCCCTAGTAGGGAGCTTAAGCACGCACGTTTTTGAGACGCGGACGGCAACCGGAAATGAATATTTCGCACCCCAGGTTAGCGGTCTCAACCAGACTTTGAAGCTTAGGGTCTCTGATAGTGAAAAGATACTTAGCGATATAAATATAATTGTGTGAAGACAAGTTAAAAGGGAAAACATCTCACTTCCGGTTGCCGTTCGCGTCTCAACAACGCGCGTGCTTAAGCTCCCTATTAATATCAAAACTTAGGAATTTCCCTCGTGATCGATTGCGACTCTTTATTATTTCGTCAAGAATTGTGAGTAGTACATGGAGTGGTCAAAGAATCGAAGGCCACTCTCCTTTAACATGTTAACCATTTTCCTCGCAGAACAAGGGGAAAAAGAATACATTACATGCATTTTTATTTTTGAGACTGTCAACGCGTTATCTTGCAATCTATGTATTTATTTTCCACATTTTGAGTGTAAAAGAGAAACTCATCCCTTCTTCTGCATAAACAACGTAATAGCGGTCGGGATCACTATTGTTTATTCAGCAGGTGCTTGGCTCTCCTGCAGAGCATCGGAGTTGTTGCCACTAGAGACACAGCTTCAGGAGCATTCAGATCGGAGAACGACATTTCAAGCCACGTTTCATTTACTCCCATCGTACCTTGCAAGCTTAAATGCATGATGGCGACTCTGGACATTCTCAACTTGTGTATATTAGCCACTTTTCTTTCGCCATTATCCTCCCAAGGAGCCACATATTCGGCTGGAGAAAAGGTACTTCCGAGAAGCTTATATTTCTGTCTGTTAGAAGCAACAGCTTAACGCGATCTGTTCTCATCCAGGTTCCTTTATACGTGAACAAAGTTGGCCCGTACTTCAACCCACAGGAGACATATCATTACTATTCCTTACCTGTATGCCGGCCCGAAAAGGTAAGCTTAGTTTAATTTCTTTGCATTCACAGTGGTGGTTTTGAAGATTGGTCAAGGGACGTAGTATTCCTTGATCGAGATACTGATTTTCCATTTCTATCCGTGGGGAAACCTTTCAATCTCATTATTAAGGCTAAGTGATGAGGTGACCAATACGATAAACTTTTACCACAACGTTCGAGGAAATTGAGGTTAGTCCACTTTGGTCCTGTAATATATCAGAGAAATGGACGAAATTTGCAAGTGAAGTCCGCGCGCTCATTGATGGCTTCGAAATTTACAGACCAAAAAATTATTTATTATTTTAATCCCCTCATGCTGCAGTAAAACAGTTCTCGAATTTCGTAAATGCGATCAGCCACCTTCAAAGTTGTTGTTTTCGATTGCTACAGGTAGAACACCGCAGTTTAACTCTGGGAGAAGTTCTGGATGGCGATAGAATGGCGGTTGCAATGTATGAAATAAAATTCAAAGGCAAGTTTATTATTTTTGTCGTCAAAAAAATGAGTGTAGATGTTGCAGTTAAAAATTAAATTCAGTTAAAAATTTTTTAACCTAGGTTGAAAATCAAAATCTGCTAATCCTAATTTTGAATAATTAGGCTTAGGAAACAAAGGGATTTGAGAATCAACCTAGGTTAAAAATTTTTTACCTGAATTTGATTTTTACCTGCAACATAGACAAATTTGGGGTAGGCCAACCTACTGTACCTCATGACCCACCTTAGCATGTTCCCTGGACCTGCCAGACTATAACATTGGCGGCATTTCTGTCAAATTTTCTAAGCAGACTCATGGTACACCTGTAGA
>OX419337.1:7319573-7324573 GCA_948470475.1 Galaxea fascicularis
AATTATTTGACAAAGTCACTGATATGCTGTGCCTGTAGTGCCAAAAGCTCATTCTTACTGTTTTTGTCCTGAGTCATCATTTGGGTGCTGTACACATACAGTCTGCATCTGCTGTATATGTTGTAGTTAAAAGTTAAATTCAGGTAAAAAAAAATTTAAAACCTAGGTTGAAAATCGATTTCCTTTGTCTCCTAATCTTTTCAAGCCCTATAGTGCTAGAGAGGAAAAACTCAGGGCATTTCATATCTCATTTGACTGTGTAAAATAATAACTTTTCATATGCCTAAAATTATAAAATAGGTTATTGAAGCCCCAGTAGTAAAAATTGACACTAGTGCTTACCATCTGTTTTAACTTTGAGCCACACAGGTAATGAGAATAGACCTTTTTACCGATACGGCGGCCATCTTGAATTCTGAGGAAATTATGGGATACCCAGGGGGCAGATGAGAAATAATTATAAAGATCACTGTGGCGTTATAACTTTTGACAATAATTTTTCGCTAACCATAGAAACCACTGCCAAATACCGTGACAGAAAGATGTAATGCTTGTAATATTTGTTTTGGAATATGAGAGACAAGCAGTAAAAATTTATCCTGAAAGCTGTGTATACCGTACATTTTGCAGCGATTGCCCCCTCGGCAGCCCATAATTTCTCGGTCAAAACAATATAATTCAAGATGGCTGCCGTATCGGTAAAAAGGTCTATTAAGGCACCTTTCACCAAAGATTGTCTTGATGTCAAAAGCCTTTCATCTACCTACAATCTTGGACAAAACCACTTGAGAAAACTGGCCTCTTTGCGTCCAAAAATCGTTCACGAAAACCTCTGGCTCAATAGTATTACTACTGACAGTAACTTCCCCCTCCCCCTACTTAATGTTGAATTTAGGAAGCTGCAATTCTAAAGGAAATGTTTAGGAACCACAAACAACATTGGATTGGGGGAGGGGGGGTAGTGAAACTCGGTTGTTAGTGTTCTCTCAAAAAGAGGCTTTGGAGCTCAATTTTCGCAACAGTTTTGTTCAAGATTGTAGTTAACTTCATGTGGAAGTGTAAACATTGGTCATAAGTAAATGTCCAGTCAGGAGAATCTGTGATTTGATATTACGGTTTCTTTTACAGATGAGAGTTCTTAAGAGTGACTTTGCAAAGTACAACTTATCAGATGATGAAGAAATGGTTGATGACCTTGGTAAGTTATGTAAGTGAAATCTTGATCTTTATCAGTACTTCTGCTATGGTGCATTGTATAATCTGCAGGTATGGCATCACAAGTGCTCATTTCAAAAATTCACTGTACGCTTTCGGCCAATCAGAAGAGAGAGAGAGAGAGCGAGTTCAATGTACAATTATTATAATTACTATTATCATTATCATCATCACCATTGCCACCATCATTATTATCATCACGATCAACATCAAGATCTGTTAAATAACTGTTTAGTTTCAGTTTGAGACTGGACCCCTGCCAGGGGCCTAAGCCTTTCTACACCCAAATCTTCCTTAGAATGTGTACTGTGCCAAGAAGGCTTATTATTATAATAATAATAATGAGTGATGTATATGAAGTGAGTCATATGAACTGCAGAAATGAAATCAAATGAAGACTGATCCTCGCAATTGTGAATGCAATCAAATGCAATTGCATAAAGAAGTCTGAAAAAATTCAGAACTTCAATGGGGTTTGAACCTGTGACCTCGCAATACCATGCGATGTTCTAACCAACTGAGCTATGAAGCCACTGACATTGGGAGCAGGTCACTTGTAGGTTCAGGCTTCTTTATGCAATTGCATATGGTTGCATTCACAATTGCGAGGATCAGTCTTCATTTGAATAATAATAATAATGATATTTATTTAATAAATAATATTATTATTAAATAAATCTTTTTTTTTGGGGGGGGGGGGTTAGAAATGAATGCAGAATAACTGTAGGTAATGCATGTAAATCACTTGAGGATAACTTGACCCTGGTCATTAAATGTTATTTGCATTCATACATGTACTATGTGAATCAAGAAAAATTATGGTTTGGAAAGAAACAGTATCAATTAGGGACGGTTCATTATTTATGGGGATGACCGGGTCGGATAAATTGAAATAACTTCTCGTTTTTTTTCTAATGCCCGTCACACTATCACGTCAGAATTTCTAAGCCCGTCCTGATTTATTTTCAATTTTTCAAAGCCCGGTCAATGTAATTAATATTTTATTTGACGAAGAATTATGACTATGCATAAACAGTATAAAAGTCGCTTTATGTATTACAACATGACTTGTTTAATAACAAATTGTTTCCGGCAATTTGGGTACATCGCAACAAAGGAGATGATTCCGGTGGAACACAGCCATTGAAAAGTACTTAATTAAATGTCACGAAAGAGGTTAGTTGTAAGCTGGAGCTATAGAATTCAGCTTATCATTAAATTACATTTCAATGGCGACAACCGGTATCAAAATACGCTTGCGTTTGCAGCTACTGGCTACATTAAAATCAAGCAACGTTCGTAAATTGAAAATATAAATAGTTATATAAAAATATAAACTTGACCTATTTACAAGATTTTTAATCTATACTTAACAGTACCAGAATCAGTAGGCCTTGGCGTAGATGCGGGTGTCAATGATTGTTTGATGATTAAATCATTCGTCTCTTCTCAAAAACATCACAATGATGATCAAAACACTTTAATTTCATGTTGCCACATTCTCAGCACCCAATCGTCTCGTTCAACCCGCATTAATTTGCATACGACGTTTGTTTTCGCCAAATATGGGCATTGTTTTTAGCTCATAGCTCATACGAATTCTGTCCAAGGGGGAAAGGTGCAATGAGGTTATCCCTATGTGAAGCACCAACCCAAGGTCAGCACTAAGGGTGGTCGCAGCCAGGGTTCGTTACGCCCCTAGTGGTTCTTTAACGTCCCACAGAAATTAATTGTGGAGAGTTGTGAGACGGGACCTCCGGTTTATCGTCCTTATCCGAGAAGACTAGAAAGTCTAACCATTTGCAGATGTCATTGCAAAGGAAGCACTTTCTCCTCAGTTATTTAAAGACCCTGTGTTGGTCCGGCCGGGGCTTTGAACCCATGACCTCCCGCATGGTAGTCCGGCGCTCTACCAACTGAGCCAACCGGTCGGCGGTTTTTCCACAGTCACAAATGTAAACAAAACGTTCATTTCGTGATTCGAAGTCGCGACGGTGTAAAGCAACAGCGACGACGACGGTAACGAGAACGCCACAAAACAATGGGATTAATGAGCCAAAACAATACTTTGCACATCCGTTTTACATTTTGGTACATTACTTTGCCGTCCTCTGCAAAACAACCCGGAAAACAACCACGTGAAATGACCACATTTTAGGTTTTCTCGAGAACGTGAGCGCATGACGGCAAGTTTTCCTTTCATTATCTTTGCTTTAACACCGTTCACAGTAATTTAGACCCTGGACAGCTCGCCAGCATTTTTCACGTTAAGCGAATTGGAATAATCGTGAAAGAGTTACAAAAACGAGAAGTCATATTTTGAAATGACGTTCTCGTTGCCGTCGTCGTCGTCGTTGCTTAAGGTCCCTATTGATAACGTTGAAACGTTTTATACTATTTAAACCCAAAATAACGTAACAACGTAAAGTATTAACTTGAAGTGACAAATGTCATAATTAATTGTTAAAGGACTTTTTTTCAGAACCCGGTCCTTTTGCCCTTTTAAATCTTCATAGCCCGTCGTTGCCGGAAGAAAATTTTTTATGACCCGGTCATTTTTTATCCGACCCGGTCATCTCCATAAATAATGAACCGTCCCTTAATACTTCAAAATTATAAACCATTTTCAAGTTGATTCTTTGCTTGGTGTTGTGGCCTTGAATGCTTCTGCAAGAAATATGAATAATGTTGTAGGCCATAATGAAATTCAGGTTAAAATGAATTTCCTTTGTTTTGTAACCCTAATTATTCATGTATCATGAATAGTAAGGGTAGGAGACAAAGGAAACTGAGAATCAAACAAGTATGAATTATTTTGTTTTGACTCACAACTTACAGATACTTCACAGTATTGTAAACCGTGTTTAATTTGATTCTTGGCTTGGGTGTGTGGCCTTGAATTGTTGTACAACACGGAAAGTGAAAGGCAAACTTGGAATGCATGCTTTTTGTCATACAGTTTTCTGGCTGTGTGAACTCTCAGGACGCCAATACTTAAAACAATTATTATTAGTTACATTTTACATGGTTGGTGATAAAAAGCTTGTTGAGAAATTTTTTATTTTGAAGAACATTAAGATTACATGAAAAGTGAGGTGCTTGATCTATGAGAATTATTTGGGACAATGTTTTGTTTAATGTGCTCTTACAGATAAATTCTGACAAAATTTGGTGTTAGTTACCAAGATGTGAGCTCAATGATATGATGTTAAATACATTGCAGCACAGGGTCTAGCATTATATTCTAAATAAAGTTTGAGAGAGAATGCTTTCGGGATTTTTTGTTGCATGGTAAACAAAATGTCCAATGCTGCTTATAAATTGAGTAATGGTTGAATTACTTGTTTTGCTCTTCAGCTAAAACCCTGGATTTAATTGTGAGGACGCTAATTAGTTGTCTTTTAATACAGATCAAGATGAAGTTGGTTGGAAGATCATTCATGCTGATGTCTTCAGATTTCCACCATACAAAAGCTGGCTTTGTGCTATCCTGGGTAAGTTTTTTTAATCTTAGCTACACTGTTTCAGCAAATGTGAATAATACACTGGTGGCAAAGGCATGAGCTCACGAATTTAATTGCCGAATTTATACTAGAGATGGATCATCTGTCTGGGATGAAGAAGGACAAAGGAGGGTGGCTCATCTGATTATAATACTATTCATCTGTGTATAGAATGGGAAAAGAGACAGATCATCTGTCCAGAGAACATTCATAGTTCATCTTTCAAGACAGAAGAATTTATCTGTGATAATTTTCTGTCCAGACAAACCATAATTTTTTATA
>OX419337.1:7327073-7422073 GCA_948470475.1 Galaxea fascicularis
TGGCATTGATGGGTTTATTTAATGTTCACAGGTAGGCAGGGAATATTTCAGTTTAACAACCAAATACACACGCATTCATTTGACAGGGCTGTGCTCTGTTGGTCCCTGATGACGTACTTTTGTCTTTGAACAACCAGGAAATGTTGGTTTTGCACCAAACGTATATGCTGGGTGCCCTGATTCTCAAGGGTTTAGAGATTATGGACTTCCAACTACTTCTATCAGAGCACAGTCTTGTTTGGTTAATTCACTTTTGTATAGTGACCATCCAATTGTTATTGCTATCGCCATCAGCATTGCCATCACCATCACCATCATCATCTTTATCCAAGACTACTATTTCTAAAATGTCACATTGACAACGTTGATATGCCATTGAAAGAGCAAAATACTAAAGCTGACCTTAAACATGTCTTACGTTAAACTATCTTTCAAATAAGGCCTTTTCAAATTATGTGGCGGAAATAACACTCATTAATTAATATATAGTACAATAATATTTTCAAATGTTGTTGTTTTTCTAGGCATGGCTCCATGAACACAGCTGCAGTTCTGCTCTATGCTTTGACCTGTTGTAAGTGCACTTGCAATCATAAGAAGTTCACATTAAGGAAGTCTTATTCAAACTAGAACTTTATCTCAGCAAAAAATAGGTTCAATTATTTCTTGTATTAATTTTGTTTTTCATTAGGCATTTCTGGATATGTGTCAGCCAATTTCTACAGAAAGATTGGAGGGACAAACTGGGTTTGGAATGTTGTCTTGACTACCAGTATTTTTTCAGGTACACATCCTAGTAAATTATTAGATGCTAATTCATTAATTTATTTTAGTTTATAATATTTGACAGATTCCATTAACCAGTGTGTGTATTCTCTGATAATGTATTGATGATGTCAAAATGTGTGAGCTGCAGGCTATAGAGTGACTGATGTTTTTACCATGTTTTCACATCGTTCATGTGTTGTTAGAGTACACATGTATGGACAAAATGGAATCTCTTTGTTTTATACATTGCTTTTTTACTTTCTTTGGCCCATGACATCATTTGCCTATAAGCTAATCAAAATGATAGGTTTCTACCAACAATTGCTTAAAGCTGTCTAGTATTTATTGTATTGTATTGGAAAAATGTGTTGAAACAAAAGCTTGCATTGTTTAACAAATTTAAATTACATGGTTGTTAGAAAAGACTTGACGTATGACCAAGGTCTTGATGCATTTCGTATCCATTATCAAAATTAATGTACATATAAGTTGAGCTTTCCCACTGCTGTTCAAAACAACAGCAGGGTGGAAAGCACCCTGTAAAGGTGGATTATTACAGTTCTTGCATTCTGGAAGTCAGATTTGAATCTAAAGTCATAAGTATTACAAAGTTATCAACAGGATATCCAGTAGTGTTTGAAAGTTATGAATTTTTGTTTAATAATCATCATGTTTACATTGAAAATGAAGGACTTCTGCTCAAAGGGCCTTTTGGCTTTAAAATTCACATCTTTCTCAATTCACTCTACTTTGGCATACAGACTTGTTTTGGTGTGAGAAGTACTGCACCTATTCTGTGATATGGTATGAGTTCAGTATGCAACTGAAACAAATGGCGATGTATGAACAATTTCTTGTGAAAGCCAAAACAGAGTAAATAATCTATGCCTGAGAACCTTTTGGTTTCTGCAGAAGTCATTAGCTTAAATTCATCGAACTCTAGCCACCAAATCACAAAATACATGCAGAAATCTATTAATTTTTTGACACCATTATGCCAAAGTAGAGTGAGTTTAGAGAGATTTGGATTTTCACGGGATGTCTTCCAATTACTTACAAAATTAATCTAGTTACCTCATATTAATTACATTTTTACACACCTATGCTTACACAGGGACAGTGTTTTTGTAGCTGCAGACATGCGATAACAAAGTACTAGTTAAAATATTAAAAAGATATTTCTTTTTGTCTTTTCAGTGCCTTTCTTTGTGATCTGGAGTGTTATAAACTCGATAGCTTGGTATTACCAATCAACTCAGGCTCTACCATACACCACCATCATATTGTTGATGCTGATCTGGCTCATTGGTTAGTTTTAATCTGTACTGGTTACAGTAACTAAGTAATAAAACTGGTAACCCTCTTTTGTAGCTAAGTTTGAAAGCTATCTAATTGAGGGTAGGAGCAATGGAAAAAGGTGGAAGTCGCAAGAAAAAGGAATGAGAGGCAGTAGAACAGTGTACAGGAAGTGGGAGGTTTGGACACCCCTCTTCCCCTTTCCCCCACTTCGGTGATGAAGAAGTAGAAATCTAGGCCTACATCCAAGGTGTGTGTACCCTGGGTGCCAGAAGTTAATTTTTTTGTTTGGAGGAAGGAAATTATGCGGCAAAGCGGCGGCCACGAGGCGTGAAGCGCTGAAAGGAAAAATAACCTCTGGTTGCATGAATACTGAACCTCATTTCTGTGCTGTGCTGTCGCCTGGGAAACCACGCTTTTCGTAGGCCAATCACAGTTGCTGTTTCATTTCAAGAACCAATCAATGAACTAGGACAAATTCTGTCCCAATTGGATGATATGGAAATGAATTTCTCGGCTCCTGCGACCATAGGCCCGTCTCTCACCTTCTATTTTGGCTTTTAGGGATATTTATTTTTTCAAGGGCATCTAGAGCCAGGTTGAGGTGTGTGTGTCATAAATTTGGTGCTATGATTAGAAAACACTGTTCCTGATGACAGTTTTTCTAAGGAGTCAGTGGATGGGTTTTGCCCAGTGTATCAGGTCAGGATGCCAGCTCTCGCAGATGTTTGACCCAATAAAAGTCAGTTTTTAACTCATTGCAACATTGATGTTTTTGTTGACTATTCACTGTTATTCTTCATCAGGAGATGAGGTTGTTTGGTTACATGTCACCACATTGCAGAATAATCTAGGCATTATTTTTTTTTCTTACTTCAGTGGGTTTTCCTCTGACAATCCTTGGGGGAATTTTTGGGAAAAACTGGGCTGGAAGCTTCAATGCACCCTGCAGAACAAAGAACATTCCCAGAGAAATCCCGCCAATACCGTGGTAAGCGAGTTTATACCAAACACATTTTTTAAGGTCGCCACACACGAGGGGACTAGTCCCTGCGACTTGTCCCTTGAAGAGTTTACATGAAGGGACTGGTCGCAGGGACTAGTCCCATCGTGTGTGCCGACGAAGGGTTTTGAGGGACTAGTCGCAGGGACTTGTCCCACAAATTTAAACCAGTTTGAATTCGTGGGACAAGTCGCAGGGACCAAAATTTGGTCCCTGCGACTAGATGTTTTGTCAAAAATGACTAGTTCACACGATGGGACTTGTCCCCGCGACTTGTTTCAGGGACTAGTCGCAGGGACTAGTCCCCTCGTGTGTGACGACCTTAATGCTTGCTGATACTTCTTAGTGGAGAGGTCTGATAATGAATTATAAATTAAAAGGATAATCTCAATAAAACTTTATTATAGTATATTTAGACACAAACATTTGGTTTTATCAACTGAGTTGATACTGTAAATTGGCCACTGTAAAGACATTCAAAAGCTGACACCTCAAGCATTATGCGTACCACTCTGAAGAAGCCTCCTTTACAGGGCAAATCCTTGTCCAAAGTTTTCATATGGACATTACTTTTATTTGCATATGACTGAAGTCATTTTCATGAGAAAGAGTGTGCCAGTCTGGCCTAGCCTGTGTAGCAGTCTTTCCATTTCCTCTAGAGCCAAGGGAAAGTTGTATGAAGGGATAAGGTGACAGCAAAAAGTTACCTTTGTACCCTGTGCCCTCGTGAGACTCCCGCTTTCCTAAAAGGAAACGTAAAAGACTTGGCTTTGTTAACCCTTTAAAACCTTATATCAGCACCTATATTCTTCACACCATTGTCCATTCATTTTCTATGGTAATGATGAAGAGAATTTGTTAAACAATCAAGACCTTTGTTTCTTGTTGATCACTTCCTTTTTTCTCACAACTTTAATGTTTGATTGAGCAGTATTCATGTAAGAGGAAATTGAACACGGGTCACTCTTTGAGGCTAAAGGGTTAAAAAGGCTCATGGTCACTCAGAATGCTTGTTTTTATTACTCAGGTATCGCAGTACTTTTGTTAGAATGACTGTAGGTGGCTTTTTGCCTTTCAGGTATGTCTTAATCGGTAAATATTTTCGAAATGCTAGTTGATAATTCATGGTGGAAATATTAAACCCATCCAGTATCACTTATTTTTTTGCTCTTCCAAATCCCAGGGTCAACTTTCCAACAACTACAACAAAATATAAATTTTGTTAATAATTATACTCTTTTATGCTTATTTTACCGATAATAATATTATTGAAGATACACATTGAGAAGATAATCAAGGTTACAAGATTTGAAGACTGTTGGCTCCCGAAAATAACTATGTTACATGAAGTTACTTTATTGGCTCTCACTGTGGCGACAAACCACTTCCAATGATACCCATTCTTTTGTAGTTTTTTTTTTGTCATTCATTCGACTTGTGCCCCTCGCAACCAAAGAAAGAAAGAAAGTCACAGGGTTGCCACTTGGATTTGAAATAGATGGTTGAATCTGTTCAAGTACATAGCTACAGATCATTAAAAAATCTTGAGTTCAAACTAACAATTCACAGATGTGATTTTGTACATTTTGGGGCAAAGCTATCCAGAACAAAGAGGTCTGATAGTCTGCAGAAATTCCCCAGCTACCAGTTCGTAATGAAAACTCTGCAGTCAACACAATCACCTGATGACAACCAGCACAAGCCCTACAGGGGTTGAAATGTCATTATCCTCACCCATGTGACTATGGGGAGCAGGGTTGGTGCAGTGGTGAGAGCACTCTTCTCCCACCAATGTGGCCCAGGTTTGATTCCTGGACTCAACGTCATATGTGGGTTGAGTTTGTTGTTGGTTCTCTACTCTGCTCCAAGAGGTTTTTCTCCGGGTACTCGGGTTTTCCCCTCTCCCAAAAACCAACACTTCCAAATTCCAATTCAATCTGGATGCAGGACCTCCCTGAAAACCACCTCGCGGTGAGCTTCCTGGGTAAATACCATTGATTTAAATAGTGAGGTGCATGATAAGCTCAGCCCCTGTCTTCTCTTTTCAGTGCCATCTCAGTGGAATTGTACTACATTTTTGCTACTTTGTGGGGTCGAGAGCAGTACACCCTTTATGGAATCTTGTTCGTAGTTTTTGTTATCCTGCTAAGTGTCACTGCAAGCATCTCTATTGCTCTGACGTATTTTCAGCTTTCCAGTGAGGATTATCGATGGTGGTGGCGTTCTCTGATATGTGGAGGGTAAGCCATTGCCATTCAGAAAGCATTGCACAGCCCTGCAAAACACTTTGTGCTTTTGTGAATAGTTTTTTTACAAGGATTGTTAATTTATGGAACTCTTTGCCCGTACCATCAAAGTAACCGAATCTCTCTCAAGTTTGAAAAAAAAAAAACTTAAAGTCTTTGATGCAGACATTACCTGAATGTACAAAATTGTCTGCCCCAAATGCCCAGCTGTGTATAATGAAAGTTATGTTAGTATCTTTTACACTCCTTGCAATTTGTTTTCTAATCAACTGTTTTCATCCTCTGGGCCTCACCATCAAGCTGTGTTTTGATAATTATTTTGAAAGTAGGCTGCTATTTAAGGCTCTTCTTGGCCTGCAAAAGGAAAGACCTTAACAAGACCTACTCCCAAGATCTGATTAGCAATTCTCCCTTCAGGCTGCCATACATTTCCCTGTAAATCAATTGAGATGATTTGGTGTTATATTAAGATAACACCCTCTAACTGGTGAATTTGTCTATTCTCAACACCTGTTTGCTTTATACTGTATTGAAATTGTGAGGAGAAGTTATATGTTGATCACTCCTGAGAGTTAAAGGGTTACTTCAGAACTCTTATTCAAACTACCCATCCTCTCAACCTGCAGAACAGTTACTGTTTTTTTTTTTTTTTTCTGAAAGACATGAGTGAGCTGCAGATGAATATGTTCAACTAACAAGTGTTTCTCCTTTCTTTTTCAGTTCTACATCCCTGTTTGTGTTCTGCTATGCCATGTTTTATTACTTCAAGAGGTCCAACATGTCTGGCATGTTGCAGACTGTACAGTTTTTTGGTTACACTGTTTTGGCTTGTTACGTGTTCTTTCTCATGCTCAGCACTGTGGCCTTTGTTGCCTCCCTGAAATTTATACGATACATTTATGTGAACCTCAAAATGGACTAATTTATGGCATGTTAATTTTATGTACTTAGTACATAAATGATAATTATAGGAGATGTTCAGGAGGGAAAAAGCCAGTGCCTTTCAAAAACCTTGCTTAACATAAGGAATTCTCAGTTAGAACAAACAGATTGAGAGTGGGTAGTGTAGTGTCCTATGTGTGGCTTTCAGCTCACCTGGACACCTTAACTTGAGAGGTATTCTTGTCTGTCTAAGTCACATCCAACAAGCATTACATTTTCATTGCTTGCTTTACTCAGGAAGGTACTTGAGGCGAGGTATTAGCTATGCCATCCTAGCAAGGCTGAAACGGCTGTCCATAGCTGCTAATGATTTGATTCCAAAAAAAAAATTATTTGGTAGATTTAGGGGGTAATGTTTGCTACCACCTGGCCATAGTGCCCTATGTGTCACCTTCAGCCCACTTACACGCATTCATTTGCGAGGTACTCTTGTCACACTCATCTCACAAGCTTTACATTTTCTGAGTAGTCTTTAGCCCTGCCAAATTTACAGTAAAACAGATGGAACAGAAACCATGCTACACTGTATAATGAAACCACTGTTGCAAAGAGCATAATTCAGAAGCCCAAATTAACTTTACCCTGATATTACAAGTAAAATGTCACCATGCAACTGAAACAGATGGTGAAAAAATAATAGGTGAGATGAAAAAACAATAAATGACATTACATCTCTGATTGTGAAACACTGTACGTTCCTGCATGATAACACCAATATTAAACGTTATTACTGCTGAGTGCTGTAACATAATACTGTAATTTAAATTTTATGACAACAATAATTAGTAAGTTTTGGGTCAATTTCTGTTAAATTTGTAATACCGTGGTTTTGTTTGTAATGAAGCCCTGTTAAAATGAACTTAATTTACCAGCAGATGGCACTTGCTGTCGGGCTCTGCTATACTGTGCTATATTACCATACTATACAATCTTAGTTTAGCAGAGCTCCTTGCCAGGTTTGTGTACATGTGTACATAAAATAATATGCAAAATCAATATGCTCACATTAATTGAAAAAAAAAAAGCCTAGGGGTGGGGGGGTGGGAGGGATACTCTGGATTTCAAGTGATGGGGATCATCCAATGGGGGAAAAAATCAAAACCCCAAAACATCCCTGGACCAAAAATTTACCCCCCAAAAAACCCATGTTGAATCTCTGATTCTTAAAAATTTCCAGAAAGGATGATGTACTTAATTCGCAGAACTGCATGGTTGGGATATGGGCACTACTCCTGGGGTAGTACCATAAATCTTCACATTGTTTTTAATACCCCCCAAAATCCCTACTTAAATCAAGCAACACAAAAATATACTTGCCAAATTTTCCTACCCCCCAACATCCCAGAATTGAAATGTTCCATCCCCATCACTTGAAATCAATGTCTAAATCAGTTTTGTATGGCAGTTTTGATTTGGTGTGGCAAACATCGTTATCTGTCATTCTACATTAGAGGCAGCTGATTCATATGACATTGTCCAAATGTATAACTATGATGATGTATAATCTTCCCATGATTTACCCCTACAACCTCTTGGTATCAGTATGTAAAATACATAATTATTAGGTTCGACACTGTGATCTCATGCAAAGTTATGTGTTACTGTATGAAAACTGCCATTATTGCAGTGAAGAGTGTCAATATAAATGTCAGCTAATTGGTTTTATTTAAATTGACTGTCCTAGTTTGTCATCTCAGCTAGCAGAAAATGTCACTGTGCAATTTTTAAAGGGGTAATAACGTAACTACAAAATAAGCTAAAATTGTTGCTATGGAAAGTTGCCAACCCTCATATTGGAAACCCTAACTAGCACATACAAGCAGTCTGGCTATGTTTTTACCATAAAAAAGGTTTCAAGATTTTCAAGTCACAACCATATTTGGTAAGTCATGTGACCACAACAGAAAAAAGCCTAAAACTTGAGTGGCCTACACTTCTGGTTATTGAAAATGGGGCCAATGGTTAACGATCGCCAAGGTGCAAAATTCTTCGCTTTGACTTTTTGAAATTCACATTACTGTGAAATTTATGACGTCATAAGCATGCAAATTCATACCATTTCATCATTATCGTTGCAGTTATGTATGTTAACAACAATTACTTACGTAGGCTTGTAAAGGAGGCTTGAATATCTCCAATTGGCAAAAAAATTGGAACTACACATAATTTTCTCCAAGTTTTATGGATTTTTCTCTCTAAAATGCGGTTGGGGCCCACAGCAAGTTGTACATGCGCAATAACAATTAATAAATTTCACAAGAGCACCTTCACATGTTTCACCAATATAGTAGCAGAACACCGAAAAAAGTGTCCCTTGGTGACAACGCTAAGTCTGTAGTTAAGTTAGTCCCCCCTTAATATACATTCTATTTGTTAGGTTGTTTGTGGTGGAAGCTAGCTGACTTGCTCTCATAGCAAGCAGCCTTCCATTATAACAATAGTCATTGGGTTAGGCTTTAAGAAACCCCATGAGGGTCTTACTTGCCAAGATTAGGAAAGGGCCAAAGTGAATAGTAATTATGATTTTGGTTAAGTTTTGTGTAGACCGCTGGCAAACCAGTGTTTTTATCTTGTAACAAAGCTTTTGAAGTATATAATCATGCAAGAGGTTGTAAATTGTATGGTGCTGTGGTTGTATAGTACAGTCGGTGTATTTGAAATTTAACTATTGAAGCCCTGATTATGATACCACAATGTTCCAGACAAGAGAGGCCTAGGGTTCTTGGGGGCTGACACATTGATTTAGTTTAGGAGTTTGAGTTTAGGAGATTTAATTTCTCATTTATTGCCCTTACAGGTTTCCTATAGAAGTAGTGGGGAGAAATAATCGTTAAAATGTTATGCAAATTCATCATGTGATCCTGTTCTTAATTCTCGTGACCACTCTGTTTTATAATGCATTGATATTACAAGGAGAAATTTGATGCTGATCACTCTTAGGGGTTAAAGGGTTAAGACCCATCCTATTGACACCTTCAAAAGTTTTATTCAACTTCTGTTTACTTTGAATGTTAACTGATCAATGCAGTATTGAGCTGCATATTCTCCTAACTGCCCTTTATACTATTTGTATTGGTACTAGTAGGGAGAATATGTTTAAAAAAGTAGGGCATTTCCTCTTTGGTAATCAGTTAAGTTATTCACAGAATCTGTTTGTAAGATTGATTGTTGTAAATGCAAAATAAATGGTGATATTTAATCTGTAAGTCTGACAATGATGTACAAAAAGGACCTGGAAAGAGGTATTCCCCTGCCCAGATATTACCGGTATGTGTTTTCAACAACTCTGCTAGAAGTGATGATCATATAGTCACGAAGTTTCAGTTTTTTTGTTTCAGATGTTTGTGGCTATTACGACTTCAGACTGCCATCATGTGGAAATACCATACTTAAAACATTCAATGACCTTCAAAAATTGAACCAGTTGCTAAAAATATGTAAGAAAATGGTGGACTTATGAGGTCAAGGTCCTGACAAAAGCATTGTCTCAAAATTAGTGACAGCAGAAATAACTCTGAGCACAGGGTTTAGTAAACCAGAGAAAGCTAGGATTACTCTGCTGTATCATCAGAATTTATACGTATTTTTCTTTGCACTCCCTGAACCCCAAAACGACAAACTACAAAACAACCAAAAAACGTAATTAATGATAAACTTTCAATAATTAATTTATCATTTTCCTGAAAATGTTTGGATAGGAAGTTCAATGTGGTTTGCCTTTCATGATTCATGGTTGTTATAGACTGCTGGTTGTTAGCACTTCTTGCCAACTTTCATGGTCTCACTTCTTCATCATTGACTGCAGAAACCAAGCCAACACAATTTAACATGTACAACCCACATTTCGTTTGGCCTTTCTATCCAGATCCAGGTGCCAGATTTATGAAGCCCTATGAAAGTTTAGATGCATCCTGAGTATTGTTTTCTAACAATAAATTAATAACTCATATCAAAATAATGCTTAGGATACATCTTAATGTAGGAGGGCTTCATGAATCCAGCCCAGACGTTTGTGCTTTTTTTTTAAAAATAATGTTGTAATCAATGACTAATAAATTACTGTTAGTATTAACATTGTGCCTCTAACAATTTCCAGCATTATTTTTTGTTCTGCTTTAATGCTTACTATACAACCCAAAGAAAAAGTAGAATGACAAGCTAAGGAAAGGGAGGGCCATATCTGAACCATACATGGAAATGGTATGGGAAGTTTCTACTTTCCAATTAAAGCAGTTTCACTATCTGCTATCCATTGCTTTCTGTTGCTTTCCCATGGCCACAGCATGTGCTCAATCAGGAAATATTATGGAAGACAAAACCAATGATGTATATAAATTATAGCATCAACTTTACAATTTATTCAAAAAATATGTTTTACTCCGGACAAGAATTAATTACATCATTTCTGTACTTTCTCACAGATACCAATACAGATGCATCTAGAGCTAGCCATTTCCAAAAATAATTCATCTTTCAGTCTCTATATATAAATTACATATGTATGTGAATCATAATAAAACCACTACAAATTTTGAATTCGATGTAACAAAAATATAGCAAGTCATTGTACAATGAAATATTTAATTCCAAAGTCTATTTTAGGTGATGTGACATGCTGAGGACTAGCTGAGGAATACAAACACTGGTCTTTGTTGATACTGTTGATAAGGTTGCATTGAGAGCCTCGATAGAGCACTTGCAAATATTGTGGGTTGAAGCATGGTTGAGCCTTTACATTCACCGCTATTGACAATAATTATTAGAGTTCACTATCCCAAGATAGTTTGTATTCATTCCCTTTGATTTCATCAAAATGCAAAAAACTGAATATCGTTCCTACCAGAAAATGGGGGAAGTGATATCCCTTGAAGCCCTAAGATCAAAATTTCAATTCTCATTTGTTGCCCCCACACTTTTCTTATAGAAGTAGTGGGGAGAAGTTGTTAAAATGTCAAGCATATTCATCTGGTGTGATACTGTCCTAAATAATTTTTTCTTGTGACCACTATGCTTTGTAAAGCATTGAAATTACAAGGAGAATTTTGATGCTAGTCACTCTTGGGGTTGAAAGGGTTAATATGTAAATGGCACGAAAGAGTCACTTTCACCATTTCTACGAAACTCTTGGATGGTTGGAAATGTTGATCAACCAACTGAAAATGCAATAGAATGAGTCCAAGGTGTTTCACAAAAGTAGTGAAGGATTTTGAAATTACATGGCACTTTTCAAATTTGATTTTCTGAATGCACTTAGCAAGTCACAAAAGCCAGAAAAAGCAAAAATGGTACCATCTAGATTAGCCTTGAAATTATACTGTACATTAAACTGCCATTAGCTTCTAAATACATGCATCCTTGTAGTCTGCACACTGTCAACCTTAACATTAAACAATTTTAAATACCAATAAATATATTATTAATATAATGTATTTATTGGAAATGGATGATAACACAACACATCCAGATCAGGTACACTTTAACTGCTTATATTTTTAGTAACAGGTCAGCAAATGCTTCAAACTTTGTGGCTTTTTCAAAAACAATTCATGTGAGAAACGTCTGACAAGCAGGTTTTGCTGACATTTAATTAACTAAAATCTTGAAATCCAAGACGTTTGAGATGACCAGTTTGCCAGTTTGGGTAAGGTTACTGGTAAGAGTATTTTAAGGCAAACTCCCTTCTAGTATTTCTGACCATCTACTTTAATTTATATGTTACACGGTATGAATACTGTTAGTAGTTAATGTCAGTAATACTAATTACTACTGTATAATTAAACAACCAAAAATTGCTACATATAAACTGGTTGCAAAGTTTCCACTATTCCTGTGAAATCCATAAATTATTCTTATTTTAATATTTATTTACATTGCATGAAAATTGACTGTCTTGAACCCAAAAGGCTTTTCAAAATAACTATGATCATAATATTATTAGATGCACTGTTAGTTTAAATAAAATTCACTTGGATTCACTAACAGAGAACCTAGTTTAAAATTTGACTATATCTACCCACTAGAATTAGCTCTGAGCTTTTGAAGCGACCTTTCCTCTGCTTATCTTTGCTCCTACATAATTCATCAAGAAAAATTAGAATGACAGCAGTCTCAACAAGGCCCTAGTTACCAATTACTGATCATTCACTTCTACTTGGATCCTTCCTGACTGATACTGACACAGGGAACCTATTTTTCTTTTAAAAGCAATAATACTGATGCAGAGAAACCTATTTTTTATGAGCCCGACACTTTTTCTGGATAAAGATGTACTAAGTAAAAAAAGCTAAATAAATATGATCTAAGCCTACATAAGCCATGCTAATATTACGCTTAGATTATGAAGCCATGACCTTCAGTAATAATGATCAGCAGATAGAATGATGAGTGACAGAAGTACACTGTACCTGAGACACCCACTCCCTTTCCATCTACATGATACATTGAGTTAGAAAGTCCTGGCACTTTTTTCCCGCCCTATTCCTCTTGCTGGCTTGTGGTCGCCAGTCTGTTGTGTGAGAATTATTTATTAGTGAGCCTTCTTATAGGCTATGGCAACACTGCCCTTTTTCCCTTTTCCAGTGTTCCTTGACTAAATTAATCAACATGCATCGTCACTGTTTGTGTTGTGACAAAATCAGTGCAGACATGTACACTGTTCATACATAGGTTTTCATCAACTCTGCCTACAGTACATGTAGGTGGGAGTGAGACGTGCATGCCTTATCATCTAATAAAGCATTCAATCAATCAATCTACATGATCTACTTCTCTGGAGAGGGTTTTAAACTGCTAGCGGTCTATTTCCAAACAGCCGAACAGGCGTTTGAAAATTCTGGTCAATAAAGCGAATGGGCCAAGGACCCAGGGGAGGGGAGGGGAGGGGAGGGGGAGTAGGAGAGAGGCAGGAAAAAAGATCTGGCTGTACTGTTGATGGCTTGCACTTCGTGTTATCCAGAAAAGCACTGCTACCAGTCTAGGGATGGCTCCTCTGCAGGCTACAGACTAAACGCTTATGTCAAGCTGTCTTGGTGGCTACCAGGTCTTCAGCACGACTCCTACAAGTTTAGGATTGAAATATCTAACAACCCCATTTTCTCTCTTTTGATTCTAACCAGCAAATCCAGCAATGGAGTGTAACATGTGGTATGTAGTCCTTACTTTAGTTCATCCCAATTTAAACACCTGTTAATCATCTTATGTTTTGTCATCTTCTTTTCCTGGAGTTTTCCTTTTATGCCTCACATGGGCACTAGATTTTGAAGCATTCTGTCTCTTTTCCCAAAGCTCAGGGCAGTATGTTGTGAATTTCTCTCTGGTGACCTTCTTCACCATGAATAATGGTGCCTTTGATGAGCTACAATGCAAACTGCCACAAAATGAAAAAAATAATTTTAATTATAAGAACACAATATTGCTTCCTTCTCCTCAAGAAGGAACATCGAATGGTCCACCAATATCTGCTAAAACAACTTTTGACAACAACATAGATCTTAAATAATAATGACTTCATGAAGAACTTCATACACTGTTATTTAATGTTGCATTAGTTTCTCCATTCTGTAATATGGACAAACAGATTTGGCTGCAAGATTTCTGAGAGACTCCGTAGCTTTCCAGACATGTTCTGTGACTAAAGAACAAAACAATAGATGATACAATACAAACAATACCCCTTGCCCTGATAGCAAAAGATGCTACAGGTCATAGTGACCAATCAAATTATAGGTCTGGAATAGCTACAGGATTACTCAGATTTTCTTGAGCACAAGGTTAGATTGGTAAGGAATACATGTGTCTGGACTTGAGACCCACTTTGCATTCCAGTAACCTTAACCCTTTCCCTCCTAAGGGGTTCACCATTGACGAGTAAAATCGTCTGGCATTAGACAGAGTAAAATCTTTAAGTGCCATTTGGCACTCTCAGGAGTGAAAGGGTTAAACCTTTTCACTACAGACTTGTAGATCCACCTAATTACTGTAAACTGTAGTTTACTCAAAGTGCACACTGGTACATAAGCCCTAGAATCAAAGACTAGTATGGTGGTCAATTTATATTTATCAAACGTTGTTGATAAAACCAAAATCTTTGTGTACATCACTCACCCATTTGTATTATTTATTATATCTCTGAGATTAATCAGGCACACAGGAAAGAAAACTTTCAAA
This sequence comes from Galaxea fascicularis, assembly GCA_948470475.1. Lineage (NCBI taxonomy): Eukaryota > Metazoa > Cnidaria > Anthozoa > Scleractinia > Euphylliidae > Galaxea > Galaxea fascicularis. The sequence continues at coordinate 7,341,495 of OX419337.1, forward strand.
TTTAGTGGGCCGTACAGTAAAATACAGCCCACAAAATTAACCAATCACAGTGCACATACTAACTTAGAGACAAAATAATATTATTTATTAGCTTACCTATCTTGACTCTTACTTTCACTTCCATTTATCTGAAGCAACAGCAAATGAAAAGAAAAGTTTCAGTACAAGTGGGTACCCTGTGAACATTTCACCTTATCTGATATGACATAGCAACACAGGAGTGTGACTGTGTCCATAATACGAGTAGCTATAACAAATTTATTAACATTATATACCAGCTGGGATTTAATTAACTTGTGGGTGATGGCCTGACCACCTTTCCCCAAAAGACTCTGTTGGACATGGAAACCTCTGGCCAGACTGTGCACCCTTTGCATGGATAAAGGTGCAGCCCTGTACATGTAGCAATAATATTGCAAGACCTCATAAGATTGGTTAAAAAAAAAGACAAACAATCAAAACAGTAGCACCTAGCCATAAAACAATAGAGCTGCACCCTACGATGATTGAATGAAATTAGATGTTTCAAAGAGGTGCAGCCCTATCCGCATGAAGACTAATGTTGATCGGCCTGGTGTCTAGTGTCACTTTGTCGCTTGTTTATGGCCCCATCTGTCGCCTGTTTGGTTAGGGACAAATGTCACTTTTGCAAAGAAAACAAAAAGGAATTAAAATTGAATTGTCCCTGTCACATTAATTACTGCCCTTTTCTGTCATCTTCTGTTGGTTGTCACTGTTTTGGGAGAAGATTGTTGCCTTAATTTTCAAAGCCATGTCACTTGTCCCTTCTACCGCTTAGAAGGCTGCCATAAATTGGGAGAACTTCATTGAACATGAAGATGGTTCACCCACAGTTTACCAGTCTGAAATGTCAGCTGTCTCCTCCCCCTAACCCACAGAGGACGTGGGTGAGGGAGTTGTCTGAATTCCGAGCATTATAATGTCATCTGGTAATGTCATGTTATTTATAATTGTTATAATTTAGGCAATGTTGAATAAATATCATTTTTTATGCTTGGTTTCCATAATGATAGCTGTGATCGCCGAGAAACGTGTTCAGCCATCGCAGTGATTGTAGTGATCATATGGAAAGCTGTCTTCTGTTCATACTTCAACTTTGTTAACCCAGCCCAAACCTCAATAAATCACTGCAAACGTGCTTCCAATATTTTGTTGAAATCACCTAGTGTGTGTTCCTTGTGATGAAATGATTCAGTATAAACTGTGTATACAATACAAAGTAGTTCTGTGTTCCCCACCGTTGCTTGCAAATGTCACTGTTTGTGTGTTCCACCAATGATAAAAAGTTATCTGATTCAAATGTGTAACAACCAATAAAATGTTACCTACCATATCTATACAAGTACGCGAGGCCACCAGACGACATTATAGTGGTCGGAATTCACACATCTCTCTCACCAGCACCCCCTGTCGGTTAGGGGGAGGAGACGGCTGACATTTCTGACTAAATCATTTACTTACATGAACAGCTTGAGGTTCCTTCTCTGACATGGCTTCTTCCTGATTGGATTCCTTGAAAACAGAAAGTTTCAATGGCTTTTCTAAAAATTTGTTCCCATTTGCTGCCTGCAAACCTCCATTGGATATCTGCTCAATAAAATTATTCAAAGAATCTCTCAAATGCTCTACCACGACCCCATTTGAAGTAGTTTTGAACGTTTGTTTGTTTAACTCCACCAAAAATGCAGAACCGTGCTGTTTTAGGGTGAAAATAGGGTCACTTTCACCGACTGAGAGGGAACTCTCCTGACTCGAATCTCCGTTAACTGAACTGACCGGCTGACTTTCCACTCTGGAGAGAGAGTTTAACGACTTCATGGTTCTCAGCCTTTCAATGGCTTGCTCAAGTTTAGAACGGTATCCCCCTTCTAATTCTTTCACCGTGTTTTCAAGTTGATTGATTTTACCTTGTAAGTTCTCTTTCTCCTTGGCCATTTCCTCGTTGGCTCTTTCAGAAATTTCCAGCTTTTCTTGAAGATTAACAATTTGAGTCTGCAATGCATAAGAGGATTTCTGATCTTTACGTTGAAGGCTTCGTGCTTTTATCTGGTAATCTTCTAATGATCTCCTTTCCTCAACGAGTTGGTTAATTCGATTTTCACGGCGTTGAAGTTCTTTGGTCGCGCTGCTAAGTTGGTGTTCCAACTTAATGACAAGATCTTGTGATTCCTTTCTCTGGCATTCTAGCTCAGATCTTTCCCCTTTAATCATTTTCAGGTCCGTTTCAAGAGCCTGAACAGTGGCTTCACTTGCGTCTAAACGTGCTTTGACAAGGGCAAATTCTCTTGATGAAGTTGTCGTTATAACTGAACTTACTTCAAGTCGTTGTCTTTCGTGTTCAAGTTCTCTTATCTTTTTCTGGCTACACTGCAGTTTCCCTTCTAGGACAGATATGTGACCTCGTAAAATATCCATGCATTCTTTGTCGTTGCGTCGCAGGTCTTCCTCCAATTCCAACTTCAATCTGAGGGTCTTTATCTCTTCGTCCAGCCGTGCCTTGTCTTTTTCAATGACCGCTTCCTGTCGCCTCAAACGAAGCAGTTCGTCTTGCCACACTGAGTCACTCCCGCTGGAAGTATCACTTAATTCGGTTAAACTAACATCAGGTTTTTCTAAACTATCAAATCCACTTGGGAATCCATTAAATATGGAGCAATCGGCTCCATGATTTGGCGATCTTATCGGACATCTACAGGCCTGATTATCAAGAGGTAGATTCCATTCGCCTGAAAAAACCGTAGCTCCTAATACACTGTCATCGATTTTGAGTTCGTCGATCTTGCTCGGCAGGCCGAAGGAGAAGCCGTTGTAACTTGCAGACCTTTTCATTGCCATTCTCTGCGTTTTTCCTTGATTTGACATGACAACAAACAGCAGACAATTACCTTGTCTGTGTGTGTGAAACGACGTGAAGTGAAGCAGAAATTGACTTTTAGATCAGTAATTTTGACTAAGTATGGGAGGGTGCGTATTGTCTGGCAATAACTTAGTCTTGCTTGGAAGTTTCTTGAATTTTCCTCTCACGATAGAAATAACAAGGGAACATTTGTTGCTCAATTAGATTACAAGTAGATTTTAGTCTTCAAAATACCGATTCTTCGAAAAATAAGGCCTTGGAAAAATATCCCAGCTTGGGGTGGGGCAGGGAATAAAACGCTATTGATGTTGTAACACAGGACACCCAATCAACGGTACCACCAAAGTTGTCAAACCGACAATTAGAAAAATGATAACAGGCGGGGGGCCGCTGGGGATCACGACTTTGGTTGTTTACCATTTACATGGGAAAACTGGTTGGTCCAAGGTTGTAGCAAATGCTACACATCAAACACCCAAACGAAAATTTCCATGGGAGGCACCTGTTCCTTTTGCACAAACGTTCCCAACGGTCGGGTTTTCAGGGCGATCCACGCAGAAAGACCTGAAATTGGTAGAAATGAGAATGGAACGCACATTTCCATTTGGAAATTTGGACTACTTTTCAAGAAATTCCATTTTTTCCGGAAATTTTCGTTTGGAAGGTCAAAATAGCCTTTCCATTCAGTTTACATTCCAACCGATATATTTCCGTATTTTTTTGGTAAATGGTAAACAACCTTTGTTTTTCGCCAAATGCTTGTGCAGGATTTTTTTGCAGGTGCATGACTTTTCTTTTCCTTCTTTCTTGAACAAATTCTTTTAATTTTATCCATTTACCTTACATTAAATTTAAAAAAATAGTTTTGGCTTTCCCCCTCCCATCACTTTTCTAACGGTCCATCCCTAATAACATGGGTTTGTTTTATTTAACCCTTTAAACCATAAGATCAAAATTTAAACTCTCATTTGTTACCCCAACACATTTCATATAGAAGTAGTAGGGAGAAATTATTGTTTACTGGACAGTCTTTAGGAGACATTTGATGAAATTGGACCTTAGTTGCATATTGAACTCATACTATCCTGCTTCTGAGCTGATCTACTGTATGCCATACATGATGAAATTTATTTACCTAATATTTTTGTATTTATACTTTTCAATATTTTTATTTGTACATAGTATATAAATTTACACACATTCCGATTTTAGCTATTTTTAATATTCTTGCTGAAATATCAAGCAAATTCATCGTGTGATTCTATCCTTAATTCTCGTGACCATTCCGTTTTATAAAGCATTGCCATCACAAGAAGAAATTTTATGCTGATCACTAGGTCAGGGCCATTGAATTCTATCTGGATATTCAGTGGAAGCAGGGTGCCTGAATGGTTCAGGGCTCTGGATTTCAATGAAGTCACCCAGGTTCAAATTCCAGTTTGGCCACTAGTGAGTGTTGTTCTGGGTGAGTGCCTGGTTCAACTCCTATCATCAATGTAAATAGCCAACTGGTTTGCCTACCACCAGCTGGGGTTCTTAATGCTGTTGTCTTCATTTGTATTATTTGTTTCATAAGGCCTGTTCAAGCTGTGTAATAAAATATAGAGATTACTGGTAATATCCCATCTGCTTAGTGAGAACATGTGAAGGGGTCTTCGTGGAAAAACCCCTAAACAGCAGGGAAATCTGGACTGAGGCCTTGATGTGTTGTCTGAGCAATAGCAAGGTCAATGTCAAGTCCAAGGTCTGAAATTTCCCTGTAATAACCAAACTGGCAAGTTTAATAAGTCATTTATTATATGGCTTTTTATTGAAATAAAAATTTAAATAAAGAACTGTATTGAACTGGAAGTTGTACAGTTTGTTCCTGTTCAGAATTATAGAATTCACTCTCTCAATGTTCCTTGTCATTCATAATGTTAAAAGATCTAGATATTTTTGTCTCACTTAGATGCAGCTATTGTTGAGAGAAAAGTTTTTGCTTACTAGAATCACTGGGAGAAAGAAAAATTTTTGTAATGTCTGTGGTCATTACAAGGAAATCTGGCCCACTTTGTAGCCAATCAAATCACTTCTACTATCGTTGCCATATTATAAATACATAGAAGACTGCCGAGTCAACAAGCTGAATATTTAACTTAAGAAAACCAGAGAGACCTGAATGTATTGGTCTCTGAAAACATTTCTTTATTAACATGCTGCCATTAATGGTCAAATACAACACTGATTATACAAACCTCAAGTACCAGTCTACAGTAAACCTTCATTTCATAAAGAGCAGTGGTGCCGATCTTAGTGTCACTTTGAAAGGCCAAAATGAAAATGCAATATTTTCGCCAAAAGCAATGACATGCAGGTTTACTGAGAATAACTGTTTAAAAGTGTAGAAAATCACATTCTGTATCAACTTTCCCCAGCATGGAAATGGATTGGAACTTTGGACACAAATACAGCAATTTTTCAAGTCCTTCCCTTCTACACTTGACCAAAAGTATCTTTTTCTTTGCTTAATACTTGTGATATGCAATGGATTCACTGATATTCAGATTCACTTATGGGAGGCATGTCAATGTTAATTTGCATAATTTGAACGTACTATGAACAAAGGTAAAATGGACAACCATTACTCAAACTCTAAATTTGCTCCGATTATCACTAATATTATTTCTTCTTTTGTCAGCAGGGTAAGTGACATCCTGCTTGGTTCCTATTTCTTGACTGTCAAAGTGGCTTTGGCCAATTCTTTATTAGCAACACCACACTTATGGTGATGTCCCTTAATCACAAGACCACATTGGGCTGACCTCAGACACTTGATTTAAACTGATGGTTAGTTTAGGTTTGATCAGTCTGTGACCTTCCCAGAACAGACAGCATTAATTAGAAAGCTAAGTGACATCATGAGCAGATTTTTGGTTTTCTTAGAGAGGAATGCCAGTCCCACAAGATTCTAGAAATTGAGCCTACCAATCAACAGAACTTTGGGTTTAGTGTTTACATGTAGGCTAGATTCAGTCCTGAAGGTAACATTTCTAACTGGTAGTTTGATATTCAGGATTGTCAAAAAGCGCCAGTGACTGGCGATATTGCCAGATACTGTAGGGGGAAATATGGGGTTGTTACCCCCTGATTGCCATTTACTTTCCTAGATTCTCCTTCTACTAAAATCTTTTTGACAACCCTGGATATTACTCATATTTGCTATTACATGCCACAAAGGCCTTGTCTTCAAACTGAAGCTATGCAAGGGAGCCTTGATTTTGTTTCAAGAAAGAGTGAAATGTTAGGGGATAAGACATCAAGAGATGCCCTTAGACTCTCCACACTGCCACTTCTCATGTGCATTCATTATACAATTTGATTCTAACCTGTTTTTTCTACATTTTAGCAAAGCCAGGTAGTTACAGTGTAGGTAAAAACCCGAATGAAATTCCCGTTGTTACTGGATAACAGGCATTACCACTTGCTTAGCACAAGATACATAATACTGAAATTTATCTTTATCTGGGTCAAAGTCTTCATCATCTAACTCAGTGGCATCACAGGCAGGATTTTCAGAATCACCTGTAGTTCCTGGTTGGCTTGTACTCAACTGCATGATGGTTGTGTGACTACCCGTCTTTGTCTTGGATTTGATGGCAGCACACCACACAGCAGGGTTAGATGAAGCACAGATGCTCTTGATTGCAGCCCCAGCAGTAGATCCAAAGGCTGGCAGTGACAGAGAGAACATAGGTTGTTGATTGTCTGAGTGTGATTGGTAATAAGTGAGGGCACTTTGGGTTAGGGATCGGAGATTTTCATGTTCTAGCCTGGTCACTGATTTGGCTGTTACTACAAGCTCCAGAGTTTGATGAAGTTTCTTGATATTTGAGACTCTGGTGTCAAGGGGAACATCACTGTTAAGGTAGCTGGATAATTGCCCCATGGTTACAAGCTCCTCATGCATAAAATACTGAGTATAATCACGGGCAAGCTTCTCAGCACCAATTTCTATCAGGCACTTCATGGCATAATCAGGGTAAAGGAACTCTTTGGCCTTGCTTTGCAGCTTCTCCTGTTCTTCTTTGGTATCAAACTGCAGCAGATTTCTGACAAACACTGCCAGAGATGTCTTATTGGTACTGTGGACAACTGGTTGACATTTTCCACTGAGAAGCGCTACGCCACACATTTGCAATGAAGCAATGAGGTCTTCTTCATTGATGCAATCCTTCAGTAAGAGCCAAAGTCTTTCAGTGAAATCCAAATCTTTTCGAGCGAATTCCTGTAATGTTAAGTGAGCCATTGTAGCATCAGCGAATGTGGGTTCACCTTCCGTTCCATCTCCTTCATCTAACTCTTCTTCAACAGTTGGTGAGAACACGTTACTGGCATTTAACCTAGTGAAGAATGCATCCATCTGACTGGAAACTGGGTTTGCATTGACAATGGTTGATGCTGGCCAGGGGACTTCTTCATCCTTTAAAATCTTGGAAAAATGATCAACTTTCATCAATTCCAGGTACAAAGAATATGTTGCAAGTTGTACACTCCCTGGTACATTCTTGATGTGAAGAACCCCATTGCATGAATGTGGATGAGGCTGCAGAGGGGAGTTAACTCCACTCCATGTCAATTCTACAGCAATCTTGCTACTTCGGCATTCTTGGTTATCAAAATGTGATGAGCCCATGACCTCATGAAGAGCATATCCATGGATTTCAACAAAACCAGTTGATGAATTAGAAGAGTGATGCTGAATGAATGAATTCAACTCTGGCAAATCTTCTTTCCTTGTTACAGGTTCTTTCTTACTGGAAACAATGACATGTCTCATGGACTTTCTATCAGAAGTGTGCACGTTCAAGTTTATGTCCTTACTGGTCAGTTTGAGATTTGTTTCTGGGACCATTGCCAGGTAGGTGATTTCTTGAATGTTATTGCCATCCACACAGATCCACACTTCTACTGGCTGTAAAGAACCTCTCAGAGCATTTGCATACAGGGACAGGAAATATCTTGCTTCTTGTAGTGAAGTGGGACGTAGGTTTTCCGGAGCTATCAGCCATTCAGCAACACATCCTTTGTTTTGACTCTCATCTTTGCTTAGACCGGTGTAAGACTGCAAGGGTTCGCTGTTAGTGAGATAAAACACTTCTTGAGAAAGCGGTGTGCCAACTGGAACCCTTTCATTTTTGTACCGTGTGAGCTGTGAGGTCTCTTCGTCCGGGAAATCGGAGATATCTTGGAAACTTTTACCAACGATCAAAAACCCGTTTGGACATTTTCCGACAATTCTTCGCAAAGGATGCCATGTTTTCGGCGGAATGACCCAGACTTTAAACTCATGCTGTGAATCACATGTCACAAATATGGATTCCGAGACTTTTCCAGACGGATTGTTGATCAAATTAGTTATAATTTTCGTCAAAGAACTGGCGTCTTGAACAAAATTCTCCATCTTGAAAAGTGGCGGGAAGGAAACTCGACTCCAGACCCCTCGCCTCTCATTTCATTAAAATTTGATGCCTGGGAAGTTTCAGTATTTGATGATTGCGAGAAAAGCGACGTGTTTATAGTATTTTGAAATTTCGTGCAAGTAATGGCCACAATTTTGGGTGTTTGTCAGCTTAGCCTGAAGATGCATTGTCAGCTACAGTTTCGGATGGTATTTCGGAAACTGTTTAGTTTACGTCACCCACTTTGTAGCCGGAAATCGCTCTTGTGTACTCGTGGAATGTCAAACATCAGCAGGTTAGTGTTCACATCGATTCGCTGGTACCCAGCATTTCTGGAAATAAGTGATCGATTTAGATATCATGGTTTCATGGTTATTCGATTACACTGTGTTAATCAACCAAAGATTAAGCTTATCAACCTTTATTTCCCGGCGTTGTCAATCAATGGTTTCCGATAATCGATAAAATCAATAATAATCATTATTATATGGCTAGTGTTTGTACACGATATAACGCGCGCTCTGATTGGCTAAGTGAAGCGAAGCGCTAAGGCATTATTCTCCCGTAATGCCCACGGGCCGATTACGGATGATGCAAATTAGGAACAAAAACAACAAAAAGTCATCCAAAGGCCACATTTGTTTTATTTACATTGAAAATTGGTGCCTCTAGAGCAAAAAACTGAAAAGACGATCAGGAAAACTGTTAGTGAAACGTTTGACCTGAGTTTGGAAAAAATTAATGAATAGATTACCGTGAAGCGACGACTTGTGCTTGAACTATTTTTTTCCCCTTAGAACCGTTATGTTAGCCATATAATAAACAACTTAATAACCTCGACCGTTCGGTTGTTACGGGAAAATCTCAAACCTCGGCCTAGCTGTATTGACCTCGCTATCGCTCGGTCAATACGGCAAGGCCTCAGTTTGAGATTTTCCCGTAACGACCTCACTCTCAGTTATTAAGTAGTTAATAATAATCATTATTATATGGCCAGTGCTTGTATACGATATAACGCGCGCTCTGATTGGCTAAGCGAAGCGCTAGGGCATTATTCTCCCGTAATGCCCACGGGCCGATTACGGATGATGCAAATTAGGAACAAAAACAACAAAAAGTCATCCAAAGGCCACATTTGTTTTATTTACATTGAAAATTGGTGTCTCTAGAACAAAAAACTGAAAACACGACCAGGAAAACTGTTAGTGAAAAGTTTGACCTGAGTTTGGACAAAATTAATGAATAGATTACCGTGAAGCAACGACTTGTTCTTGAACTAATTTTTTTTCCTTAGAACCGTTACGTTAGCCATATAATAAACAACTTAATAACCTCGACCATTCGGTCGTTACAGGAAAATCTCAAACCTCGGCCTAGCTGTATTGACCTCGCTATCGCTCGGTCAATACGACAAGGCCTCAGTTTGAGATTTTCCCGTAACGACCTCACTCTCGGTTATTAAGTAGTTAATAACAATTAATCGATTGGTATTGGAAATCAATAAAAATCAATGCCTAAAAGTTGTGTGACTATCGATTTCTATTGATTTTCATCGATTGTTATTGATTATTATTGATTTTTATTGATTATGAAATTTGTCGTTTTTGTTAAATAAAACACACCATATGAATGAACAAACCATTCAGTTATCTTTATTTGTTGTGTTTTATGTCAAATTTGTAGCATTTTTACCCCTTATTACTATTAAAAGCTCACTTAAATTACTAGACTCTGATCGTCTCGAAACAAGAACAAAATTGTCTTTAGGTAATTCTAATCATATAATCTGCAAAGGGCGGTATATCCCAAACTAAATGGTTTGTTCTTTAAGTCTCTTCAGTGTCACTCTCTTCCAGCTTGTTAATTAGTTGAGGAAATTGTTTTTGTCTGCACTCACTGTCATGCTGCCTGAATATACGCATGCAGGCCAAGAGCATACATCTTGAACATTCACCCATGCAACCGAAAGGGAAGATAGCAGAATAATTGAACATTCACCCGTGCAACCGAAAGGGAAGATAGCAGAATAATTGTTAAAAGGAAAATGCGCTTCCCTTGTAATGTATTGTGGCGTTTTTAAACTTACACAGTAATCTCTTTGTGTAAGGGCCAAAGAGGACCAACAAGCTCTATTTGAAGATGGCCGAGCTGCCTCCGATCATTCGTAACTCCGAACGCATTCCCACGTTCTCCTCTGTTCTTGAATGCGTAGAATATTTCTCTGACAGTTCACTTCAAAAGGGCATTCGTGATAGCCCTTGACTACACAGCGCACTGACAATTCAACTTGCTTCGCCATCTCTTGAACAAGTGTGTTCTCGGAATCCCGGTTGAAGTGCAAGGATAATTTAAGTGCGCAATCGAATTACCCAATTACCCTGGACGTGTAAATAATTGCCCGGGACCAATGAAGCACGCCCACGCTAACACGCGCCAGAAAGTTGCATAATGAATTATTAATCAATGATTTTCTATAGAAATCAATGGTAATCAATAGCAATTAAGACTCCGAGTGTGATTATCGATTTTTATTGATTGGTTGCACCAATCAATAACAATCAATGGATTGTTATTGATTATTATTGATTGTATTGATTGTAATCAATCGATCGGAAACCATTGATTGACAACGCCGGGTTATTTGTACTCATTCATTTTACATAAAGTGTTTTTCACTCATGTGACTTTCAGCCATATTGGTTTAAATTTACTGAAACAAAAGAAGGTATTTGCATAATAATAGTACACTCAACAAAATTACTCAATTCTGATTGGTCAAGAGCAGTACAATTAATTCCAAATGGTACCCCGTAGAAGTACCTATTAACCATGGCAACGGTGCATAAGTTCGTAATTTTGTTGAATGTACTATAAATAAAAAATCGCACGACCTTCTCCTACAATTCAGGATTAATAGATCCTGAGGACATGATTTTGAAAGTTCTCAAATTGCACTTGCCTAAAGGTTCGTCCAAATGTTGAGAACTTTCAAAATCACTCATACCTATTAATCCCGAAGTGTACTCGAGGTCGTTCAATTTCCTATACAAATAGAATGAAATTCTCAGATGTTTGATTTGGGACACCTACATCGCTGCCATTTCCTTGTTTTCTATTGTAGGTGAATGCGAATACTGTATGTGGAAATCATATATTTGAACTGCAGTGCAAAGATTTTGTAAGATAATTAATAAGTATTTTATTCTTGATTGGCAACCTCAGTATTTGTAAGCAGAGACCCTGGAAAAACTTCAGGCTTCTACAGAAGTTGAACCCGTGACCTCTGTGATACCAGCACAGTGCTCTTAAACCATTTACCAAGCTAACAAGCCAACTGGTATCTGGTCATTATTTATTTGGTTCACAATAAACCTGTCAGTGATTAATGGAAATTCTAAGGGGGAGGGGAAGGGGGGTGGTAAAAGCAAAAGTTTTTAAAGAAAACTATGGAGCTAATTTTTTTCAGGGGGGAGGGGGTGCAAACTAAAAAATCCCTCCATGGGAGGGAAGGGGATATGAATATTTTCTGGAACCACACAATTTGCAGGGTTGTTGCTAAGCGCTGGCTGCCGACGAAATTCAAAGGCTGAGAAAGGTGATTGCTGGCTGGGTTTGGCCGGCGAACACACGGTAACCCACCCCCATGTCAGCTTTCGCTGGCCCAACTGCTACCTAAACTGGCTGAGTAATTTCTTAGCTACAACCCTGAATTTTTCTCTTATATGTATGCTGGTGAAAGCGTACAAGGAAAGATTTCAGCCTAGCACCATGCATTACTTATATACTTGTACATGTATCACAGTCATACTAACCCTACTCCAGAAATGACAAGCATGAGTAGAGTTACATTGACTCACAAAGATTAATGTATACTGGTATGTTGCAGACCTGTAAAAATTAAATTCAGGTAAAAATGTTTTAACCCAGGTTGATTCTCAAATACCCTTGTCTCCTAAGCCTAATTATTCAAAATAAGGGTCCGGAGACAAAGGAAATTGATTTTCATCCTCTGTTAAAAATTGTTTACCTCTAGTCAATTTAATTTTTAATTGTAACATATACATAATCAGTGTATGGGGCAGTACATAAATTGTGCTGCGTAAGACACAATATCGAGTTGTCTACAAGGGTACAACTTAAAACTACAGTGTACTTTGGTTGCTATGGTCAGAGGTGCTTGCAAATAGTATGGAAAATATTTAGATTATGTAATGTAAGAATCTGGCCACTCTTCCACACAGTGTGCATTAAACAGAATGCTGGATCTCATTTCAATTCAGTGCCTGGCATAGAGATGCAATATACCATGTTTTCAAGAATGAAGATGGCAATGTACCAGTTGCACGATTTGTTGCTGTAAGTAGAGTTTAATATTTTCATTATCATGTTAGTTTGTGTCCAAATAAGGTGCATGTGTATGTTGCAGTTAAAAGTTAAATTCAGGTAAAATTTTGGTTGAAAATCATCAGTCTAATGATATATGTCCGGAGGAGCTACAGGATTAGTACTACCCTGCTAATACAACCACCATCAACCCATGAAAGTTTATTCATATTACCAGGGTGGATGGATTAGCAGGGTTTTCAAAAAAATTAATAGGATAATAAGTGGACTTTTGCAGTTTGTGCCACAGGAAGCAGTCGTAACAATGGAGTGGTCATTTTAACGGGTTGGTCGTATGATGGGGTTCCTGTATACCAAAAGTCAAGATTTCACCCTTGAAGCCCTTGTAAAATGCTGTCATGCGTGATTTGCTTCATTTGATGCCTGCTCCATAGGAAGTGAGAGTTTGGTTCTTTTACATGTTAAAGTGTACATCAGTCGAATCTGACATAATCATGATCAATAATTTATTTTACCATCTGTTTTTGAAAGCCCAATTCCTAATGTGTCCTCATTGATCAGTGATATTCTAATACATTCCTCTTGGCATCTTGGGATATCACTGCAATGTCAGTGGCTCCCACCCCTCCTTTATTGCTCACATAAAGTCCAGCAACTTAAAGTGCCTATGACCCCAAATTATTTTTTCGCCAAAATGAATCTTTGCACCTGTTCGAAATGCATAGCGACCTTTTTTTCCTATTTTTAATAACTCCCGCCTTTTTACAGGCTTCAAAACTTACGAAAAACCAAGGATCGTTTGTTTCGCGACAGAGTCAGAAGGGGAATGGGTCTTTTCCCGATTTGATGTCAAAATCTACTTTGCATGCATATTTACAAAGAGTTAATGTGATGCAAATCAGTTTGTGACGTCAAATCGGGAATAGACCCATGCCCCTTCTGACTCGGTCGTGAAACAAGTGATGCTCAGTTTAGAAGCCTATAAAAAGTCGAGATTTGTTGAAAAAAGGAAAAAAATGCCACAATGCGTCTCAAACAAGTGCAAAGATTTATTTTAGCGAAAAAAATATTTGGGGTTATAGGCACTTTAACGCGAAAGTTATACGAATTGACAGTGAAGAGGGAAGATCCAATAAAATTATTATTCTGACTAGACAACATACCAACTGGTTAGTAATCTCAGGGCACAATCACTATCATGTAGCTACAGTGAAGGGACTCATCCAGTAAGACATGATGGTGAGAACTGACAAGACAGCTTTTCCATTGCTTAGCTTTACACCCATCTGGAGATAGATTTAACCAGCAAACTTTTTTTAGGCTCTAAAGGAAACTGGGCTGCGAGTTAGAGATCCAAGGCTGAAGGAAACAGTGAACAAGTTTGAACAATATTTGCAGCATGAGAGTTTTGAGGGCTTTGTTGATGAGCCAACATTTAGAAGGTAAAACGTGTAGTACTTAAAACCCAGAAATAAACTCAGTAGAAAACAGATGCAAGTGTCAAGCAACCTAACTTAGTTCATAACTCTATTTATTTATAAAACACTTTAAAATGATTGTGAATTTATATGTGAAGATCATTTCACCACTGTAACTATACAAGCTTCAGTAGCATATCACAGCTGCGATGATGTTCCAAGTTTAGTTATCTCTATTCTCTTTTCCTAAGTTCAATATGATCTTTGTATACTCACTATTATATATTTATTATAATCACTTGTGGTAATTACTATGCACCAATATGATGCAGACCTTCCAACTCTCACGGTTTGGCCGTGAGACTCACGGTTTAAGGTGTCATCTCACGGCCTCACGGTTTAGCCTCTAAATCTCAAGGTTTTTCACAATATTGAATAAATCAATAAAATAGCAATCACAATCAAAAACAACCTAAAATGAAATCAAATTTATGTGTTCAGTCTGTCTTTATCACCATTTTCATGTCTTTTCATCTCAGTTCAATCAACTTAATTTATGATTTTTACGTATTATAGTCTATAAATAATAGTAAAACGTTTGTTGCTCCAGTACAGTCGCGTTCATTGGTAATCGACTATCAAAGCCTTACTAATATTGTTAGTGTTGATGTTTCTTTGTTTTCGAAAAAATTTGAAAATCTCGAGGTTTGGGACCCAAATCTCAAGGTTTCTTCAAGTAAATTTTTGGGATCTCAAGGTTTGGGTGTTTCAGAGGTTGGAAGATCTGTGATGACTTAAACTTCCAATTGCCTTGTTAGTTCAGGTGGTAGAACTGACTGTACCATACCACTATTGTAGAGGTCCTGAATGTAGTGTTCACAGCTGGAACAATAATCCATATCTTCATAACACTTTTGATCATCTGAGTTCTGATCACCTGACTGGCCACTTCCCCCCTCTTAGTTTTATTGTAAGTTGTTTTTAATTGTAAGATCCTCCTGGGTTTGATTTTAAAGGAATTGTTAAATGCACCTAAAAAAAAATAGGATCATTGTGGGTAAAAACGTTCCCTACTATTGAATGTGTAGGTACTGTAGCATTTCAGTCTACTATACGTGTATAAGAGATGTGAAGTAAATATGAAATAATTCATATTTGTACTGCGGTTGTAGATGCAAGTGAAGAGTGATCATCGCAGTAAATTTTCCATTTTAAACAACTGGAAAGAAGAAGCCTGAAAAAATCAGGGATTCAACGGGATTCGAACCCGTGACCTCCGCGATACCAGTGCGATGCTCTACCAACTGAGCTATGAAGCCACACATTGGGAGCGAGGTCAAATTGAGTTCATATTTTCCCGCACAGTGAAGTGATGTGAAGTAAATATGATGCTTAAAATGGAAAATTTACTGCGATAAAATTTACTGCGATGATCACTCTTCACTTGCATCTACAACCGCAGTACAAATATGAATTATTTCATATAATTTACTTCACATCACTTCACTGTGCGGGAAAATATGAACTCATGCAGTACTTTTCCTGTCCCCCTCCCTTTCCCCACCCCCATCCCCACCCCCTCCCCCCTGCACTGCCCCTGTTTGAGGGTTGAATCTCTTGGGACCTTGTCACTGAGAATGAGAACTACAGTGCTCCTAGGAGAGGGGTCGCAGGTCAACCGTCTGAGAAAGCTGGCTATGTAGCTCATTGTTGAGTTTATATCAATTCTGTTGTGACTGACCTTGGTATTGGTTTGTAAATTAAATGGTCTTGACTAATCAATAAATATTCATTGATAATAAAATTAGATCCATACAGGAAAACAGTGTCCTTATTGAGACTGCACTTCTTGGGGAGTTTGTTATTCCAGAGTTTAATCAATTTGCTCAGCATATAGAGGACATCTACCAAAACTGTAAGAGAAGTGTGGATGGAAAGGTAACAAAATACAGTGTGCAATTAAAAGTAATTTCAATTGGTGAATAGCATGTTAAGGTAGATAGATACACATGTAGATGGATGAGTGGATGGATGGATGGATGCCATGAGCTGAATTGCTTTTATTAGTCAGTAAAAGAAGCTACAACAAAATAAAAAGAATATACGGTAGATATTGAGATTTTGATACACAACACTTTGCAAAACTACGAAAATTAAGGCCTGCAGGAATATAATTATATTTATTATGTACTGCAAAGTGGTTTATTTCTAGTTGGCCAGTTTTAGCCAATCTGATTAATCTGATACACTGTCTCATTTTGCATGCCAATCATATACACTGTACAAGTCAGTTTAACTCTCTACAAATGTGATATACAAAAATCAACATTCTTTGTACAAAATTAAGCAACTACAGTACATGTACTTGAAGTGCAGGAATGAACCTCTCACTAATGGAACTGTGTTCCCACGAACATATAATAACAATAACTTTTACTTTTGTTATAGTTATTACCAGTAGTTGTGGTCAAGATTGGGTTCTGAGGAAGCATTATTTTTCCAATGGTTTCTTTATATGATAGGTGGCTGACTATATCCCTCAGCTGGCAAAGTTTGACCCTAATCTTTTTGGCATTGCTGTCTGCTCTGTTGATGGACAAAGGTCAGGTTTCACTCTGGTCAACAAGCTTATTTTGTTAAAAAAACATGCAAAAAAGGCAGCTGCATTCAAATCTTTTTTTTATGATCCAAGTACAGTTTAATTTTTATTTGTAATCCATAACTTGCAGTCTGTAGCAGTGTCTGTATAAACATTGATTTGGTTTTATCAATGGAGTTCAAAGATAAATGTTAATTGTCCACCGTACAGGGATTCTAAAAGCTGACATTTTGAGCATTAGCCCACTGTCAGAGCGAATTTCATCCTCTCTATACGCTAGTCAATTTACATTATCAACTCTGTTGATATAACAAAATTTTACCTTTACATTACCTACAGAGGGTCAATGGAAATACCAAGGAGAGGGGGGAGGGGAGCAAAATACAAAGTTTTCAAAAAAGTATGGAGGGGGGGGGAGGCCACCTAAAACCCTCCCGGGGGGGATGGACATTAATTTTTGTGGAACCCCACATTGTGCACCTGTGTATGATGTGTAAGCTTGATGTTTAAATTTGTAGCTTCCCATGCTCCCCTCTCCATTGTTCCTCATGTTCCATAAGGGTGTCATCATTATCTGACAAATTACAGAGACTTCAAAATCATGTGGCTCAGGTCCTCACTCACTCCAGCTATGATGTGACACTAACCAACTATTTAAAACATTAAACTAGGACAACTTCAAAACTCATCATATTCTAAAAGCTGAGATGGTCTACAAACCTATGAATGGCCTAGCTTGCACCCGGTTATTTGTCTTCAAAATTCATTCAACTAAGTGACACAGTGCTTGTCCTTAACTATTTAACAAAGTAGTCCAAGGGCTAGTGGAGTCTAAAATGTACTAGCCAAATGGTGTTGTTTGGTAGCCAATCATCACACTCTCTCCAAAACTCTTCTATTACAAGTAGCCCAGTGGCTAGTGGTTCTCATGGGCTAGTGGACTACTGCTAAGGTCGCGGGCACTGTGACGTTATTACTTCTTACAATCTGCAAGATTTCGAGAATAAGCTTGCTGTTCCCTTGTCATGTACTAACTATAATTATAAAGTTTAAAATAGCTTTGGTTTTAGTGGCCCTCTGGTGTTAGGCAAGCAATGTCTTTAACTAATTTTTGACAATTGCAAAGTTTTATTATACATATATTGTATTATACACATTTAACTCATAGCCAAGATGAGCTTTGGAGCTGGTGCTTTAAAGGTTGATGGGATCCTAAGTAATTTGGGCACAGTAGGGAGGTAACCATGGCAACCCTGTGAGTGGGAACTACCATTGCAGGCAGCCACCAACAGGCATTGCCACACTGAAAGGAATTCAGTGGAATACGTACCACTTAACATACTTACCAACCCTCTGAAAATGCAACACAGGTGGGAGGGGATGGGACCAGAAGAAACTCTCTCAAAGAATGAATCCATAAAGATTTGCAAGCAATGACCTGCAATATTCACTAGAAGCCAAGCACGTGTAATCAGTACTTGCAAATTCCAGCCGCAGATTGCTTGCACAAATGAGCACCACCACTGGCAGTATTGCCTCAAATTTAACCTTGCCTGAATTACATTTAGCCTCAGTTAATGCCTGTCGCAAATGGAGGTTAGGTGCTCAAGGATCTGGGGACTGGTAGCAACAACCCAACCCCTGGTCAGTGGAACACCCCATAAGCCTGCCCTTAACCCGCAGCCCAGCCACAAGCCCCACCCAACACACCAGACCCCAAATCAAGCACCCATCACACTGAACAATAAGTTCAAAAAAAAAAATCCCCAATAGGGAGAGGAGGGAGGGGAAATACTCGAAAGCCAGCGAGCGCCAACACACCGAACGCTGAG
Organism: Galaxea fascicularis; assembly: GCA_948470475.1. NCBI lineage: Eukaryota > Metazoa > Cnidaria > Anthozoa > Scleractinia > Euphylliidae > Galaxea > Galaxea fascicularis. The sequence goes on from OX419337.1 coordinate 7,360,007, forward strand.
CTAAACAAAACCACGAGGACATGCGAAGGCGCACGCGTAATATGCAAAAGAACCGCTGACTGCTCGAACTGCCAGAAGACGCCACGGAGAAGCCCAACATGCAAATAACACACGCACACGCTAAAAAAACAATGCTACAGGCAACACCCCAAAAATACTAATAACACACTAACGCTAACGCCACGCAATGCCACAACAAACAGAGCAACTTGGTCCTAGTCGTTAACTAAGTCAAATTGCACTTAACCCTATTTAAATTTAAAAAAAATAAATAATTATATAGTTCCTAGTGATAATGTTACATTTAGATTGTAATTATTTATTTACTGTACAGTAATTTATAATGCCTGATGTTTATTACTGTGTGTAAATGAATTAAAGATGATGATGATGATGGTGATGTGATCTCTCTCTTATATCAGGAGACGTCCCTAGCATGAAGCACTACAGGGCTCCCTTGCTTCTTTAACATGGTTATGTGTAGTTCAGTGGAGATTAGTTCATGATGATCAGTTCCCTATTGAAATCCTTGACTTTGTTTTCGTAGCATGATTACAGTATGTCATCTTTCCTTTATCAGATTTGCCATTGGAGATTACAAGGAACACTTTTGCCTTCAGTCGGTCTCCAAATGTCTTCATTATGCTATTGTTTTAGAGGATTTATCTGCCGAAGTGGTGAGTACTTAAGACTGCTTCAAATGAATCTGACATTTTTCTAATTCTCAAATTCATTCAAGTGGGACAATAATAATTTGCAATTCTTTATTCTTTCCGGACACTCTCATAAAGGCCTTATCGCAAAATTGAATTTTGATTTAGATCTTCTTTTGATCATTAGGTTCATAATTATGTTGGCCATGAACCAAGTGGTCAGACATTTAACTACTTACACTTGAACAATGATGGTAAGTAAACAAAGTTTACTTACCATATGCCATATATAGCCCTTAAAATATTAAGCAAATAAATAATGCTATTAATAATAAATAAACATAATTATATAATTATATTAATTAAATAAAATTATTTGTAGGTGCCATCAGAAATTGTTTACTTATTTTAATGAATGTTAAAAAGTGTTTATAAAATTAATGCATTCTTTATCTGTTACATGCAGATCAACCTCATAATCCAATGTTAAATTCTGGTGCCCTGGTCTTATGTTCTCTTCAAAAGGTAAATAAATATTAATAATGAGCAATACATGACTTTTTGTTGTAATAGCTCCCTTTGAACAATAAACACTTCGAGATTCAACAACACAACAACATTGTATTTCAAAATGGCGGTTTTCACATCAGTGCCTCGTGTCTACCTAACCACGTGACCTAAGCATCACTTCCGGTACACTACATCCCCCCTCCACTTAGCAATAAGCTTCATAATATTTTACAGCTAATGTCCAATGTCCGGCTCTAGTGTTCAATGTCTTTCAAAACATAATAACGTATTAACTTGACATAAAGTTGGGAAGAATAGCTTTAAGGGCAGGCTGAACTACACACATAATCTTTCATCCAGGTGGGAGCCTGTCTGGTGCGGACGGGCCGAGGGGGAGAGGGATTAGGATTTGCTTCGGAAGGGAGAACAGGATCGAGGCCAGGTACTGTTGGAGGAGTCTGTTCAGCTGTTTTTGATTCTTCTATGGTTGGTGGCCCACTTCTCTCCTGTTCCCCCGGGGTTTCATGGTAGAGGTTCGGCTGGACGAACTTTTTCATGTGGCTGGTATTACGCATCTTGGTGTTCCCCTCCTGGTCTTCTATGATGACCGCGCTACCCCTCTTGTTAATCACTGTGTATGGCACTGGCTCGAAATTCGGTGATAGTTTGTTGTCACGGCTTTTGTTCAGCAGGATTTCATCACCTTCCTCGATGTCACTGTACTCTGCCGAGCGCTTCGTATCTGCGTACTCTTTTTGCCTGAGCTTTGCGCGTGCGTCTCTTTCGTGAAGAAGTTGTTGCCAGTGGGCCTCGCTGATCCTGTCTGTTGGGATGGTTACCCTTGGGAGCTTGTCATTTAGTCGTCGGCCCATCAAAAGTTCGGCAGGGGACAATCCAGTCACGGTGTGGGGTGTGGTTCGATAGTGGAAGAGGAAATCTTGTACCGCTTTCTTCCAGTCTCTCCCCTCTAGAGTGGCAATCCGTATTATCTTCAGTAGGGTCTTGTTGCATCGTTCGACCTCGCGTTACTCTGTGGCCAATATGGGGTGCCTTTCTGATGGGCTATTCCCAGGTATTCCAGAAAACCTTCAACTTGCGCGGAGGAAAATGGTGGGCTGTTATCTGAGCGGACCGTTACAGGTAAACCATGCGTTTGGAAGATGCCTTCCATTGCCTTTGTAACGTGTGCTGCGTCGGTCTTCTTTAGCAGGATAACTTCAGGCCACCTTGAATAGTTGTCTACTACTACTAGAAGGTGGTTGCCCTCGGGAATTTCAAGGAGATCAACAGCTATGTCTGTCCATGGACCTTCAGGGAGGGTTGTGGATCTGATGGGTTCGGCTTTGCTTCGTGGTCCAACCAGTTGGCAGGGATGGCAGGCGCGGATGAAGTGTTCAATTTGCTTGTCCATCTGGGGCCACCACACCTTTTGTCGGAGTCTGGCTTTTGTGCGTACCATTCCCTGGTGGCCCTCATGGGCAAGTTTAACCGTACACTTCCAGAGGCTCTCCGGCATGATGATGCGGTTACCTCTGAGAACGAGCTGGCCTAAGACCCAAAGTTCTTCTGCTAAAGCCTTGTACATGGTACCTGATAGACGACTCCAATCTCCTGAGGTAATAGCTTCATGCACCAACTGTAAGGTAGGGTCCTTTTCGGATGCTCGTTCAACTTCACGGGCTGTAAGTGCGGCTGGTACTGCGTTGCTAGCGATACTGCAGGCGTATTCTCTGGTCTCGATGGCATCTTGGTCTTCAGGTGGATCTACTGGGAGTCGGCTAAGGGCATCTGCAGGGTTCTCTTTCCCGGCGATGTGCTTGACTACATAGGAAAATTGTTGGAGATACAATAACCATCTTTCAATGCGTGCTGACGGGGGTGTACTCTTGGCACTTAGCACAGTTACCAGTGGCTTATGATCTGTGCAAATCTCAAAGGCGATGCCATATAAGAAGAGGTAAAATTTCTGGCAGGCCCAGCGTACCGCCAGTGCTTCTCTTTCGAACTGGGAGTACCTTCCTTCGACCTTACTAAATTTTCGGCTGGTGTAATAGACTGGCCTGTATGAACCATCCGGCTGTTCTTGCTCTAGGATTGCACCAAGTCCAACAGGGGAGGCATCTGTGACAAGATGGGTCTTCGCATCCTGGGTGAAATAGGCCATGACTGGTGCATTGGTTAGAAGGGTCTTGATTTGGTCAAATGCTCCTTCTTCCTTGGTACCCCATCTCCAGGGCTTGCCCGTGCAAGCAAGCTCCCATAAAGGACTTGATATGGTTGAAAACCCTGGGACAAACTTGGCGCAGAATTGGGCTGATCCCAGAAAGCTTCTCACTTCGGATTGATTCTGCGGTCTAGGAGCACTGACGATGGCTTCAACCCTCTTTTTGGAGACTTGGAGCCCATCTCCCGTTAGTACCTCGCCCATGTACGTCATACTTTCGGCGCCAATCACACACTTATCATAATTGAGGGTTAGGCCATTTTCTTCAAGTTTCTGCATTACTCTGTCAAGGTTTTCGTCATGTTCTTTCTGATCACGTCCGACTACTCTCACATCGTCATGGAGGTTGTGGGCACCAGGGCAGTCCTTCAGGATTTGCCATATCAATTGTTGAAACTTCTCAGTTGCCATGTTAACTCCGAAGAATAACCGCTTGTAGCGATAAATAGCATCTGGGGCCGCAAAAGTGGTGATGTCTTGTGAATCAGCATGCAGCTCAACCTGGTGGAATGCCATGTTCAGGTCTAGCTTACTACCTCAACGGTGGGAACAGGGTGTTTCTCCCTAAGGATTGCACGATTCGCTTGCCTCATATCCAAACAAATTCGGATATCTCCATTAGGCTTTTCCACGACCACAAGCGGATTGATCCAGCTAGTTGGGCCACTGACTTTTTCGATCACATCAAGCTCCTCCAGCTGCTTCAGTTTGTCTGCCACTTTCTGCCTCCTGCTGAATGGAATTCGGCGTAATGGTTGTGCTACGGGTACAACGCTGTCATCCTGGTGCAATCTTAGCTGGTAACCTTTCAGTTTGCCCAGGCCCTTGAAAACGTTGGGGAACTTAGCCCTAAGGGTAGCTTTTTTGTCGCCAGATTGGGTATCTTCAAAAGTGGTGTTGCAACTGTTTACATCAATTCCGACTTTAAGTACTGCAAGCATCTCAGAAGTTTTTCGACCAAGCAAAGTGGCAGCATCCCCCGGGACTATGTAAAATTCTGCAATTGTTGACGTGTTGGTTTGTGGCACACTGACTCTTAATTTACTACTTCCCTTGAGCTCTAGGGGTTGAGAGTGTGCATATGCATACACATTTCTATCACACGCAGCTAAAGCCTTTACCCCCCCGGTAATAGAGTGAAACACATTTTCTGACATGAGGTTGCAGCTGGCCCCTGAATCTACCATAACGCTAGTTAACTTATCGTTTATACACAGATCTAGTGTCTCAGGGCTTTCCCTAGCGGAGGCACTAAATACATAATACACATTATTTTCTCCTTCATCAGAATCCTGTTGCTGGGTGACAGCTCATACTTTCTCCTGCTTTCCTGCTCTTCTGGTTGGGGTCTGGGTCCTCCCTCGGTCGGATTTGGGGCTGCTGTTCGTGTTAAGGTCTTGGATCTGAAGATTTTGCGCACACCAGGTCCTGCTGAATGCAGAAGAAGGGCTCGCTGCTGTGTTGGGTCTGCAACACCTGATGCTGCGACAAAAAGTTCAAATTCATCTTTCCAAATGCGCCAACGCTGCGAGAGGGTCGCAGGTTCACCAACTGTGTCGAAGGCCGCAGGGCCAGTCAATCCACTTAAACAGACAGCCATGTTATAGAATTCCTCGTCGAGGGTTCCTCTAACTCTCCTATGTACGTTCTTTATCCTCGTCGCCAAATGTAATAGCTCCCTTTGAACAATAAACACTTCGAGATTCAACAACACAACAACATTGTATTTTAAAATGGCGGTTTTCACATCAGTGCCTCGTGTCTACCTAACTACGTGACCTAAGCGTCACTTCCGGTACACTACACATGTATGTGTACATGTCTGTCTTTTTAGTTATGTAGTACATAGTAATATTGTCCAGCAACTGCGCAATTTCTTTAAAGAAATTTATGATTTTGAAAAATAAAATTCAAAAAGTATCCTCTTCCAGAGGATTTAATTCTGCTTGAGAATCAATGTTACAAATTATTTTTAGTGAGACTTGATCATGAGGCTTGAATTGCCATTACTTGTAAAATTTAACTTAACTCTCCTGTCATTTTTTTCGTTTCGATAGCCCGAATGGCCATTGGCTGACAGGTGCGATTATGTAAGTGATGATGCATAATAATTAATATTAAATAACAAATTGTGATAACAATGATGTTAAAAATTAATATTAATTAAAAATAGATAGTATCAAATATTACATTACTTTAATTGAGCAGGGATATACACTGTAATTTTTTCAACAACGTGATTATCATCAGTGGAATGCTGTATTTATGCCTGTAGTTTTCATGTTTAACTTTTAATAGTATAATGCTCATGAAAACAATATTTAGAAACAGCTGGGAAAGAGCTGGCTTGGGCTATTGGCTATTGGCTATTGGCTAGGTAACTGAGGCTTTTCCTGAGACGAAATGGTTGTAGCCCATCACTGGGCTTTAAGAACAAGACAGGTACTTAAAATTAAGCTGACCAGTACATGATTGTGCACGTCAAGGCAGTGCACACACTCAATAAGTGATGTCTTCCACAAGACGCAACATGGCAGGGCTGTGCTCTAGTGGCGCCCGGTCGGCCCTGGCGACTTACTTTTACCATCGGGCGACCAAGAAATATTAGTTTTTGCACCAAACGTATATGCTGGGCGCCCTGGATTTCAAGGGTTTAGAGGTTTGGGCGCCCAACTACTTTTCTTAGAGCACAGCCTTGCATGGAATGGATAATCTGGCTTTTTAGACCAGGCACTTTAATCTTGCCAACCCCTATTACTGACTGAGGTCCCTCTTATCATGTGCACCCTGATTCTCTTGCATGATCTTATCTTTCCTTGCTTTTCATCCATCACCAGCAATAATTTAAAGAACAAGTCTAAACTCCCATGTGTCTTATGGGTGATTTTGCTGTTATTGTTGAAAATTTATTCAACAGGTTCAAAACAAGTTTAAGCAAATTGCTGGAGGAGAATATGTAGGATTTAGCAATGCTACGTGAGTGTTTGTTTTTATTACTATCTTTATAACCAGTATTTTGAATTAGTGAAGAGATCTTTAGTTTATTAGTAATGTTCTTGTTTTGACAATTTAGTTAGACGAAGTAATTTTGTTAAACTTTCTCACAGTTCTGTGAGAGTTTGCAGTTTGAATGAAGACGAGGAAAAACTTTTCAGTTGTAGTTGTTACGTGCTGGCATAACCAAAAGATGTCCACGAACAAGACATAAGTGAAAAGAGCTCCCGAGTACAATATAAGGCACGCAACAAAAGTGTGACAACGAGCAGTTACCCTTTTAACTATTGTTTATTTAGTTATACACTGTTACAATTAGGTTAAAGATTAACTTAAGCAGTTCGTAAAGCAGGCTTACTGTCTTTCATTCACTTTGAACTCCAAATTCCACCGTCTAGAGACAACAATTCCTGACTTTCTTGATTAACTGGATCCTTTCCACTCATTGGCTTTTCTGTGCTTATAGTGAACTCTGAACTCTTGTCTTCTTCTCTTTTATCTCTCTGGATATAGCAAGGTCAAGGGTTATAGCTCCACCATAGTTATAGCAGTTGATTATAAAGCTTTTTCACAGTATAGCATCCATAGCATAGGTTCAATCTCAGTCAGCCGTGAGGGTAAGCCCTCAGGCAAGAGAGTTTTCTCTATTACTTACGAGCCTGCTTTTATACTTTTTCTTCAAGTATGTAGAATGTTCTGTTACTATTTATAGTGTATTACATGGTCTACTATTTGTGGAAACTGCTGAGTCACATTAAAGATGCTTCTGGAATATTACAGATTATAAGATAATTCTAGAAAAGTATGGAATTACATGACAGATAAACTAAAAGTAATTCTGATCCTCATAACATAGTGTTTTAGTAGACATTCAACCCCCGCTGCCCATTGAGAGGGTGGGTTAGGAAGCTAGGAGAGAAGTGAAAAAGAAATGAAAAAAAAAAAAACAACAATAACAACTGTAGGTAAATGCCATATTTCCTTGAATAAATAACCGCACCTCAATAATTATGTTCTCCCTCCCCACCCCTTCTTAGGAAAAAAGCAGTCTCTCCACTCTTTGGCCAAAAATTAAAAGCAAATAATCATGGCTCCTCCCCTTTTTGAAATAATTATATATAGCACCTCCTTTGAATAAGCACTCAAAATTAAACTACTTTAGAGTGAGGTACAGGGAAATCTCAGACTGGGGCCTTGATGTATTACAAGATCAAAACCAAGGCAGAGGTCTGAGATTTCCCTGTTATGACCAAATGGATGATGTTAATAAGTTATTTATTATATGGCTTTGTTATGGAAATAAAAAAAAGAGAAAAAAAAAAAGAACTGTAATGCACCAGGAGGGAGGGTTGTTCTTACTTTCCAGGATAATAGAACCCTTGTCATTCTTAATTTTAAATGGTTCAGATATTTTTGTTTCACTTAAATGCAGCATTTATTGAGAGAAAAAGTCTTGTTGTGAGTTTTGTTGCTCATTACGAGAATCACTAGGTGAACAAAAAAAAATTGTTATCCCTGTAGGCATTACAAGGAAAACTGGCCCATACTCAGCAGCCAACCAAATCACCGATACTATTGTTGCCATATAATAAAGCATCTTAAACCACTGACAGTAACATGATGGTTGATGTGGTTGTTAAGTATAAGTTATTTCTTTCAGCTTCCTGTCAGAGCGTGAAACTGCAGATAGAAACTATGCTTTGGGGTATTATATGAATGCTCACAAGGTGTGTGGATTTGCTCTGAACTGGGGGGCTCAAGTGGTGCAGATTAAGTGTGCAAGTGACAATTTGGATTAACTGTAAAATCAGAATTTTTTAATATGAGTTCTACTTCGGCCTACTGATTGGTTTATCTTATAAGTGCTTTCTTGGGACTAAATGCTACAATTTGCAAAATCATTGTGCGACTCGTAGTTTGGCAAAAACACCAGCTCAAGAAAGAGCAACAAAATAGAATGTATGTCTGTATGTATGCATGATCTAATGCATCACTTGAGATAATGAATCAATTTTAATGGGCCTTAAAATTGCAAAATAAGTGATAATGTACAACGCCACAATTATTGTAGGGTGGTGAGTGGTAAAATCCGAGACTCTCCAAGATGCCAAGACCCTTGCTTGAAAATCCAAGACCAAGACCAAACATGCTAGACTTTGAGACCCAAATAAAAGCACCATAAACGAGACTTCAAGACTCTTCGCAAAGGCTGTCAAAATTTTGAGATCATTCGCCACCCCAATTTGTGAGTGGCGGCCAAGCTGAAGGCCAAAGGAAAGAATTTTATAGAACTTTGAAATTCAAGGCCAAAATCCAAGCCCTTCAATTGATATTTATTGTTGAATCATTATGGAGAAACTGGTTTTGTTGTTGATCAGTGACAGGATGATGTTTTTGGTCATTTTCAACAGGCCTTTCCACCAAATACAAACCTGATGGATACTTTTGAACTTTACTTTCATGTAAGTAGTTCAGTATACAGTGTAATGAGAGTAGTCAAGTAGTGCCAAGGCAGGGTTTTCAAAAGTAGTGAGCAGCTGCCAAAAAATTACCACTAACTTCATGTTCCTGGCCAGCTAATCTGCTGAGATATTCTTCTGAAACTTTCAGGGCTCGAGAGTAACTTTTCAGGTTACTAGCCCAGTGGCTGGTGCACATGTTTTGTGCTAACATTTCCAAAATGGCTAGTGAAGCGCAAAACCTACTAGCCAAAATGGAATTTTTACTTGCCTGTGGCTGACTGGCTACCGCTAGTCTTGAGCCCTGAACTTTAGTATTGGTTTAGTATAAAATGACAAATTAATAGCCACCTAGTAGATCAACATTAAGCTTCCTACTTTAAAACATCCTGACAACTCTGTCAGAGGGCTTGTAGTCCCTGCTCCCCACTTCTTTCTGTTTTAAACAGGTAACAGGTTTATGCCAAAAGCACATTCAAAACAAAGGTGAAAAGACATTATTGGTGAAGAAACAAAAAGTGATAATGCTTATAAATTAAAGATTAGTTTTTATCTCAGTATGTACATATGGTATATACAAAATGCTGTATGTATACACATACAGCATTTTGTTTAACAATTTTCCCCTACGTGGTATGTGTTTTTGGTATCTTATTTTCAATTCAGGGAATAACATCTAAATTCATTTCAATATTGTGAAATGGCATACATGTACTGTACGTATTTTAAAGAACTGAAGGCTTGGTTTTTAACTAAAGGGGCTGGGTGCCCATTTCTGAATTTCCTGGATTGATGTTAACTAATGGTTTTCCACTGACTGACTGTTAAATTTTGTCTACAAAAGACCTGCTCAATTGAAACCAATTGTGATACTGGAAGTGTAATGGCTGCAACATTGGCAAATGGAGGAATTTGTCCACTGACCGGTCAGAAGGTAAAAGAAGACCTGTAGTCAAATGAATGCAAATTGATGCCAACTGTTTTAGAAATCATCAAACAAAGACTTAGGATGAGTTTCAAAGCTGTATGGCATAACGTTGTAATACTGGACACCGAGTTGAGCCAATTACAAAGTCATTGCTGTCAGTGTTTTGGATGTGAGATTAGACGACTGATAATTAATAACTAACACAAAGAGTTTGCCAAGTTTCTTTCAGTTGATGGATTTCACATCTTATTTGTTTAGCCCACTAACCTACTGCACTGTATTGTCCCTAGACCAATAAAATTAATGCCCCAAAACTCCTACGCTGAATCTCCACACCTTAAAAATTTTCAGAAAGGATTGTACTTGATTTACAGAACTACACGGGCACTATACACTGTACCTCCAATCCTCAGATTGTTTTCTTAAATACCCAAAAAGATCTTTAGCCACAGAAAAAATACTTCGCTTACCCACCCAAAAAATCCTTTGATTATCCCTGTCACTTGAAATACAGAGTAGGGCCCCCTCTCCTCTTCCTGAGCTGTATTGCCCATTTTACTTGTCCTTTATTTACTTGGAAAATGGCAGTGTGCAGATTTCATTGTACAGTATATACTTCATGTTAACATGTGATACAGTTACCCTCATAGATTATTCCTGAGAGTGGTTTATATTTTTTTCTTGTGTTCAGTGGCTATCACCACCATCATCATTACCATTGTCCTGTCATTGTCATCATCATCATCATTGCTGTAATCATCTGCTCTCATCTTAATTATTAATATATATATATATATCATCATTATCACCATCATTGTCAATTGAAGGGCTGAGAGCATAACCGACCTATGTCGAATTTTAGGTCGTTTTTCGATTTTGCTCGGATTTGTCCGAATTGTTGCATATGAACTGTAATTTGATTGTAAAACATTGTCCAGTACTTTTTCAGTTTGGCTGAGTTTGTACTGGACAATGTTTTACAATCAAATTACAGTTCATACGCAGCAATTCAGACAAATCCAAGCAAAATCGAAAAACGACCTAAAATTCAACATAGGTCGGTTATGCTCTCACCACCATCATCTTTGTCTCCATCATCAGTGTGCCATTGTCGTCATCATCTGTATGATTGTGCCACTAAAATGGCAATGTGGAAATTTGATGTATCTGATTTTTCCCCCAGGTGTTTGGTTCACGGACAGTGCAACACACGCTATCTCTGATGCATTCTTGTGGGATGTATGATTATTCAGGCCAGTTTGCATTTCATGTAAGATCAACCTGACACTTGTTAACAGGTTGTTTGCTTTTAATAGTAGTAGCCTGTGTCTGTTGAGTGAGCTGTTAAGTTGGGTGCAAGTTTTGAAACTTAGCCTGAGTGTTTTGGTAATATTAAGAACTTGGTATTAAATTTCAGTTCTTAAATGTAAGTTATTTTCTGTTAACGCAGGTGGGCTTGCCAGCAAAGTCCGGTGTGAGTGGCGCTATATTGATTGTTGTTCCTAAAGTGTGTGGTATGATGGTTTGGTCACCACCTCTTGACCTGCTGGGCAACAGTGTCAGAGGGATTCAGTTTTGTAAGGTAAAAACAAAATGCTTTAAATAATTATTTCTGTTTACGTTATTTTCCAGGACTGGAATGTCCTTGAAAATGGTAGAAGGTCCTAGAGAACTCTGGATCTGTAAAGTCAAGAGATTATAAGTTTTGAATTCTTTAAAGACATTTTGGAGCAACCAGATGTAAATATCCAACAATTACTGTTCAAAAATACTTCACAAGGCCTGGAAAAGTCCCAGAAATTTGTTTCGGAAAAAGGGTATGGACCCTGTGGTACTCCAACTTGCTGGGCAAACACTTCTTTCACGCTGTTTGGAAACTTTTTCTTGCCTTGTTTTAAACTAATTAAAGCATGTACACTGTAGGTTTTGTTTGGGATTCTGTTTGTACTGCCTCAGAGAAATCTGTTTAGTTAAATAAGAAATTTTTAAAGTTTAAAAAGTTCATTATTTTCATTTGCTAGAATTCTTTTCAGGTCATGCAGGCGGCAACATCCGCAGTCAGTATTTCCTTCCACAAACATAATTTGTGACCTTCATCATGCGACTTAGTTACCAATAAAAATCAGTTCTATATCCAGGCTGCATCTTTTTTCTGTGCCATTACATCACATTTTGAGTGGTTAACTGTATTTTAACAAATTTATCTTTTTTCTCGTGCATGCTTGAAGGTTTTTGAGCAAAGAAAAGTTTGTTTGAATCATTGTTTTGAATTTAGGACAGGAAATTTGTGACTCAGTTTCTTTATAAATTCCCATGTAAAAATTTAGGAAACAACTGTTTGATGCTTCTTTGTTGAATTGTCTTCATTTAACAGGAGCTTGTAAGCGTGTTCAATTTCCACAAGTATGATCTGAAGGGTGCTATAGCAGGAAGAAAGCTTGACCCTCGAAGACAAAAAGCAGAGGTCCAGGTACCAAATAATAAATTAAATATTTTACTTTGATTCAGTATGGATATGCTTTTGTAACTGTGCAGTTGAAAATCAAAATAATATTATGTCAAAGATTGAAGAGTATTGTGTTACCCTGTAAAGCAGCTGAAATGGAAAAATATTCAGACATTCAGGGGTTTTGTTTTAGGTCAGATGCCAGATGTAACTTCCGTTTGTTTACATGAACCTGGAATTTTTTGGTACATAATTTGTATCTTTTGAAGATTTTAGTCTTGTGAAATGTTATTCCCCCTTGGAAGCGTGTTTACTAGTAGTTTTGATAATGCATTCTTAATGTCAAGTCTACAAGATGTCGTATCAGTGGAGACTTTCAAGAAAAATTTAAAGACATTTTTATCCAGGAAAGCATACGCAGATAGGTTTACTTTAAATAAATGTTAGGACTGATTATTATATTTTATTTGGACATATTATAATTATTATATACTTTTAATCATTTTTATATTAATTAGTGTAGTTAGATATACTATTCTATTTTAAATATACTTTTTTTGTAAAGCGCTTTTGATCTTTTATTGTAAAAAGCGCTATAGAAATATTAAATATTAATATTAATATTAATGCTAAGATAGGTTGTCATGTCATGGAGAAGTTGTTTTTTAAGACAAGTAACTCATAACATGGATATCCTAGATGGGATAGCCTGCATAGCAACCGTTTCGTTTCCTTTTCCAAGCGGAGATCGAACAAGCAAGCGATAAAGTGGCAGAGTGACTGGGGTGAGAAAAAAATTACGGAGAAGTGGGGACGGGGTGAGTGAGAAGGGGGAGGGGGTGGGGAGGAAAGGAATCTGTCGCCTTACCCCCTCCCCGTACTCCTTATTTTCGCACTCTCTCGCGGTTTTCGTCTCCTTTGGAGCGCTTGGAAAAGGAAAGGAAACGGCTGCTACGCAGGCTATAGATGGGACACTTTGTAAATTCATTTTGCTGACAAATAAAGCAGCACGTTAATATTACTACAGGACTGGTGTGAAGCTCAATCTAATACAGGGGTCAGAACATTGGTATGCATGGTTCAAAAATTAAAATTTACTGTAATTTACGTTATTGTATTGATATTCATTAACGTTGCCCTCAACTGTTTTGTCAGGGAGAGAAAGTTGTATCTCTGCTTTATGCTGCAAGTAATGGAGATGTGACAGCATTAAGGAGGTACATGTCAACAAGATTATCATTTTATAATAACATTATGATATTTATAATTTGTAAATTAAAATTTTGTTTTGATCAGTTTTTTCTGCCAGTTACCAAGTTCCAATGAAGCCCATTTTTATCTAGATGCAGATAAAAAGAATTTAAATCAAGTTTATACGGATAACAATCAGAAGAAGTTACCAGAAGCGCTGTCATGCAGGCGTGTACAACAAACATATTGCATAAGAGCAATAGTGAAAATTATACAAACTGTTTTGAACTAGTCAAAGTTTTGTTTGAGGCTAAATTAACATTTTACATTTGATTTATAACTTATTTAAGATAACATTAACTGGTTCTTAATTTTTTTGCTGTGCTTCCTTTGTGGCAGATATTATTTGTCTGGCAAAGACATGACTCAACAGGACTACGATGGACGGACAGCTTTACACTTAGCAGCAGCTCAAGGTATTGTGTATTGATGTAGTGAATTACATTTGAGTTTATTTCTTCTAGATATAGACATCAACTCAGTTTGGGTTACACTGTACTTTGTAAAAATATAACATAACACAGTAATCTTACAGAAGCCAAGACTATCATGGTAATTTTAAAGTTCAATATTTAGAAGTATCATTACCCATGGTGAGGCTACAGTACTAGCTACCTTAGCTTTGATGTGACATCTGCAAAAGGTTAGACCCTCTTGAAACGTCAGATTTTAGAATCCCTGTATGGTGGTCAATTTAGATTATTAACTCTGTTGATAATACCAAATTTTTGTGTACAACTCTCCCACCGATGCAGCACCACAGTTTCTTTAGAAACTACCCAGTTTTACCAAACTGTGCAGTCTGCTTTGATAGCGACTTCTCAAAAACATCTCTAAACCTGTTTTGTAAAAGTCAGAAGTCATTTGGAATCTGTCAACTGCTGAGAAAACAATTCAAATGAACATTTTGAACAGTTGGCCTGCACTATTATCACAACTTTGTGGAAAATTAGGGGCATAAGTGATGACTGTGCTATGCAGCTGCTTAAAAAATTACCAAATTTTTGTGTACAGGTTTATTTTAAGGCAAATGCATTATCCCTTTTTTGGATACTGTAAGCATTTGCCTCAGGAAAAAGGGTAATTTTTACATTCCTGTCTGGTGCTTCACCTTGGACTTAACAAAATTCTGATCTGTTTCTTTTGGAAGGTCATCCTGAAGTCGTCAAGTTTCTTCTAGAACAGTGCAGTGTTCCAATTGACCCGGCAGACAGGTAATTCACAACCTAAATTCTCAGTACTTTGAGGCCCCATTGGCACAGATAATTTGTAATGACTGCCATTCTAAATATAATCATGTCAAATATGAGGCCTTAATGATGTTCATATTTTCATGTTCTTTTATTCATCGCTCATGGGTTTATTTTGAACCAACAAAATGTTGAGTTGGCTGTTTAGCTCAGTTGGTATGTACAGCATTGTAATGGTATTACAGCCTGAATTTTGTCAGGGTTTCCTTTTACTACTACCTAAGAGGCAAAATATATACAAAAGTCATGCAACTGGAATGGTCCTTTACAATTGTCGTGATTTTTATCTCTATCTTCCTTTATATTCCATCAAAAAAAGTACAGAATTCAGCAATCGAACGGGTTTCAAAACCGAACAACTACACTCCATACAGAGAAAAACATATTCTCCTTCAACAACAAAAATATACAGCGTTCAATGTTCACGTGATCACGTGTGTTAACCGCGTGATCTGTCCACATGCAAAAAATGTTCAACATATGTAACGCTAATCTGAATGTCACACAACAAACAACAAAATAATCCGCAACACACTCCCCCCTTGACCAGTCACTGGTCAACTAGTCTACGAATTAAGTCCGCATTGACAGCAGCTGCTCGTCTGGGCCTTCTGTCGTCGTCCAATAATTGCTCATCATTGGTCACGACCTCCGAGGGAAACAGCTTTTGCACTGGCCTTTTAACGGTCATAGGTCTTCCGGTCTTGGTAATAACCTTGACCACTGCAGCTCTCACAGAGTTGTCTGCTCCGGGAATCAACTGCTCTACTCTTCCAAGTCTCCACTGACTTCGGGGAAGGTTATCTTCAAACACAGTAACTACATCTCCGACTGATATGGAGATCCTGCTTCCAGGTCTGGAAACGCTGGCGATGACTGTTCCGTAATTCTGTCACATACTCTCTACTCCAGCGTTTCCAGAAGTGCTCTAGTAGCAACCCCAAGTACCTCCTTCGTCTTGGGAGGTCTTCAGATGATACCGCTTGGTTAATGGAATCCTGACTGCTTGATCTAACCTCAGGTAAGGATAGGATTCTTCTTCCATACAATAAATGGCTTGGCGTCAAGGGTTCTTCAGGATCATCTGAGGACACATATGTCAACGGTCTAGAGTTCACTGTCCCTTCCACTTCAACCAAAACCGTATGCAGCTCATCATAGTTAAGCCTTGCATTCCGTAAGGTCTTTCTTAAGCACCTCTTCACATTCTGGATCATTCTTACAAAAAAGCCACCCCACCAGGGTGCTCTGTCCACACTAAACCGCCATGCAATTCTTCTCCCTGCAAGGAACCTCTTGACACTAGGACACGAAAACACCTTACGCAAAATCTTTGCTGTAGACTTGAACGTCTTCGCATTATCTGACGCAATGATCGCCGGTATGCCCCTTCTGGCTGTGAATCTTTGCAAACAGCGGATAAATACATCAGCTGACAAATCCGTAGCAAGTTCCAAGTGAACGGCCCTAGTTGAACAACACGTGAACAGAAGGACATACACTTTCTTCAAATCCGATTCCTTAATGTACAGCGGTCCTGCATAATCCACTCCAACATAAGTAAATGCAGGTTCCTGACTTAATCTAAATTCTGGTAGATCAGCTTGAGGGGGTACTCTGTAGCCACGGCCTTCATATCTGCGACAAACGGTACAGCTAGCAATTGTTTTCCTTACGAATTGTCTTCCCCTGATTATCCAAAATCTCGTCCTCAGCTGGGCAAGGGTAGCTGCCACCTTGCTGTGGTGCACTCTCTTGTGGGCTTGTCTCACCATTAATGTCGCAATATGGTGGTCTCGAGGTAGCAGGGCTGGAAATTTAGTTTCGTGTGGTAGGTCAGCATTGGCGATTTGTCCCTTACACCTCAACACTCCACTGTCGTCTTCGTAAAGACCAAACTCGCGTTTCAATTGACTGTAATTTGCTTGGGACTTCAAGTTTTTCTGGACATTCTTCAACCACTGTGTTTCGGCATTTGCAACTTCAGCTTCTGTGATTTCTCCCCGCCAGACAGTTTCTTCTTGTAATATTTTGGCCTTAATCTTTAGATTTCTGACAAAACGTAGCACCAAGGCTGTAACACGGAATAATGTGTCGCAACAGCTGAAGTTTGTAACTGGAATACAAGCTTCAAGATCAGGTCTGCTGGCTGTGGTGAGGAGTAGTGATACATCGGAAGCCTTCTCTGCTGGTCCTTTCTTTAACTCTGCACGGCATTCTTCCGTCACAGGTTGGGGTTCATCTTCAGACTTTGGCCAACTGGACGCCGGCTCGGATAGCCATGTGGGTCCCTGCCACCATAATCGGTTGCTCTGCAAATTCGAAGCAAACTGTCCTCACGATCCAATATCTGCAGGGTTTTCGATCCCCGGGCAATGACTCCACATTGATTTCTCTGAAAGGGACAAAATTTCATTCACGCGATTCTGGACGAACTGCTTCCATTCCTTGGACCCCTTGATCCAGCAGATTGGTCAATTTTGGTCTGAGATTGCAGTGCTTCCCTTACTGAAGATGCTAGTCTTACGCGAATTACTCCTGACAGTAATTCTAGCCTAGGAATAGACTGCCTTGAAAGTGGAGCAACTCTGGTTTTTGATGTCAGCAAAACTGGAAAGTAGCCACTGCTCGCCTCTAGAACCAAGTACACAACAGCGCAGTACGCCTTCTCAGATGCGTCCCCAAAACCATGAAGACAGCGAGACGTTACCACCTCTTCCACGCCTCCATACACGCACCGAGGAACCAGGATTTCCTGCACCTCTTGCAGATCTCTAAGCCACTTGTTCCACTGTTTTCGTGCCTCTTCCGGGAGTGCTACATCCCAGTCGACATTCTCCTCACAAAGCGTTTGAAACAGCACCTTCATATGTACCAGAACAGGACTGAGAATCCCATGGGGATCAAAGAGACTTGAAGTGACCTTCAACAAATTTCTTCTGGTTGGTTCCAGACCTTCTGCAAGCCTCAACAACGCTTCAAATTTGAAGATAAATTCATCTGAAACACATTTCCAATTTAGACCCAGGACCTTATGTTGATTCTTCATCTCAAGCCTTTCCTGGTGGTTTTTGCATAAGACTCAGTGTCTTCCACTACCATCTTAGATTCAGTGTTACTTTCCGCAACTCTAGCTTGCTCTTCAGATATTAGTTCAAGGAGCTTGGGTGAATTAGAAACCCACTTCCTTAGGTTAAAACCTCCTTCTGACAGGCACTTCCTTGACTTCCGGTAAAGCAACAACCCTCTCTCGACCGTCCCTTCGCCTGACACTAAGTCATCCACATAAAACGAGTTCATCAAGTTCTCAACAAATTCTGGATCTGCTTGGTACTGGCTGATATGGTGCTTCAAAGTAGCATTCAACAAGAATGGGCTAGCATTGACACCAAACACGACACGACAAAATCTGTACAGCACCAGAACTGGATCATCCTCCATCACACCATCAACCCAAATAAACTGTAGCGCATCACAATCCTCCTCTCTATTTCCAACGTTCAGAAAAGCCTTTTCAATGTCGCCTACCAGGGCAATTTTCCTTTCTCTGAACCGCAGGAGAATCTTGAAAATTGTAGGGGTTAAAGCCGGCCCTGAATAAAGGCAATCATTTAGACTAGGGCTGTCCTTAGTTGCCTTGGACGAAGCATCGAAAACAACACGCAACTTGGTTGTTAGGGCGTCCTTACGCAACACTCCATGATGAGGTAAGTAATGTACCCTTCCAACATCTGGACATTTCGCACGGTCCACCTTCTCATTTATCCCACACTGCAACTGACCCTGAATAATGGAATTATACTCTCTCAAGATCTGTGGTTCTCTTCTTAGGCGTTTCAATTGTGAGCTCAATCGCGCTACACTGTTCTCAAAGTTATCAGGAAGCAACTCATGGTGCTCCTTCCAGGGCAAGTGCACGGAATACCTGCCGTCTTCAAAACTTAAATTCTTTTCGGAAGCTTCATGGACTGTATCTCGATCTCGAATACCAACAGAATCCAAGTCCCATAGTCGCTGCAGATCCTTCTGCAGGGTATCTCCAGTTTCTCTCGAATTTACTCTCAAGACATGAGTCGATGAAAACTGTATACGCGACAGCTTCTCCTGGGGAAGATTTCAACCGGACCGGACAACACCCAGCCCACTTTCGTTGAGACAGCAACAGGACCACCTTGACCCGGCTCCTCCCCCCGTATCGTCTTGCTATCAAAAAAATTCCAGATGTAGTCTGAACCAATCAATAAATCAATCTGCATAGGACCACAATCAGCGCACGTGTCAGCAAAATCAATGTCCTTCAAGCGTTGATAGGTCTCCTTTACCCAGTGAAGATCTTGGCCTTGCAAATCACTACAAATACGAGGAACTGAGAAGGCATTCAAAGTCATTGCAAAGCTTGTCTCTGGCTTAATTAGAGCTAACTCAATGAGATTAACTGCTTGCAACTGCTGGTCCTGGCTACCAAATGTAGCGATCCGTAGTGTCTCTGTCTTGACAGTCTCCAGTTTCAGGGCATTCACAACTCCCTGGGAGACATAACGACCTCTGAGCCGCAGTGTCAAATATAGCACGAACCTTTAAACTGTGGCTGGATTCCATTCCTGGTCTTGATACAACAACTTGAGCAGTTTAAAGAAACACATGCATTCCGGAACTGACATGCATTACAGGTGTGGACATTTCAGGCAAATTACATGCACCCTCCAGTGCAGAATTAGCACTTACACATGAATTCCCACTATCACAAACAGCCACGTGATGACGGCCCTTGCACACAAAACACTGAATTTTTGAGTCACAATTTCGGGCCAAGTGTCCTCCACGGCGCAAACAAATGAAACATCTCCCTTGTTTCCTCAGAATATCCCTCCTCTGGTCAGTGTTTGTCACAACACGACACTCAGCTGCTCGATGGTTTCCCTTGCAAAGCAAACAGTTAAACTCCGCCCGATTTCCACTCAGTAGGGCACTCCCAGTTGTGTACGGCTTCCTAACAGGTGATTTTTCAACAGATGGGCGAATGTTACAGCGCACACGAGCCTCCACTTCGAGTTTTACGGCTTGAAGTACAGAGTCGAGCTTCCAGTCATCCTTGTGTTCCCGACTTACTATCAAACGTAACTCTTCCGGTAATTTTTCCATAAAAATCGGTATCAGCAAGGCACCATATTGATCTGATTTCATTCCAAGGGCCTGTAAACCCCTCACTTGGATTTCCACCTTATCAAACACAGTGCGCAAGCCTTTGATGTCTGCCAACGCCGTCACCGGTTTCAGCTTCAAAAGAGCTTCCATGTGGGAACTGATTATAAACTGTTTATTTCCAAACCTCTGCTTCAGGATATCAACAGCATTCGTGTAATTAGACTCTGTCAATGCCAGTCCAGTTATAGCCGTTAAAGCTGTACCTTCAAGCAAGCTCCTCAGGTAGCTAAATTTGTCGACATTCTTGAGTGCCTTGTTTGTGTGTACGGCTGAACTAAACACGTCCCAAAAGGATTGCCATTCTTTCGGATCCCCAGTAAACTTCTTAATTTGCAATTTTGGCAATTTCACATCAGCTGATGGAGTTGAAACACCTGGAGTACTCTGGAGCGGTTCATTGGATTCGTTTTCGCTAGTTTGGCATCGTTGTAGTTTTACCAGAGCGGCATTAATTTCGGCGCGAAATTCCTCCGATTCTTCTACTTCAATTACGATGTTCGGCTCCTCTACTGCCGCCAGAATTGACTCATACAGTGCTTTTAAGGTCGCTAATCTATCGTTGAGCGTAATAATAATCCTGGCAACCTTATCCTTCGCAACAGTTGAACCATCAAATTCATACAGAGCTTCGTTCACGGCTACAAGCACTTTCTTCGTATGTTCTCTGTGTGCTTCGCGAATCTTCTTATTCTTGGCCAATTTTCCCGGCATGTCGATCACATCCGGCTCGAAGGACCACTTGTCGTGATTTTTATCTCTATCTTCCTTTATATTCCATCAAAAAAAAAATACAGAATTCAGCAAGCGAACGGGTTTCAAAACCAAACAACTACACTCCATACAGAGAAAAAAATATACAGCGTTCAATGTTCACGTGATCACGTGTGTTAACCGCGTGATCTGTCCACGTGCAAAAAATTTCAACATATGTAACGCTAATCTGAATGTCACACAACGAACAACAAGATAATCCGTGACAACAATCATTTGTACATGTATGCACAACAACAATATTACCATCAGTATTATTGTCTGTACTGTAGTTATACAGTACCGCTCAAATGTAAGTTACCACCGTCTCGCGAGAAACGAGACTCGTCTTGCGAGTGCACTGCAAGTACTGCTTCTGTATTAACGGTTCTTTGCAGGAAGGATTGTCGTGTGTGGAGAAAATCATTGAACAGACATGTGTCGTATCCTTGATTTTTTTGGTGTGGTAAGCATCGGAGACGTGCGACTGAAGTTCAATATTTTTTTGCACTCAGTGGGCAATTTTTGTTTTATATATATTGATCAACTTGATCGGTATTTGTTTTGTCTGTGCGTCTGAGTTAAAGAAGAAACTTCGCACTGGATATCTACATCGGCGCCGCTATGCTCATGTATAGTTTGAAGCCTCGATTGACTTAATAATTAGTTGGGTCGCGTATTCACATGCGGAACCACGCTTTGAACACTTAATCTACAATAACTTTTTATTCACAAAGTGAAGCCACAACGCTTTTGAACATGTCGCCTCTATAGACTTTGTATTTTGTTCTTGTATTCGCATGCGAAGCCACGCTTCGAACACGTAATCTAAGTTAACTTTTTATTCGCAAAGTGAAGCCACAACGCTTTTGAACACGAAGTCTCAATTTATATTCCCATGTGTGACTGATTGCGTCGTTCCGTAAATATTCAACCACCATGCTGTTATGTATGCATGGCATTGTGGGTACTTATTAAATATTCAGTTTTGCAAACATGGCTGCTTAGCACATGACATACACAACATGGCGTCAGAAGTAAATCCTAAAATTCAAGCCTGAAAAGAAAGCCATCGAACGAAAAGATCACTGAACGAAGATCGATATAACACTCGCCGACGCGGTATGGAAGGCATGTCCTCAACAAATACACCGAAAATGGACTGGTCAAGTGGCGACCTACCGGGAGCTTGGAGATCGTTCAAACAGCATTGCGAATTTACGTTTGGAGGTCCGTTGAAAAGCACTTGAGAGCGAAGAGCAGTTCTGCAACTATCTGATGATCTGGGTAGGTGACAAGGGCCGGGATATTTACAATACCTGGACACTCAGCGCCGACGACAAGAAGAAGCTCCAAACGTATTACGACAAATTTGAAGCTTACGTAAAGCCAAAATCGAATCAGGTCTTCGCGCGATACAAATTTCACAACAAAATACAACAGGAAGGCGAATCGTTCGACCAGTTCCTAACAGACCTGCAGTTACTAGTGAAAGACTGCGGATACAAGGATCCAGATGAGATGGTCAGAGACTGGGTTGTAATTGGATGTCTTTCTCAGAAAGCTCGAGAAAAACTGATTCAAGAAGGGTCCAACTTGACTCTAGAACACGCCATTGACATCGTAAGAACCCAAGAAATTTCTTGCGCCCAACTACAGACCATGGCTGGTGAGGATCCCAAAGTACACACAGTGGAACCCAGACCGAAGAAACGGAGCGATCGCACTAAACGCTTCAGCATTGAATCGAAAACAAAATCAGTAGAATGCACCAGATGTGGACTAGAACATGAAAAGAGTGGTGAATGTCCAGCGCAAGGACGAAGATGTGCAAAATGCAATAAGCTAAATCATTTTGCAAGAGTCTGTAGAAGCAAGTACTCAAAGGATGTACACTGTGTCCATGAAAGTAGCAGTGAGGACGACTTGTATGTAGGCTGTATAGAGACTGTAAATGGAGTGGACATAAGTGAGTGGTGTGAGGAAATCAAGATTCATCAGTGTTACGAGTTCGTTGTGTTGATGAGTGAGAAGTGGGTTGTTTGTACACTAAACAGAACGCAGGGTTGTCGGAACAGCAACAAGGTTATTTATTCCAAACGAAAGTAGTAAACTCCGCACAAGACTTCACAATAAGCTCACACTAGGCTTATAAAATTACACTCGACCTCCGTCACACTTCAATACTCACGGCCTCCGCCAAATGTATAAACGAACTCTGTCACACTTCAATAAACACGGCCTCTGCCAAATGTATACACGACCTCTGTCACACGTCAATAAACACGGCCTCCGCCAAATGCTCTCAGCTCTCAGACTTACTTAACTCTACTTTTAGACTCTAAGAGAAACTCTAAAGCTACACCGATCGACTTATATACTTTACAACAATAAATTCTAGAACTTTCCGACTCGGCTAAATAAAGCAACATTACAATAAGAAACTATTTACAGCAACATATGCAAACGGCTTAAAATAGAATCACAGAATCACGATGACACAGCACTAATTAAATATGCAGACGATTCTAGACACTTCCAGACAGTAACGCGAGTCACGCAATAATTTTTCGTAACAATCAGAAAGTGGTCAAATTTCAGATAGAAACAGGAGCACGTTGCAATGTGATGTCACTTCAAACGTTTCATCAGATAGGAATGAAAGCAGAGTTTAGAAAGACAGCTGCACAGCTGAAGTCCTATTCTGATCACGCACTTGATGTAAGAGGAGTCACAACCCTACCATGTGAACATAAAGGCAAACAGTACCAAGTGAAGTTTTATATTGTCGATCTGAAAGTGCCAGCGGTACTCAGTGCAAGCACCTCCACAGAGATGGGACTGGTCCATAGGATAGACACAGTTACCTCTTCGCCTGGACAAGCACAGCAAGACCAACAGGAAGAGGCTAACAGTCCACCAGCACATGACAACATGTTGGAAAACCAGTTGAACACCGCAGACAAACAACAACCTGCTCTCTCTGACATACTTCAAGAGTATCCTGATGTTTTCAAAGGATTGGGGTGCCTACCTGGAGAACATGGAATCAAGATTGACAGTACAGTACCACCCATCGTGCACCCTCTTAGAAAAGTTCCAGTCTTACTCAAAAGCAAGATAAAAGAAGAATTGGATCGCATGGAAGAAGCTGGAGTCATTGTGAGACAGACTGAGCCGACTGACTGAGTCAGCAGCATTGTCACAATTGTGAAGCCCTCAAAAATCAGAAGTTGTATTGACCCTCGAGATCTCAACGAGGCAATCAAACGTGAACAGTATCCCATGAAAACGATTGAAGAAGTTATAGCAGAAATTCCAGGAGCCAAAGTGTTCTCCACACCGGATGCAAAATCAGGGTTTTGACAGATCAAATTAAATGAAACCAGCTCCAAGCTCTGCACCTTGAACTCTCCTTTTGGGAGATACCGATTTACAAGGCTCCCATTTGGTATAAAATCTGCACCCGAAGTGTTCCAGAAGTCCATGTCCACCATCTTTGAAGACGTTGAAGGAGGAGAGGCCATAGTAGATGACATACTAGTCTGGGGACGAGACGTTGAGGAACATGACACATGGCTTCGACAAGTGTTGAACAGAGCCCGAGAAGTAAACCTGAAACTTAACCTAGCTAAGTGCCACATCAGAAAGGATGCTGTACCGTACATAGGACACCTGCTTACTAAAGATGGTCTCATGCCTGACCCAGAGAAAGTCCGTGCTGTTAAGGAAATGCGACAGCCGCAGAACACAAAGGAACTGAGAACATTCTTAGGATTCATGCACTATCTAGCCAAGTTCATCCCAAACTTGGCTGAAGTGAGTAACCCACTCAGAAAACTCCTTGAGAAGGAAGTTGCATGGCACTGGGAAACCCAGCAATAACAAAGCTTTCAAAACCTCAAATCGATGGCTTCAAATACACCAGTACTTGGCTATTACGATCCTGCCAAACCCGTCACACTGTCAGTGGATGCCAGCTCAAAGGGACTTGGTGCTGTATTACTCCAGGGTGATCAGCCAATAGCCTACGCATCGAGAGCGTTAACGCCTACTCAGCAGAAGTACGCACAAATTGAAAAGGAAACCTTAGCCATTGTGTTTGGAACACAAAAATTCCACCAGTATGTCTATGGCAAGCCAGTTACAGTCCAATCACCACAAGCCGCAAGCCACAAGCCGCTAGAGCACATCCTAAGCAAACCACTTCACCAAGCACCCCTCCGTCTTCAGAAAATGATGCTGTCTTTACAACGTTATGATCTGAAAGTCAGATACAAACCAGGAACAGAGATGTTTCTTGCTGATGCATTAAGTAGAGCATTCCTACCTGAAACAAAAGAAGCTCTGGTGCCAGACCTAGAGGTCAATGAAGTGAACTTGACAACACATTTGCCTATCTCACCTGAAAAGTACCTTGAATTTCAGAATGCTACCGCCAACGATCCAGAGATGCAAGCACTGCAAGATGCCGTATTAGAAGGGTGGCCAAACTCAAAAGCTGAAGTATCAGTAGAGATCAGACAATACTGGACATTCCGAGACGAGATTTCATGTATTGGCGGTCTGCTATTTAAAGGGCAAAAGCTTATTGTCCCACAGGCACTCCAACCCTTGATGCTGGAGAAAATACACGAGTCACACCAAGGAATAGTCAAGAGTAAACAACGCGCTCGTGATGTACTCTTCTGGCCCGGAATGGCGACTCAAATAGAAGAATGGGTGTCCAAGTGTTACAAGTGCAGCCAGCATCAAAGAGCAGACGCCAAAGAGCCAATGATTATGCCTGAAATACCAGACAGGCCATGGACAAGGATAGGTGCAGATATCTTTGAACATGATGGCCATAGCTATTTATTGTGCGTGGATTACTTCTCCAAATGGATCGAAGTGGACAAGCTGGATAACCTCACCAGTGGCAACACAATAAGTTACCTAAGAGTCAGTTTTCAAGACATGGACTACCAGATGAGCTGATAAGCGAAAACGGACCTCAGTTTGCAAGCTCTGAATTCAAGGGATTTGTACAGTCATACGAGTTTATACATACCACATCAAGTCCACACTATCCACAAGCAAATGGGGAAGTGGAAAGAGCAGTGGGGACCGTAAAAGCATTACTCAAGAAAGGTGCAGATCCATATCGAGCCCTTCTAAACTACCGAAACACGCCACTAGAAGGAACCCATTTATCCCCAGCGCAACTTCTGCTGGGAAGCAGACTAAAGACAAGCCTGCCTACCACCACAGCACCTCTCAGGCCACCAGGTGCATCAGAAATAAAGCACATCTGGGAAAAAAGGAAAGAGAAAGAAAAACATGATAAGCATTGCGGTAGAGAGTTACCACCACTTCACACTGGTGATGGTGTCAGAATGCAGCATGGAAAACAGTGGCAAGCTGCAACAGTATTGTACAGACATCCATCACCAAGATCATACGTTGTTCAGGCAACTGATGGAACTAGGTACCGTAGGAATAGGAGAGACTTGCATTTCAGCAGGGCTCCAACCACAATGCCAGAGGAAGGCATGCCATCCTTGAATATGCGACCAACGGGCTGCTCAATAGCCACAACAAGCAATAGAGTAATTGGTAGCAGAGAGACAAGTAGCAGTGCACAACCTCAATCCAGGTTCACCGATGCAACAGGTGATGGTCAACCATCAGCTCCATGTGAACCATCTACAGTTGCGATATAAGACCAGCCAGTAGTCAAGACCAGATCAGGACGACAGGTTAAATCCCCCCAGTATCTCAAGGATTTTGTACAGTAGATTTCTTATCAGTTAAGAGTGACAAATTCATTGAACTTTGTTTATGGAACATTGAATCAAAGACATTTGGAATCTGTGGAACTTTGTTGCTGATGAACTTTATTTGCATTACACACAGTGACATTTGGAATTCTGTGGACCTTTGTTCACCTTGTTTTGTTATTGTTATTATTGTAATTTTCTTTGTTTTGGCCCAGAAAAGGGAAGATGTTATGTATGCATGGCATTGTGGGTACTTATTAAATATTCAGTTTTGCAAACATGGCTGCTTAGCACATGACATACACAACACATGCGAAGCCACGCTTTGGACACGTAATCTTTCTCTAAATATTGATTATTTCAGCGTTTGAATCATCCAATTGTGCCAAATAGAACCAGAGATATCGAATACTTTTCGAAGCTGGCCGGCATGCCGTGAAATTTCAAAGAGCTTTCTCAATTGTCTTGCCAGCGCATGCCGAGAGTAAGCTTTTCCCTGTCAAAAATTAAATGAATGTTAACGGCGCATCGTAAGAACTTCAATAAATCACTTTTTCTGTAAATTTGAACTATTTCAGCGTTTAAATCATCCAATTGTGCCAAATAGAACCAGAGATATCGAATACTTTTCAAAGCTCGCCGCGGGCTTGCCGTGAAAGACCTTTCTCAATTGTCTTGTAAGCGCGCACCAAGAGAAAACTTTTCCCTGTCAAAATTAAATGAATGTTAACGGTGCACCGTAAGAACTTCGATGTAAATTTGGATAGCGTTTGAATCATCCAATGGAAACGAGACTCGTCTCTCAGGAAACGAGAACTGTCTCACGAGAAACGAGACGAGAGGTGGTAACTTACATTTGAGCAATACTGTAAATAAACAGTAGTCTCCATTTGGCTCGAAAATCTGCTCGGATATTTTAGGGCATATTAAATTTAAATTTAAAGACAATATTTAGTATAAAGCTTAGTATTTGTTAAGTACATTAAGTTATTTTGAATTTTGTTGCAATTTTAGGTGGGGTTTCTCACCCCTTGATGAGGCAGTGAGATTTGAACACAAGGCTTGTGAGGACATAATCAGGTACCATCTTCAAGTAAAAGAAAAGAATGTGTCTTAAGGGGACATTGCCTCTCATTAACCAATGAGAGGACTGAATAACACAATTAGGAACTTGTCACTCAATTTGTTGCAAACAGTTTACTGACACTGTTTCCAAGCATGGAATGATACAATACTACCACCAGGGCTGTTGGCAATTTTTCAACTTGGTGGGCATATGTAATACAGGAGCCAGAATTCCAGACCCGTTGTTATAGTTTTCTCGACATTACGTTTTTACATCGAAGTATTGGTAGCCAGGGTTCCAACTAAAAATGTCAGGTGAAAAACCTTGGTCCTCTGTCCTTGATGGCAGACTACATGTAATTAATTAAGTCATTCTGCAAATAAATTATTGCTATTAGTTGTTAGTATAAATCTACAAGCGTTCTATCATGAATGCTGGTCGCTGATTGGCTATGCTACTTGCTATCTATTCTGTGATAGTGAATAGCGTTTGTCAACAAAATGGCAGCCATTTCTCCGCATTTTCAAAGTGTCTGCAGGGAGGATTTAGATAATTTCCTTGTTTAATTTTGAATAACTAGTAGATTTACACTAATTAAAAATAATTAGATTATTCGCTCTCAATTTCTGTGTGCGATAGCTAATTCAGGCTGCGCCCTCATAGAAATCTGTAGCTCATAATCTAATTGTTAAATAGTAAGAGCAGTGTCTAGTCAAGTGCTGTAAAACTATAACAAAAGTAATTACTTTGGCCAGTCTCAGTAAGATGTGTTAACTGGCACCGAAAACAGGAAAATGTATGCAGCTAATAACAGTTATTATTTTTTGGTTTTACTTTGCATTGGTTAATGTTGGAAAACACACTTCATTAATCATACCTTTCAGTGATGGAACTCTAAATTGAACTAGCCAGCCATGGTTTTTTGTTTTGAATTGAGTATGTTAATTGAATTTTTC
Source organism: Galaxea fascicularis (assembly GCA_948470475.1). Taxonomy (NCBI): domain Eukaryota; kingdom Metazoa; phylum Cnidaria; class Anthozoa; order Scleractinia; family Euphylliidae; genus Galaxea; species Galaxea fascicularis. Next base: position 7,388,458 of record OX419337.1, read on the forward strand.
GAAGTTAAAAAAGTTGTGGAAAGAGGTTTATAGCCACTGTAAATGTTTGAACATTTTATTGAGAAATGGAAATGCAATTGATTATTTATCATTATTATATGGCTGGCACTTGCAGCCAACTGATTGTCTAAGTGCTAGGCTGATTATGAATTATGCAAAAACATCTTTTTTAAGTCATACAATAAATAACCTCTGCCTTGTTGTATTACCCTCGCTATTGCTCTGTCAATGTGGCAAGGCCTAAAATTGAGATTTTTCTGTCAAGAACTCACTCTCAATTAATAAGTAGTTATTATTTAATATTGTCTGTGTATATTAACGAAGATTGTTGTTGTTACCATTGTCTTTACAATGGATAGAGATCTGAAAAGACAAAAGAAATAAATACACTAGGAAGGGGCCATTTCCAGCGCAGCTCGCTCTCGTGCGCTGAAAGCCGGCCCCTTCCTAGTGTGTCTGCGGAGGGGGGTGCCCGAAGGTTGGGCCGTACGGGGCCGCCCGGGGCTGCATGGGGGAGGAGGTCCTATTAAACAAGGGGGGCGTAGGGGCACATGGCGAGAAAAATCGAAAACAGTCCTGCAAGCTTGAAGAGAATGTTGCTGAAAGTTATCGCACAGCAGATGAAGCAAAGCCCGACGATGGAGGAGGTGAAAGAGATTCTCCCGTGGGTTTTCAAAAGGCCAATCTGGAAAGAGATAGCCGAAAAAAACCTGCAAGCAAGGTGACCGGCAGGATGGGAAGAGGTGAACAATACAATTCTGATGCGAGCGGCTTTGTCGAGACGGCGAGACATGGGTTGGGAAATGGTCTTGCCATTTTTCAGGAAAATTGATTGGGAAGAGGAGTACAGAAGAGAAATGTGGCGAGCCAGGAAGAGGACGAGGGGGAGGTGTACGCAAGGATGGCGGACTGGCTTGATGCCAATATCCTGGATTGGTCGTTAGACCATGCAAAAAAGTATGGCATGCCAATGTATTGCTTGATTTGCAATAAATATTGCGTGCTATGCAGATGCCCTGGAAGGAGAAGGTAAGCTGTTTACATTCCAGAAAACTGCCAAATAGCGAGACTTGGGTTGGGGGCGGAGCCCCATGTCTGATGACGTCACGCCACAGATGTGGCGTTTTTTACCCCCCAGCAATTACAGTCTGATGACGTCACGCCACAGCTGTGGCGTTTTTTACCCCCAACAATTACAGTCTGATGACGTCACGCCACAGATGTGGCGTTTTTTACCCCCAAGCAATTACAGTCTGATGACATCACGCCACAGCTGTGGCGTTTTTTACCCCCAACAATTACAGTCTGATGACATCACGCCACAGCTGTGGCGTTTTTTACCCCCAACAATTACAGTCTGATGACATCACGCCACAGCTGTGGCAGTCTCAAGAATTGAATCTATGGCCGCGGTTTCGTCACCACGGTGAAGTAGAATTTGACTTTTCTACCCTCAAATTTCAGTTCAAAGCTGTGCCGGCTGCAGCGATTTTTTCCGCATTTCATCTGGAACCTCTTCCCTGATTATTTCGAGATCGGTGGCGCTGGTGGGCCTTTTAGCATGCTGCAGGGCATTATTGATTTTTCTGTACTTTTTCATCTCGTGAGTGATGATTTTGAACTCAGAGTCAGAAATGTTGTTGTTATCGAGAGCTTTGGAAACAAGGGAATTGATTGTGTTGTGTTCGACAGTTGCCAGCAAGCTAGTGCGAAAATGTTTGTTGACCTTATTTCCAACCTTTTTGCTGGCAGCAACCAAGCCAGTGGAAACGGCGCCGCACGACACCGAGCGCCACGGCGACGTCTCACGTTTGTCTGTTCCGTCTAATATCAGTGATCTCTCTACTAAAGTTAATGAAATACATACGCACAAGACCAGAAGCTCCTCTTCAGGCAACTTTTATATTAAATCTTCGTGTCTGTGCCTAAATCAAAGGTCTTTTGCCAGATTTGGAGCTAAACTCTGGAATTCCTACCGAGACAAATTTCGACAGCTTCCTAAAAGTGCGTTTAAAAAGCATGTACATAGTTTACTACTCTCAATAATGGAGGCTAAGGATAATTATGTTGAAACGCCTATTCTTTTGCATGAAATTGCAAATCTTACATAATTTCTGTTTACGATGCATGTTTCTCTTAGACTTTCATTCCTTTAATCTAATATTGTTGTAGCTTGTATTGTAACTGTATCGATAATTAATGGTAATTCTTAATGGTTTTAAGCTGTTGTACTTCCTTTGTAATGTATTTGTTAATGTGATTAGTTTAGCCACAGACTGCGTGTAGCTCCGCCCACCGCGATTAGCCTTTGCTATTTGTGGGCGGAGACGGACTGTACTTTTTGATAACTTTGATGCCAATAAAATTGAAAGAAAGAATTGACACTTCTCACGCTAGTTGGCGCCGAGGCGACAGTGCCCAAAGACATGGCAGTAGTAACAACCCTAAGGCTGGCCACGGTAAAGTTCAAGGCTTTCTGGGCTTTTTTGTATTTTTTCAGCACCAGCCTGTAATGTTGGGCCTCATCGGCGATCTCTGTTGATGCAGCTGATCTCGCCGAGCCGAAAAGTTTGGGGATCAGATGAAAGGCGGGGGTAGAGTGGCATGTATTGCTGCTCAGCAGGGGCTTTGGCCCAACCCCTGTCGGAAGACACAACTTCTTCGGGCAGAGAAGTTGCTTCATGCAGAACATACGCAGAAGACATGGTATATATTTATTCTATTGATCGACAAACATAAGAAGGATTTTTATTTCACCTTTCATATTGAATTTGTCTAATGCACGAATGTGCTTAATAGTTCCGTAAATTTCTAGATTAGTATCAATGTGTCCCCTAATAAACGAAAATGAACCTGAACTTAACCCGATACTTAATACAGTGGTTTTTTCACCCTGATATTTTATTTCAAACCTTTCGTTACCAACTACTATTAAATTATAATAAAAGAGTGTAATTCCAGTCACAATTGCGCCAAATGGGAAAACAACGTAAGGGTTTTTGCTACAGCCAAAATAAAACTTATCGTTATCCTCATCAGGGCCGACAGCCAAACAACCATGAAAGTAGTGTTTTTGGCCAATGAGTTTATGGCCATTCAAATCCAAATCAGTAGACATCTTCATCGCGCCATTTTTGAGCACAAAAGCTTGGTCAACAATAGAAGAAGGAACGGTCAGAACGTGGTGTTTGACGCCGTAAACGACCATGCGAGCCACATTCCCAGAGGTGGGAGACAAGTCACCATGCAGATCGAAATAGATAAAGTCAGTCCCCAAGCCAGTCTGTGTATTGTTCAGCTGGACAATGGTCTTGACGTAAGCAGGAGTTGAGACATGCTGTTGGACAGTTGCGGACAACTGCCCAGAAATCGAGCCAGCGCGCAATGGCAGCAGTAACGTTGACATTCTGCATCAGCAGTGGGAAAAACTCTGCAACCATCATATAATCGCCCGAGCTAAGGGAGTAAAGGTTGAAACCGATCCTTTTGTGGTAATTTGCTGCCGCAAGGCGGCAATTGTCAATTTGTAAGCTTTTTTGTAGACCAAATCAGCCGAATTGGGGAAAGCGCTGATGTCGACAACAATGATGTTGCTTGTCTCGCTTGAAGACTCGTTGGTATCGTCCATCAGATATTGAAAAACGTTGGCTTGCCCGGAGGGCACAACATGGCCATTGTCGACATATTTTTTGTTCGCGGAATCAGTGGCCGCAGCCGGCCAAAAAGCCCGTTCCTCCAGAGTGGTCGTAAACGTATTTTTTTGTGGCGGCATGGTTGGTGGCAGAGGGAGGGGCCAATTTCGTGATGTTTTTGTTGGCCGCGTCGGGATCGGCGCTAAGCTTTAGCTTCCAAACTCCTGCGCTCGAAAAAGTTTGACGGGTTGAGGAAAGGTAGGGTGCCCCTGAGCGTTGAGAGTCAAGACAGGCTGGTCATGCTCATTAATCAAAGACTGCCTGTGCAACTTGATGTTGGAGTTCATTTTCATGTGCCCTTTTGAATCGAACACGAACCCTCCTAGCCCTGCAAAGTTGGTGACATTGCCGCCGACGTTCAGTGAACCAACGCAGGCGTTCATTGAATTGCCGAGCTCAAGGTAAAAAAATTTCTGGTACATTGCCACGTTGCTGTCCTGGTAAATGTAGAGAACCCTGTGGCCGAGTTTGGAGTGGATTCCTTTGTCGAGCTGGAGGTAGCCCTCCATCGCGTTGCTACCATCCTTTTTAAAAAAATCGCCAGAATTAGTCGCAAGATCGCCTTGTGGCCCTTGGGGCCAGGAGGTCCCTGTTCGCCGCACGGCCTCTGCGGTCCAGGGTCACCTTCAGGCCCAGGTGGGCCAGTCTGACCGACGCCGGATGTTTTGGTGAAAGAATCAATGAGGCCCATATTTTATGGGATATTTTTCAGCAACTTTCAATTGCCAACTTGAAGGAGTATTTTTGATCACGAAAATCAATAAGTGCCCCATCCTCGTCTTTCACCCAAAGCTTTACACTGTTGACCGTTTTTCTCGATGAAGCATCCTGAAAATCAGTTTTGTTAGATGAATGGTAAGTCATAGAGGAAAAATAGGGGGCAAAGCTGTGAAGCAAAACAAGAAGATTGGTTTTCCCCCCATTCATCAAATTGCGCCAAGGGTCAAACAAAATCGCAATGAAGGTACATCGCAGATCTTGCTTTGAGGGTGATTATTGTGTAATTTTTGTCAAGAATGGGCGGTGTGCCTAGAAAATGAACAAAACTTTGAGAAAACCGCAGTTACAGAGAATCGGGGTTTTTTAGTGTGATGATCCCCGTATTTGCGTCATAATCAAAGGTCATGTTGAAAGTCGGCGACCATTTTGGTCAAAACTCTGACAAATATTCGATTGAAAAATAAATCTCGTGAAAAGATATGGCAGATCTAAAGTGGTTGCAGTTGCCTGAAGCAACACTTCTTGCCAAAGCCGAAGAGGCCAAAGCTTGGGCCGCTTTTTATGCAAAGTACCCAAATGCGGACAAGAGGAAATTCATTGCGCAGACTGATTTCGATGACAAACACAAGGCAATGGTAGAAATTTATTTCAAAGTCGGGCCAGGCAATTGGAAAAGCTTTTCGGTTCGGACAGTAAGTATTGGTCGCCCTAGATGCAAAACGCTCTAGGTCCTGAAAAAAACGTAGGATCTCCACTTAACCCAGCCCCAGTGCTGAAAACAATTCCTTTTCCTCTTCAACTGACACTCAACCTGGCCCAGTGCCGAAAACAATTCCTGCAGTCAACTTTGCAGAAAAAATAAGTGAACAAATCGGAGAAACTCTGAACAAGCCGCAAAAAATCTACATCCGGCCGACTGATTTCTTCACCTCACAGTAAATCCACGCAAATATCCTTCACAGCAGGAAAATATGCCCACAAATGGCTAGCAGGTCCGAACATGGAGTTTTTGCCACAGCAGCTGAACTTTGCTCTGTGGTGCACAAGGACAGGCTGCAGCATTTCGCGGGAGATTTTGACAGGGAAGGTCTTAGCAGGTATTTCGCAGCTCAGAGCCTTTGATCTCTTCCACGTATATTTCACAACAAGGCATATCCTTTTCGAGATGGGGGGAATGCAAAGGGTGATGTCGTTGCCCGGCGACCCAAACTTTAACCAACAAGAAGCAAAATACGACCAAGCCTCGTACGAAAATATTTGCGCTGAGTTCGGAGTGGACCCTAACTCAGATTTTCGTTTCAAGCATGGCCATAACAAGGGGCTTGGCTACGTAATTTTCACCATAAGAGGAAAACAAATAGAAATGACGGCTTACAATCACCCCGAAGACGATTTTCAGACGAGGGCAGAGATGCGTAGAAAGGAACAATGCTGAGTTTCATCAGAAACGACGAGGGGGCAGACAGGCAGTTCGAGTATTTCATTCCTGACAAAGCAAATGGGTTAAACCACCCTGGGCTTGCACAATTAAACCAATCAATCGAGGCTTTCGTCTACTGCATCCTGGGCGCACAGGTAAACATGCACAGCAGCATTCTCGGAAACAGCGGGCGAGCATTAGAAATGCAGAGAGAGTTTAAGATCCTGCTGGAGGACTCGATCCGAATGCTGTACCTTTCCAATAGCGTTCAGCGATATCAGCTGGCGGTGGACGAGTCCAAGGTGCGATTAGACATGGAGGTAGCTCCAGGAACATGGCCGATGCCCTCGCACAGGGTCCTGAACACAGATAGCGTGGTCAGCTACAACAACCAGCTGAAGCAAGTGGGGCCCGGGATGAGTCTCTGGGTCAACAACAACGTTGATCAGGGCACAAAAAAAGCAGCCCTCCACTTGATGGGCGGCAGGCAGTCGAAAATCAACTTGCCGAACAGCCACAAGGCCAACCCAGTTCACAAAGCAGCGCAGGACGAAAGCGAAAAAAACGCCGCCGCCATCAGTACCCCCGAAAAAGAAAGAGCCAACCAAGCCAACTGAACCCACCAAATCAACCCCTTCGGCCGGATCAGGAAACGAAAACCACGATGTAAACAAAGTCATCATGGTGCTTGAGGCAGTTGAGCTTGCGGGCTGGAGATCGCGCCAACGGCGGCCCCAATCGTTACACCAGCCGCGAGAACGATCACAGTGACGGTCACGCCGTACTTTTTGAAGATCTCTTGGACCCTCTTGCGCAGTGGAAGAGCATCTTCTCTTTCTGCAATTTGCATTTGCAGACGTGCGAGTTCCTCTGTCAATGCTGCCACTCTTTCGCACGCAGCTTCTTTTTCAGAGGGCGAGGAGTCAGCATTTTTGATGATGGCCCCATCTTCCTCATTTTGGCACTGCAGCTCGGCCTCTTGCTCTTTCATCTTGTCCAATGTTTTTGTGCCGTTAAGCCTTGCCTCGAGAGCATTTCTTTCACTTTCTTTGGCGGTAAGGCTTGCCTTGGTTTGGGCGATCTTTGCTTTTTCTTTGCTCACAGCGCTTTCCTTCTGTTTCACTAATTCTTCAAGGGCAGCCACTTCAGTTTTCGCGTTTTCGAGATCGGCTCGATAGTTTTTGGCCCATTGCTCCATCTCGCGCAATCCTGTTTCATTTACCACGTTTGAACCGTGTTGATCCATTTTGGCTTGGTTTCGCTCGATTCGTGCCCTCAGATCTTTAACTTCTTGGAGGGCTTTCTCTTTTTGCACGTTTATTTTTCCGCCTCTGAGAGTTGTTTTCCTGCTTCTTGCCATCTCTACCTTTCTTCCTGAATCTCTGCATTACTCTCTTTTAGCAGTGTTCGGAACTTTTCCCAAGAGACCTAAAGTTATTTTTCATGAAAGAATCTGAAAGCACCCAAAATTGCGCAGGCCACGGATACGCGGATCAACCTGCCCGCGGAGGGTGCCACCAGATGGAATAGGGCTGGGTCTCTGCCCCACACCCCTGTCGGGAAAACCATTTAAACTTTTTGCACACCTGAAAATACCATGATCGACAACAAGCCTGTCAAAACCATTCTCGTTGGGTTGACGTTGACCGGCATTGCAGCTGGCATGTGCTTGGTTTTAAAAAAGGTTGTGAAAGAAAATTTCAGATTGTACCTCAGCAGCATGAACTACGTGAAGTTTTCTGCAATTATGGCGGGCAGCATTGCTTTAAAGCAGCACCTGGTCGACCAGAAAATACTCCCTGACAACATGTAGTCTCCCGACGTTCCTACCGGAAAACCCCACTGCAGAAATTAAATATTTGCAACCATTTTATACCAACAGTGGTGATGGAGATTGTTGATATGAATATAGGCCAGCTTCAAAGAAAAGTAAAATGCTGCAAATTTGGGGCATTTTTGGCGGGTATGTGGGCAATTAATAGACTTTTTGATTTGTGAAGACTTCCGTCTTGTCGAGGATGAAGATTATGATGATGAGTTTCCTCCCCCGTACCCGCCCCTGTACAGCTTAATTGAAATGGGGGTTTTGCCAGGGGGATCTGCAGTGGAGAGTACCCCACACTCCCTTCGGGATACAGACCCTCCCCCCGCACAGAGTGACCTATCCCCATCGGGAGACAATTGAAAACAGGTAATTTTCACAATAGATATGGCTAGCATCGCGATCATGGTTGGTGGGGCTATGCTGAACATCGCAACCTTCATTGGCGGCAATTATCTCACAGGAGCTCTCAGCAGAGACAGCAGCCAGGCGGCGCTGGATGAAAAAAGTGCCACAAAGAGGCTCTCAAGGCCTACCAGGCGGCCTACAACAAGTACTCCTGCGAACGCACCCAGCTCCCTGACTGGATCGAGACAAATGCTGAGATTCACGCGCAGGCCAAGCAAAATTTCACCAACACTGACTATGCCTTCAAGCTCTACAACCAGGCTCACCCCAGCCAACCCATCGCTCCGCTGAAAGAGCCGAAGTTTTCCGATTTCTATCAGCCGAGCGCGCAGCAGAAAAATCGTGAGCTGTTTTTTTGGGTGCCGGGACCCTCACTGTTGGCTGCGCCGCCTTTCATTTATTGTGAGGCCATTTAAAAATATGTGCTGTCACTATATAATGATGGAGCTTGAAGTGCTGGAGCCTGAATTGATGGAGTATATTTGTGGGTATCTTGAGGAGCATCTTAATGAGTATTTTAAGGAGTTTCATAAGGCGTTTCTTGGGAAGTTTCTTAAGTTGTATCTTGGGGTAGATTCTACGAAAAATATTTTCAAGCAAAAGCAGAACCTCTTCGAGGCAATAGATCACATAATAAAAGAGAAAATTTGCAAAATTGTTGATGCCACCTTGTCTCAGCTAAAACCCAGAAGAAAGCTGGTGGTTGGGGAAAAAGTGCCCGATGCACAGCGTGAGCACGAGATCGAGCGGATACAAGCCGCAAAAAAGAACGGCATTGCTTATGATACTTTCCCTGGCTAGACATTGAGAGCCAGGCCCCCACACCCCCGTCAGGAGACATTGAACACTTGTCCGTTCTCATGTATGGACGCCAAACTCACCAAGGCCTACTACAGCCCTGGCAGCTACTGAAAAGGCTTTGCGCATTAAAAAAACTGTCTGAGGCTGCCAAGGTTCCTGAAGAAGCTGCAAAAAAGTGGCTGGTGAAGCAGGCACTTTGGCAGATTTATCTTCCCCCGCTGCAGCACGTTCCTCAGCCAAAATTTGATGTGCCCACTCCCAACAAGGTGCACCAAGCTGACCTTTTTTTGCCGCATGACAAGCTACCACGCGGGCGCAAAGTTTTCAAGTATGCTCTGACCATTGCCGACATGGCCAGCCACTACAAAGAGGCTGAACCCTTGACCTTGAAAAACTCTGATGAGGTCATGCAGGCTTTTCAGAAAATCTACAGGTGCAGCCCTCTGACATGGCCTGAAATGCTCTTGGTCGACCCCGGGCGCGAGTTCATGGGCGCTGTTTCCAAAGAGATGGAAAAACACAATACTTACATTCGACGTGGGCAACCAGAGCGTCACTGCAACCAGGCGATTGTCAAACGTTTCAACAGAACCCTAGCTGAGCACTTGTTCGGCCACCAGTACGCTGTGGCAATGCTTCAGCCCAAAGCGGAAAGGTCCACCGCATGGGTGAAACGGCTGCTATCAACAACAAAGAAACAAGCTTCACCAGCAAAAAACCCGCCGAAGCTACAGTGTATCAAAGATAAGTCAGGTTTGGCAAAACCTTCGTCGACCTACCACAGGTCTGTGGGGATGAGAGAAAAAAAGCTCCCCTTCACCATCCGCATTCACTATCTTAACCAGCCCGGCGAGCTGGAGGGCGGCACAAAAAGAGCAACCGATCCAAAAACCTGACACGCCGGTTATGTATTATTTGCGTGACGGCCCCAAACGCAGCTTTGTGTGCGAAGAACTGATGGTTGTCCTGCCAGACACAAAGCAACCCCCTCGTCGGTTGGCCACTTGAAGAAAAGGGCTCATTAGCAAATGGCAAACCCGGGGTTCTATGTCACGCATCACTATTTCCTCGATGCTGTCGATGGCGTCAGCCAATGCCACAAGGTCGGCCACACCAAAGACCTCACGAAAAGACTAACGCACCGGGCACACAGGACCTGTTTCGATGGTCCTTTCAAGTATGTCCTGGTGGTTGAAACTGCTGATGCTAATATGGCAGGGCGTATTTTTCCTCAAAAAACATTCGGACCGCCGCCTTTTGAGGCCTAATGGAAGCAAATGCGAACTTATGAAAATGTTGTTTCAGGCGATTCTCGAGTCGGTAAAAATATTTATTACTAAACATTTTCCAGGCCTTAAAGTTAATACTAATCCTGATTACTTCGAAGATAAACGTTATAAAAGTGATGATGATGAGTAATGTTGGGGCCTGGCCCCAGACACTAAAAGAGTTCATTGATAAATTGAAGCATTTCATCGTCGGGGCTCTGCCCCTCCCCCCTTTGGGAGACATCGCCAAGTGGCGGGTTGAACCCGAAGGCCCTTGTGTTCACCCCGTCGTCTGTGATCCACCTTTTCGTGTCAATGGGCGACAACTATTTTTTCGTCACCCGCATGCCATAAATCTCATGTTTTTCGCTCCACAGAATGTTTATACTGTGCGTTTTTTCTGTTCTGCTGAAGAGTGTTTCCTTGTAATGCTCATGTCGTATTTCCTTTTTTACCACACACTTTTTCACGCCTTTTGCCTTTTTCAACACAATGTCGTCTGCACAGAGAATTGAGTACATCTTTGGCCGAAGACAGACGACCTTCACTATCGGCTTTCCCGCCATCTTGTCCTTCATTTTTCCCAAGACTTTCTTGTTTTTTGTGGAATGGAGCGGATGGCTTTCCGGGTAGTCGCTCGTGTCGTACAGATTCACGTTTTTGGCCACGTCTTCATAAACATCCTCCATCTCGATTTCCAGGAGCAAACTGTCCGTGTCCGTGTACAACAGTGTACAACAGCTCACAGTGATTGCCATACTCCTTTTTCAGAAAGTTGTAGTAGAAATCGTACATCAAGATTTTGCTGTTCTCCAGGATCATCATGCCCGTGTAGACCGGCTTGTTCAGCACCAGGTGGCTCTTGTGCATCTGGATGCCCGCCAGATAGTTCGTGAAACCCTTTTTTCCAGCGAAGAGCTGACTTGCTACAAGCTTTCTTATCTTCGCTTGCTCGTTCAGCCGCTCGAGCTTGATGTCCGTCCTATTTCTCAGGTTTTCCATCGTTTTTCCAAAGACTGAGTTGTTCATCAACTTGTAGAAATCTTTTTCGAAGTTGTTCTTTGCTTTTTTTCCGAAATTCGGTGTTGAGCTCGGTGTAGGGCTTCATCCAGCACTCTTGCTCGAACTCCAGAACCCTGTGGACCCTCTTTACCCTCATCCCCAGTGACAGAAACAACTGCAGATTATGGTAATGGACCACGTACCTTTCTTTGTCTTGCAATGTCAGCATCAACTTTTTGGTTTCCGGTGGGCTGTAGCCGAGGTTTTCCAACATCCGCTTCTGGTAGGGCGAGAAGCACTACCCTTTTCTCCAGCGCTAGTGGGTAGGCATTGTGCTGCCTGTGCAGCTCCGATGGGTACTCCAAGTCGACCTCTAAGATGTAGCCCTTTTTGGCATTTGGCCCCATCCTGTGAACATCGTCCCCGTTGAGCAGCTGGTTGTTCCACTTGAAATTTCTTATCGGCAACGGCCTGCACATTGCCCAACCGTAAAGGTTGTTTTACGTCTAGGTACAGAATGTGCTTGTTCTGCAACGTTAACCGTAACCCGGCACAAACGGATTGCTCGCTTTTGCGTACCTTTTGCTGGCCATCGAGATTCCTCCTCTGAGGCCCTGCTCGATGAAGAGGTGCATGTCGTAGTCCATCAGAAGCTCCAGGTGTACCCCCGTTTTTTCAGCAAAGCATCCCACGAAAGCCCTTGGGATGTGGGGTAGTGCGCCAGGTCTAGGTCGTACTTCTGCAGACAAATTTTTCTGAAATTTTCGAAAACATCCGCCAACAATGCTACGTCTGTTCGCATGTAGACGTCATGGTAATCGCCCCGGTTTTTGCAACCGAACGCCGCCCATACTGCTCGCCCGTGCTCCAAATCTTTTTCGCTAAATCCCTCGCCCATGAAGGTGCTTCGGAAGCTTTCTTTTGGCGGAAGGGCAGTTTTCCCGAACTTTTCGAATGAGTCCATGTACTCGTACTCCTTTTTAGCTCATGGATGACGTAGTCATGCCATGAGGTTTTGTTGTGGGTCTGAATTTCCCTCACTCACTCAGGGGATCACTCATTCGTTCACTCACTCACTCGATTCTGATTAATTTATTCATTAAATTCTCCCTCGGTCCCTCCCCTGGTAAGTATTGCTTTTGTCTCCATAGTCGTCTTCGTCCAACGTTTGCAAATTTCTGGGTGTAGTACAGAGGCGGAGAATTTTGCTCTGCAGATATTGTTTACGTGTTTAATGTTCATGGCGTCGGTTTTTCGTTTCGATTTTCCAACTCAACAAAGGTCTATTTTGTTTAAGGATCAGTGGTCAGATAAAGTTAATAAGATGAAGAACACGAGCTGCGAGAATTGAACTTTGAAATCTTCAGAGCAGCGAAAATGAACTTCGAGATATCGCAAAAGCAACTATAAAGCTTATCACTGTGCGGTACCTGGGGCAGTAGTAATCGAGAATTTTTTGCCACAATATGATGGAAGAAGGAAGAATGAAGCAAATCGGCAAAAAAAGGAAACAGGAGAAAGACTTTCCAGCCAAAAAACCGAATTCTGGCAAGCAACGCATTTGATTCATGAGCAATATATGATCGATTTAAGCAGGTACGTAATGAAGAATTTTTGAAGATGCTCTTTTCATGGTGAACGCTCGATTGCAATCTTCCTGAAACGGCTCTGCTATTTGGTCTCTTTCTTTGCATGGCTCCTCCTCTCACTTTGTGTAAACCGGCTTTATCTGCCCATTGATTCTCTCATACTTCACATCACATGCATCTTTCCAATGACACAGTCTGTGAGTTTGACCTATGTATGCCCCTGTTTCTACGTCCCACGCTCCTACTGAATCTAAGTACTCGGCTATGCGGAGGCTTTCCTCGCAAATCCAGGAATTTTCGGCGCTTTTGAAGGCCCTCCAATCCTGCGGCCGCATTTCGATTTTTGCTTGCGTTTTCAGCTCTTCGCGGATTTTGACCTCTTCAGCCTGGACGGCTTTCAGGAACTCCTCCGCTGCCGGGGCGTTTCCGTTTGCCCCCTGCCGGTACTTTTTTGACCAACTTTTGCCGTCCTACCTCACTACCATGTACGCAAATCCGCTAGCTACATGCCGCGCCCTTTTTTCAGTCATTTCTGTCCGGTTGCATGGATCGGACTGCAGGCCTTCTGTTATGGACTCAAAGTCTGCGTAAATTATGTACAGCACTTTCTGCTGTTTTTGGAAGTTTTTGAACTTCCAAAAACAGCAGATATTTGTGGGAAACTCGATTCCTTCCCAGTTCAGCCTATCGTTTTGGGGTACTTACTTGTCCTTTGCAGGTCTTTGCTTACAGGGTAAAGCGCCGATTTGAGACATTCATTGTCCTTGTTTTTTACGTTAATAATCGCCGTCTTGGCGGCTAGTTCTGGCGGCAACGGAATGTAAGAACTCCCTGCTACTGGGGTGTAAATGGAAGTGTTCACATAGCCCGATTCCATGCAATCAAACTCCCAGCCTGATCCTCCTTCATACCATGCATCTACTTCGCCTTGAATCTTTGCTATCGTTTTCCTGTATTCCTGTTTGACTTCGGCTCTTGTTGTCGCTTTTGTCACGATGAACGGTCCCCCTTGAAGAAATGCTTTATTTTGTCGTACTGTACCTCGCCGTTCAGGCCTCTTTCCTCTTTTTTTTTTTGAAGTTGATTTCCTTCTCAAAGCTGACTTTCAAACTGCCATACCTTGCGATTTCTTTCATTACAACGTTGATGCCTTTGTTTTCGTCCATTTTGGCGTGTGTTTGAAAGTCGCAATTCTCAGGGTTGTTTTTGTCGGCAAAGTTGCGGCAAGTGTTCAGCGCCCCTTGGAAATGGTTTCGGTGATCTGGTACCTGTCCAGCTGGAAACGCTCAGTCACTTCTCTTGCCTGCCCATCCATTGGTGCGCCTTGGGGCCCTTCTCCAAATGAGGTCCCCGCCGGCGCATCCCTCTCGCCGCCGTCTTCCTCTTCAAAAATCCTGCATTTTCCCTCTCAGACTCTCGAAAAGCAGGGTCGTGCAGGACGTCACAAATGCTTTCGCTGGGGGCCACTCTTCTGTCTGTTTCCATCGCAATATCCTCTTCCCCGATTTGGTCCAAGAGGTCGCGAAAAGCCTCATATGAGTAGTCTCTCGCCATGTGCCCCTACGCCCCCCTCAATTAATAGGACCTCCTCTCCCGCACAGCCCTGGTGGCCCCACATGGCCCAACCGTCGGGCACCCCCCTCCACAGACACACTAGGAAGTGGCCGGCTTTCAGCACAGCTCGTGCTGCAAAGCACGCGCAAGCGTGAGCTGCGCTGGAACCGGCCCTTTCCTAGTGTGTAATGAATCAAAGTACAATAATATTGCACTAAAAACAGACACATGAAAGGAGACAAATATCCACACAAGTTTGCACACAATGACGGAATGAAATATTCCCTATTTATGACATTGTGTATATATTCAATTTATTAATTGATTTTGCAATCCTACTTTCAAGATTACAATAGTTATTTGAATCAGGCTGTGATAAAATTACCCAAATGGATGGTATCAAAGACTTTTAAATGGTAATGACGAAAAGTCATTGACCAAATAGTTTACATGTGACATGCACAAGACAGTGATTGCATTTTTTGTTTTTCGTACACTATGCTTATTAGATTGTTCCAAAGTATTTTTAAAATATTGCATTTATCCTGGCTTAGTGCACCAGAAATGCAGGTTGTGGAACATTTTCTTTATGAGGATATTTTGTTGAATGTTAAGTATCTAAAAGTATCAATAATATAATTATTTATCATTCCACAAAAATGCCCCTCATTTCTCTCCAGAGTGCATTAATTGGGATGTGTTATTTACATCTTCAATAAAATGGTGAGGTATTATAAACAGAGAATTCAAAACTAGAATTATGATGTTATTTACATAGCTCTTTATTCATTCACATTGTTGTACAATTAATTGAAACAAATACATGATTGTGTACATGTTGTTAAATAAAGTTTAACCCAAGTGTTTTCCTCTAGTACATTTTTTGGTTTGTATGATTAATAAACAAATGCTAGTTAGAGAAAAAGTCAACTCTTGAATAAAATGGAACATAGTTGGTGGAGTTCAATTTGTTGTGGTTGAAGGTCTCGAAGTACAGTGTGTAGGTCAAAACCATTTTTCTACGTGTAGGTGTTTAGTCACGATAAATGTAGGTGCCTGGAAAAAAGCTTTAAGGTGGCTCAAATGGGTTTCAACACTTTCAAGAAACTCACTTATTGGAACGATTTACACTACAACACTGTATCACGTATTAGCAATGTTGTGGTGTCATATGAAACAGCAATTATTGCTGAAAAAAAGCGGTTATTATTGTGACGCAAGACGTAGCTATGGCAACGGGAACGCCTTGTAAAAACACCCTATATTTTGGCTTTAGTTGCTCATATCTCCAAAACGAGGTCGGTGACCCCCATTTTTTATTGCTCGAATGTGATCAACAGACCAAGATGCAACTTTTTGCAAAGTTTAAAAAAATTCTGTGGAGCAGATTCAGAGCCGCCTTAAAAAATAAAGAAAATTAAGGTGGCTCTGAATCCGCTCCACAGATTTTTTTGAAACTTTGCAAAAAGTTTCATCTTCGTCTGTTGATCACTTTCCAGCATTATTAAATGGGGGTCACCGAGTTCGTTTTTGAGATACGAGCAACTAAAGCCGAAATATAGGGCGTTTCTACAGGGCTTTCCTGTTACTATGGTTACGTATTACGTCACAATAATGACCGCATTTTATTCAGCAATAATTGCTGTTTCATATGGTAGCATAAAATTGTTACTACGTGATAGTGTTATAGTGTTAATCTTTCTGATAAGTGAGGCTCTTGAAAGTGTTGAAAGCGGTTTGAGCCACCTTAAGTGACTTCAGATAAATACATTGTTTGCAGTTTATCACATGATGCAAAAAACACCTTGTTGGAGAGCAAATTAGCACCTCTGACATCTAAAACAAAGCAACTTAATTTAAATTTTCTTTGTTTTGCATTTGTTTGTCCCAGTGCACAATTTGCCCCACCATCAAGGTGTTTTTTGTACCATGTGACCGCTTACTGGAAAGTGCCTATTGCCAGATTCTCCTTCCAAATTTTATGCGTTCTAAAGTTATTTAACACTCACTCACTGACAATGACCAGTATACTGTCAGAACATGTCTGAAAGATTAAAGGAAGTCTTTTTTAAGATTTCAACATCATTGCCATTGTCTCAACCTTTTGAAACACAAAGAGAATTTTAGATTACATCGAGTCACTTACAGCCTTATTCCGTGTACCCCTTGAATTGAAAATATGGCATGTCGCAAAGCTTTAGGAAACAGTAACCAATTCTTCCAACTGTCTGGGAGATGTACATGTACCAACACTAAAGCTGCCTGGATTCATTTAGTTGGAACTGTGATCATTTTGAAATACTCTGTATGTCATATCAGGATCTATCTTTCCTTCTAAGTAACCATCTGCTTCACATAATGTCACTCTTCTGTTTTGCCCTAAGAAATGCCCTGTTGCCTCCAGTGCTTTCAGCTTTATTTTAACCAGATCATCAACTTTGTAAAGTCTGGAAACAAAGAAGAGGTCTTAGAACTCCAATCCAGGTGGATTCATACTTCATTACTCTGGTCAAAGGGTTTTATTCTGTGTAAATTAATCAAATTAAATAATTTAAAATCACAGCAGATAAATAAACATTTGTACCCTTCCCTATTATTTCGGGTAATATTTTCTAATCCAAAAAGCTATGGTCACCTATCACCAGTGTATCACATATTGAACAGAAAACAATCCTAAATGTTCTGTAACTTTATGAACATTGCTATTACACTGCTGAAAAATATTATTAATCTGATATTCTTCAGCCCAGCCAAGCAAGGTGTAAGAAAGCTGTTGGAATGCATCACAAGAAAAAGATTTCGGCACAGCCCCATACATTAATAGACAATAATTTGGTCCATGGGTCAGTGCGCATTCATCGAGATATGAAACATGCAGGAAGTTTGGAGAGCACAAAAGATGCGTAAGAGTTGCTCTAGGCGTAGCCGATAGCAACTCTAGCTTCTTGAGTGCTCTCCAAACGTTTCAAGTGGTTCATACCTCAATGAATGCACAGCTGATCCGTGAACCAATAATTGTTTTATAAAATTGACAAGGGGGTAGTTGAATTAAATGTTGAGGAGAAATTTCCTCTCCTAGCTACGCTTCAATGAGTTGTTTTTGTTTCAGAAAGACATTTCGCTGTGCTTGAACTCTTAAAAACATTTGAAATGGAATCATTTGAATCTTTCAACAGACCAGTTTGTTATTTGTATGGTTCTTCCAGAGTGTCTTTCCAGTCTTTCTACAAGGATATTTTTCATCTCCGGCTCACATGTTCTCATTTTTTCTTTTCTGTGCTACTATGATCAAATTTTTACCCCTGAATTTTTAGGTTTATCACGTAGGATTGCAGGAAAGATTTAAAACGCCATTTACCGTTTTCAGATATCTGTATTGGTTCCAGAGATATTTGAGTTTGAAAAATGTATAAAATATGCAAATGAGAGCACTGATGACGTCACACATTCAACTCAATATTACATCAAGTATATAAATAGAGTTATCTCAGTCAATTTGAAGCAGAGAGCATTGAAACTTGGTAGGCTAATAGCTCTACCGGCAAGACACCTATGGCTATAAAAAATTCGGTTCCCATGGCAGCTCACTCTTCTCCAATCCTGTCCAACCTGATTTCAACAACACACTATGTTCTTAGGGGTTCTGGCGCAGCTGCAATCGTCACCTAAGCCATTGCATAGGCTACTATTAAGACCAACGCGACCTATGAGCAACCATTGGTTTAACTATGTGTTAATCCCATCATTTCCATCGGTGTATGCCCAGGGCATCCATTCTAGTCCAAAGCATGTGTCATCTGGAAATCCGATGGAAATCCGATTGAAATCTAATGGAAATCCCATTGAAATCTTATGGAAATCCGATGAAAATCCGATTGAAATCTTATGGAAATCCGGTGGAAATCCGATTGAAATCTTATGGAAATCCGATGGAAATCCGATTGAAATCTTATGGAAATCCGATGGAAATCCGATTGAAATCTTATGGAAATATGATGGAAATCTAAAAGAAATCTGATGGAAATCCAAGGGAAATATGATAGAAATCAGAGGGAAACCCGACCGAAACCCAAAGATGACGTGGTCGCGTTGACCTTAATGGTAGCCTATGCAAAGGCTTAGGTTCCTCATTTGCTTCGCCATAACCCCTGGCATTCACAGTCCAGCAAGCCTGCAGGAAATGATACTTAAAAAAATCGCACAGGAAGATTGGCAAAGGGAAGAAGTGGAAGACTTTCCGTGGGTCTTCCATGAACCCCTTTGGAATAGAAAAAGACCTACAATTAAAGCATGCCGCAGGTTGGGAAGCGGTAAATAATGTAGTTTTGACGTGAGCCGCTCTGTCGAAACGGCGCGACATGGGTTGGGAATTAATACTCTGTCATTTTAGGAGGGTTAATTGGGAAGAGGAACAGCAAGCAGCCTTCAATCGTTTCGTGGGAGAGGATCACCCGATGGTGAGGCTGTTGGATTGGCAGATGGAAAATATCGAAGAGTGGGCACTTGTCTATTTTTTTGAAAATGACGTTCCCTTGTTTTGCGATGATTGTGGCCGTTATTCCATGTTATGCGCCTGTCCAGGCGTGAGGCATTAATTCAGGCAGCAGACATGCAGCTGCAAAGTCTTACCCTCAAATTTCAGGTCAAAGCCGCGCCGGCAGCGGCAATTTTTTCCTTATTTCATCGCGAACCTCTTCCCTGATTTTTTCGAGATCGGAGGCGCTAGTGGGCCTTTTCACATGTTGCAAGGCATTCTTGATTTTTCTGTATTTTTTCTGTATCTCGTGAGTGATGATTTTGAACTCAGCGTCAGAAATGTTGTCATCGAGAGCTTTGGAAACAAGGGTATTGATTGTGTTGTGTTCGACAGTTGCCAGCAAGCTCGTGCCAAAATGTTTGTTGACCTTATTTCCAACCTTGTTGCTGGCAGCAACCAAGCCAGTGGAAACGGCATCGCACACAACCCCACGACGCCGAGCGGCACGGCGACGACAATTCCCACGCCCGTCAGCGCCGAGGCGACAGCGCCCAAAGACATGGCAGTCGTAACAACCCCAAGGCTGGCCACGGTAAAGCTCAAGGCTTTCTGGGCCTTTTTGAATTTTTTCAGCACCAGCCTGTAGTGCTCGGCCTCATCGTCTATTTCTTTGTTGATCCGGCTGATCTCACCCAACCGGAAAGTATTGGCATTGGGGAGAGTAGGATAAAGCGAAGTATATTGTTGCTCTGCCACCACACCTTCCGATGGCACAGAAAGCGCAGGGTCGTTCAATACATCTCAATACAACTCGAAAGTAAGCTTTGAGCCATCGAAATTGAACAGCTCCCCATTTTGATCTTTGACTGAAAGTTGAACACTGTTCACACGCGCGCTTGTCAAAGCGGCACGAAAGGCTTGTATTTGGGTTGAAACATAGTTCATTTTCTCAAAATTCTTTCCCGCAAAATCAAACCTGGCAAGAAGAGTTGTTTTTTCCCCATTTAATAAATTACGAGTTCAGTCGACCAAATCGCAGTAAACAAAGAAAACATCGGGATTGATGAATTTTGCAACTAATGTATCCGTCCCAAGGTCAGAGGGGAGATTAATGTTTCTTTTTAGGGTTTTTTATAACAATATCACCAGTTATTTTTTTTTTATATTTCAGCTACTTGTTCAGACTTTATCTCTGTAAAAACTAAATTTAGAGCATTTTCCATGGTTACGGGTGTGTAGCGCCCAGAAGAAATATATTTTCTTTCACTAATGGGCATCCCGTTTTCAGCTAACAAAACAACAAGCCCGGGCTCTTTCAGATTGAACCACAAATTGTAAAGCGAGCAGGACATAAGTTAGCCTGCGTGACAGACGCCTTTTACGGCTCTTGTCTCACACGCCGAGAAAAGAGCGTCTGCGATTCCGAGCTGGAGAACGATTTCCGTGACGTCAGAAGTTTTAAACCAATAGTAAGTCGGCTCTCATTTTTGTGGAACCAACACGCGCGGGGTCGCGTAGGGATCTCGCGTACATCCGCGTACACAGAAAAAACAATCTATCAGGTAAAATGGGGTTGGAAGGCCTACACGACTCCTGTTCGCGCGTTTGCCGCTTCTATCTCGGTTCTATTGACCGATTTAGCTTCTTGCTTGTTTTAAGTGGGGCAACACGGTGGTTTAGAGGATAGCATGATGGTGATGGTGATTGAAACAGCCATGTGCTTAGATGTCGCATGTAATGTATTTTGATACCAAAGGTCATTTCTGGGTTTAACCGCGTTTATCGCCTATTTGTTTTGACCCTGGTTGTTTCTGTTTAGCGACTGTGGTCCTTTATATGCCATCTGAAGCGTTTTGTCTAGCTTTGGTTTGGCTCGTTTCATTGCGTTCAGTGACAGAACAGCCTCTCTCTTGTTATCAAGGATAGGAATTTTGAGCCGCGTAGTATGATCATCTTTATCTTGCAGTGTTTGTACATTACCGGGCCCGGTTATTTGGTTTTGTAGCAAGACGTTGTGTTTCTTTTGCGCCTATTCGTCTCTTTATCCTTTCTTTAGTGTTGTAGCTTCTTAGAGAGCTATGCAACACGTGAAGTTGAGCGCTCAAATCCGCTCCAATTACAGCTGTGTCTTTGTCATCGTTTCACTCCGCTCTGTAACTGCGGTTATAGTAATTTCCTTGTTTTGTTTATGCCAGTGGTTTTGGCTGTGTTTAGGTACGCCATTAAATGATAGACAAGACCATGGTTTCGATCCTCCCTTGTGGATCTCATCAGTTGCCGGGAATGGCTAGAGTAATAGAGTTGCTCTTTAGGCAGTCATCGTCTTTCTGTGAGAATGGCAGAGCATGCTTGTGTTATTATACCCACTGGGCGGATCGAAAATACTAGGTTGTAAAATTGGGTTGGAAGGCCTACACGACTCCTGTTCGCGCGTTTGCCGCTTCAATCTCGGTTATATTGACCGATTTAGCTTCTTGCTTGTTTTAAGTGGGGCAACACGGTGGTTTAGGGGATAGCATGATGTAAACGTAGCTGGCGACACTGATTTCCGCGAATTTTCGCACTTTACACTGGAGCCAAAGGACAAACTTTTCTTCGCTTCCGGTGGTTCTAAACCTTTAGCCAGTCTTTTTATACGGACTGGACCATCAGTTTTAAATTTTGTTTGAATTCCATCGACGATTTCATCCACTTTTTTCAAGGCCTTCTTGTATCAATTCAGAGTATTATAACATAAGCGGCATATTGCGAGGTTCTTGCTACCGACGTAAACAGACAAATCGATTCCAACTGAGCGAAGAATTAAAGCGCTTATGTCCAATTCACTTTTCCCAAAGATCTTTACCTTCTCCTTTAAACTGGAAATTTTTACTTTACACGGATAACAACAATCTTCAGACAAGTTAACCGTTTTCGGCGTTTCCCCACTCATGACACATGCTACTGCTAAGATCGAAGACAGTAGCCCGCGAGAACGCGAGTGTAACTCGAGTGTAATTGATCGCATCAGTTCATCACTCAATTTTCGAATAAGAAAAAAACAAAAGCACTGACGTCACGGAAATCGTTCTCCAGCTCGGGATCGCAGACGCTCTTTTCTCGGCGTGCGAAACAAGAGCCGTAAAAGGTGTCTGTCACGCAGGCTAGACATAAGTCCGACAAAATCGGCTTACGGAAGCGGCTCGTCAAAATAGATGGTGCAGGGGTTCGCAGTTGTGGTGACTGTGAGCAAGACCATGGTATTTCAAGCCGTGCAAATCTTCAATTAAAATATTGCATAAAATATGAGAGATGGATGATCTCAAGTGGTGCAAACCGCTCAAGCCCAGAAACTTGCGCAAGGGGCCGAGGGCAAAACCTGGGCGGCATTCTTTGCGAAATTCTCGGACGCCGACAAGAGCAAATTTGTCGCACAGACTGATTTCGATGATAACCGCAAGGCAACGGCAACAATATTTTTCAGAGAAGGCGGAGATTTATGGAAAAGCGTTTTCGGTTCGGATAGCAAGTATTGGTCGCTAGAGATGCGAAACGTTCTCGGATTTAAAAAAATATGTAGGATTTCCGCTTCAACTGACGCTCTACCCCGCCCCTACGCCTCAAACAATTCCTGCAGTCAAGTTTTCGGAAAATAATAAGCACCCAAATCGGAGAAACTCTGAACAAGACGCAAGAAATCTTCATCACGCCGACAGATTTCTTCACCACGCAATACACTCTTTTTTTTTTAATACGAACCAGTAAAATTTAGCTCAGGCTCGATGTTCTTATTTTTTCGGCCATTTCAGCCTCAAAATGTTCTTATTTTGTTCTTAAAATTCTGTGTTCTCTAATAGCCCCAAATGTGGTTATACCGTACTTTACAGTACTTCATTGTAGGGACCCTGACCTACAGGGTGCCTAAACCTTAAACAGTTGGATTTAATAATTGTAAAGAAAATCATTAGCTTTACACTGTCGTCGCGGACTGATGTTTGTTGAAAAAAAAATTCAGCCTCAGATTGTTCTTAAATTGTTCTTATTTTTCTAGCGATTTCAGTCTCAATGTTCTTATTAAGTTTGTTCTTATTAAAAAAAAAAGAGTGTACAGGCAGATTTTCAAAGACACGCAGATCACATTCAGAACATCCAAAAACGCGAGAAAATGGCTCGGCGGTCCACAAATGGGTTTTTGGCCCCAGCAGCTGAACTTTGCACTGTGGTGTGCAACAGTAGGCTGTGGCATCTCGCGGGAGATTTTGACAGGGCAGGCTTTGGCAGGTGATTCGCAGGTCCGAGCCTTTTATCTCTTTCACGTATATTTCACAAGAAGGCGTATCCTCTTCGAGATGGGCGGGTTCGAGAGAACAAGTTCTCTGCCCGACGACCCGAACTTCAGCCAGATTGACAACAAATACGACAAAGCCTCGCACAGAAGGATTTGCGCTGAGTTCGGTGTAGATCCAACGGCAGACTTTCGTTTCAACCACGGCCAAAACCACGGCCTGGGATACGTTGTCATCAATTACCCGGGCGGCGATTTCGCGCAAAAGCAATGCCAGTACCCCACGCCCCTGTCCAACTAGTCGAACCAAAGGCTCGCAGATGAGGGCGGCACAGACTCTGCCTGTAACAAGCTCGATTTCATCAGAAACGACCAGGGGGTGGACAGGCAGTTCGAGTATTTCGTGCCCGACAGCGCGAATGGGCTAACCCCCGCTGGGCTTGCGAGGCTAAACCAGTCAATCAAGGCTTTCGTCTACTGCATCCTGGGCGTGCAGGTAAACGTTCAAAGCAGCATTCTCGGAAACGACGGGCGAGAAAGGAAAGCGCAGAGAGAGTTCCTCGTATTCCTGGAGGACGGGATCCGAATGCCGGACATTTCCAAAAGCGTTCAGCGCTATCAGCTTGCGGTGAACGAGGCGAAGGTGCGATTGGACTTGGCGGTGGTGCTGGGAGCATGGCTGATGCCCTAGCGCATGGTCCTGAACACAGGGAGCGTGGTTGGCTACAACAACCAGCTGAAACAAGAGGGGCCCGGGATGAGTCTCGGGGTCAACAACGACGTGAAGCAGGGCACAAACAAATCGGCTCTACACTTGATGGCGGGAGGGCCCTCAAAAATTAACCCACTGAATAGCCACCCGTCCAACCCCATTCACAATCCGCCCCCACCCCCGCCGCCCAAATCACCATCCTCGTCGAAAGAACCAACCCCGCACGATGTGAACAAAATTATTATCGTGGTCGTGGCTGTTGGCGCTGCAGGGTTAATCTTCTTCGTGTCGCGTCGTTAAACATCTCCCGACCAGTATGAGGGTGTGGGGGCTAAACCCCTTCGTTAACGGTTTTTCTTAATGTACCGCTCCATAAGAAAGGCCACCACAGCCAGAATGAGCAGCCAGGTGTGCTCAGCCAGAAACCCGATGGCCTGGCCGGCAGTCTTGAAAATGAAAGAAACGATCAAGCCAAGCAAGCCGGGCAGAATAGAAGAAGCTTTTTGGCCGAGTGTTTTCAGCCCGTTCGCCAACCCTTTGCCCATGGCTTTCAGCGTGTTGGAGATCGCGCCAACAACGGCCCCAATCGTTACGCCAGCCGCTAGAAAGATCTCGGTGACGGTCACGCCGTATTTTTTGAAGATCTCTTTAACCCTCTCACGCAGTGGAAGAGCATTTTCTCTTTCCTCAATTTGCGTTTGCAAACGCGCGAGCTCTTCTTGGTTGTCAGCCACTCTTTCTCTTGCTGCTTCTCTGTCAAAAGGAGAGGCATCGGGATCATCGATTATCGCCTGGTCGTGTTCGATTTCTTCTTTCAGCTCAGTTTCTTATTGGTTGAGGTCCTGGAGAGGTTGTGTGCTGTTGAGGGCATTTTCCAAGCCATCCGTTCGTTCGTTCATTTTCACGAGCTGTGCGGTCTCTTCAATGGTTTTCTCCACCCTTGCCCTGGTTTTGTTTTGTTTTTGGAGGTCAGCGATCTTTTTCTTCTCTTCAGCAATGTCTCTTTTCAGATTATTTTCCAGGATTGTTTTTCCTCTCGATTTCTGATTGGTTTTCGATTGCAGAGCCTCCATCATCCTCCAACTGCTCACGTTGGGCTTTTATTCTGGCAAGATCGTTTTCGAGTTATTGCAGAGCTTGGTTTCGGCTCTCAAGTTCTGCATCCATTTTGTGCTCAAAGAACTCAAAGTTAACAATGATTAGTACATATTCATACTTGGTTGAGTGCTAACAAACTTTCTCTTAATATTGATAAGTCAAACTTTGTTATCTTCCATCCGCCACAAAGAAAGTTACCCTTTCATGTCACACTCTCTTTAAATAACATAAACTTAAACCAAGAGTTCTCAATAAAATATCTAGGTATTATAATAGATTCTAACTTCTCATGGATAAGTCAAGTAAGCTATATTGTTAAAAAAAATTAAGCGAAATATAGGGATTCTTTCTAAACTTCGTTATTTTGTGAATTCAGATATTCTGGTTCAACTTTATTATGCCTTAAAATATCCTTTCTTAACCTATGGTTTAATTTCTTGGGGTAACACCTATTCTTCAACTACCCAGCCTTTGTTCATTTTACAAAAGAGAGCAATGCAAGCGATGACTTCCTCTAAATTTTATGAACATTCCAGTCCAATTTTCAAACGCTTAAATATTGTTAAACTGCCTGATCTTGTCTTCCTTAATATTGCAGTTTTTATGCATAAATTTCACAATAGACGGTTACCTTTTGTGTTTGATACTTTCTTTACACAAGTCAATAAAAGACATAACTATAATACAAGAAGTGCCTCTAATATGTCCTATACTTAACCTAAAGTAAGGACAAATTATGGCATATTCAACATAAGATTTAAGGGCCCCAAAGTATGGAACTCAATCAGTGAAAATTTGAAAACTCTCTTTATTTCAAACTTCAAGGAATCAGTAAAAAGCGATCTTGTCAAAGATTATTAGTGACTTGTATTCTTGTTAACAGTTTTGTTGTTTTCCCAAATTACCTGTAAATTAGCCTTTTGCTAATTCTGTCACTTTTCTCAGTCTTAATGCTTTGTGTTTATATACAAGTTTATTATTTTAGGCTTCCCTCATCGGGTAGAAATAGCGTTGTTTTGTTTTTTGTCTTCCTTTTCTCCCTTTATATCTTTCTATGTGTGTATTTGTGCTCCAGTTTTCTTGCTGACCTATGATTTATTTCTATTTATTGCCTATGTTAAAGGACTGCCTGGCTCCGCTAGCCCCTATGGTTATTTCAGGCAGTCAGTACTCTAATTATACCTTTGTTATTTTTCTATTGTCAAATTATGTTTTCAGCTAGGGGTGCAAATAAAGATTGTTGTTGTTGTTATTGTTGTGCGACTCTTTCAGTTGCTTCCTCTCAGCCGCCAAACTGCGTCGTAGTTCGCGTTATTGTTTTTTGTTTTTTTTGGTCTTTTAATCAAATCTGCAGCTTGTGGTCCTAGAGCATCAGAGTTCTTTGATACGAAATTTTCGGAAAGTTTGAAGCCGAAGCCGTCTTTAACAACACGTTTTCTTGACTTGCCACCTCTTGGGCCAAATGCAACAATGTCACCGGTTTCATTCTCTTTATCGCTGTAATTAATTTCCCCAATCTTTGAAAAATCAGCTTCTCGGTACTGTTTTCTTATGTTTTCTTATGAAGTTTCTTACCCCTGAGGGTGTTTTCGGTTCTTTTTCTTTTTCAGCACTGAAGATTGACAACCTTAAGCCGCTTAATCGCGACCCTTGTTGGGGTTTGACCGCCAACAGAGGATCTGTATCGAGCCCGCTTTCTTCACACAAATGTGTTCGCATTTCAATTTCTTTGCCACCATGATACGGCGTGGATGAAGATCCCGGTTGAAAGGGCTGGGTTGTGTCGCCCCGGAATACTTCATTTTCGTCGTCAGAATCGTGCGCATCCAAATTATTGTCAACCCAAGGGTTTTCGGGGACGTTAGCACCACCTTCGCCATTGGGCAATATTCTCCCCGATTTATTTTTCAAATTGAACGAAAAAGTTTTGCGGGAATGTATTGCGATGTCTGTGCAAGTGGACCTTCTGCCAACGCACAGCGAAAAAACCTTCGGCGACATGAAGGCTGAGCGGACAGTCAAGCGGATCACGTTCAACCCGCCGAGGCTAGCCCTGAAGCGACGATTTACGTGATGGTGCCCAAGCTCAACGAGAACGAGGTCCTCGTGCCTGTCTCTCTCGCCCTGATTTTCGAAATTGACTTGGCCGGCGGGCACGCGAACAACTACCTCGTGGAAAATGTCTCGCGAGCCCTAGTCGACAAGCTGGTCGTGAAGTACAAGGGCAACGTTCTGCAGGACACGGTGGGTTACGACATTTTCAAAATCTGGGAGGACCTTTTCCTTTCGCAGGAGTAGCGGGACAAGATGCTGCGCGAGGGCATCCAGTCAGAGGCCATCAGCAAGATCCGCTCGAACGCCGGCGACAAGGACACCTTGGACGCAAATAAAACTAAGCTGGGGGCGCCTTACAGCAAAACTTACCGTATCCGCCTTGACCACCAGATCCTGACCGACCAGGGGTTTTTCTATCCCCAGGCCCTTTTCAACAACCCCGCGTTGGAGCGGACCCTGGCCCCGGCCGAGCAAGTGGTGAAAGGCTCGGACACGACAAAGCTGAACTACCAGCTGAAAAAGATCCAGCTCGAGTACGAAATGATCTGGAGCAAGACTTTGGCAGACGAGGCGAGTAGTGTGTATTCTTCCGGCAAGGAGTTCTTGTACGACCATGTGCATCAGGAAAACGCCATCACGTACGGAAAAAGCACCGACGCGCACATGACTATCAAGGTGAACCCCCAGAGGCGCTCGTTGAAAGCGATCCTTCTCCTCTTTATGGACCCGGACGCCGCGGGCGCCAGGGACTCTGAAAAGTTCTTCAACCCCGATCTGACGAAAGTCAGAGTGACGGTCAACGGCTCGCCCAACCAGCTGTACAACGAAAGCCTCGGGCCGAGCGATCTTTGGGAAGCAGTTCGCAGTTTCTTCGTGAAAAAGAGCAACAAGACGCAGTACATGAACGTAACCAAGTTTTACACCGAGGACAAGTTCGGACTTTTGATTGATATGCATTCCATGACAGACAAGGGCATGCAGGGCAGCGGCACGCGCCTCGTGAACACCCAGGACAGTGTACAGATTGAGCTCGAGCGAACAACCAGCGACTCTGGAAACTTCGTTTGCCACGTCTTCACCATTAGTGACTCGCAGATGAACATCATGGGGCAGCAGCTTGAATCTGTTCAGTTCTAGATATGGATCCGGGCAACGTCCCATTCAACGTCCTGGTGGTTGGCCCCAAAAACTCGGGGAAATCGCAATTTGTCGTGGACCAGCGCTACGGCCCTTTCCACGGCAAGTTTGACTTTATCGTGCTGATCTGCCCGACTTTCACGCACATCAAACCCTTCCGGAGGCTAGACTAAAAGGACCCGCGAATGTTCATCTTCATCTGCCAGCAGCACAAGGTGGAAACATGGTTGAGATTAGCGAGGTTTCTGTTCGAGGGCACGAACACGCTCATCTTCCTGGACGACTGCGCGGCCTCGAAAGACGTGAAAGGCTGCACGGGCGAGCTGGTGAAACTCGCTTTTTCAGCGCGTCACATGGGCATCAGCGTCTGGGTGCTGACGCAGAAGTACACGAGCATAATGGCCTCCTTTCGGGAGAACGTGGCGGCGGTCGTGCTTTTTACACCCTCGCCGCGAAAACGATGAAAAGCATCTTTGAAGACTTTGCTGGCGAGCTGACCCCGGAGGAGTACAAAGCCCTCATTGCTCGGCTGAAAAAGCAAAAATATTCGTACCTTGTCTCCCTGCGGCACCCCTTCGGCGTCGAATTGAAAAATGCAAAACCAAATATATAGCAATGGCCAACGAAGCACAGGCACTCGCAGACCTAATGAACTTGCTGGAAGCAGAGCCGAGTACCGGCGTTAAAAGCGTGACCCAGGGCCCAGATATCCCCGCTCTGCGGGAACAGCTGGCCGTGCTGGTCTCAACAGGCAAGGCCAAAGAGGCCATTGGGGTGAACTTGACGCACGAGGACGTGAAGCGGCTCACCGACAAAGACGTCGAGAAGTACAAAGACGTATGTCGGAGTAAAAACTACCAAAATCCTGGTTGACAGCTTCATTTTTCTCGCTTCCAGGGTTGTCTGGATGGCCAATCTGAAAAAGGACTACATTCTCAACAAAAAGCTCTCCGGTCTTGCAGGGCGCTCACTTTGAGGTGCGGCCGCCTGGTCGCCGCTGCCAACGCTGCGCTGATCACCTTGCGCCACATGACCTTTGCTACTGACCAATCTGGGGCTACGCCCCACACCCCCATCGGGAGACACCAATCCTCACCAGTTGCTGACCAATCCTCAGCAGTTCCTGAACAATCCTCAGCAGTTCCTGAGAAATCTTTAGCATAATTTTGAACACATGGATATACAACGCATAGCAATGGCGTCGGAACAGACAGAGCCAGACATCACCCAGCAAGCCACCACCCCAACCCCCACGACCAAGCCGTTTAAAGACCCGAAGAGGGTGGCAGCTGGGAGAGCTGCAGCTCAGAAAACAAAAGAGGCACGCGAAGTGCAAGAAAAGGCCTTAGCCGAAGCTGAAGAAAAAGCGAGAAAGGCTGAGGCCAAAGCCGCGGCGACTCAAGCAAAACTTGCCCTTCCTACCGCCTAGCTCCTGTCGAAGAACCCCAAACCGCCGCGTGTTCTGAACAGGGAGATTTAAGCACGACCCAACGGCTTACCATTGGCAGCATCATTGTTGGCCTGGTCGGCCTTTACTACAAGCGTGAAGAGCTTCAGATGGAGTGAACCCATTTAAACTTTTTGCACGCCTGGCAATACCATGACTGACAACAAGCTTGTCAAAACCGATCTCGACACGGCGACATTGACCGAGATCGCGGCCGGCATCGGTTGGGTTGCAAAAAAGGCTGTGAAAGAAAATTTCACATTGCACCCCAGCAGCAGCGCGATGAACTACGTGAAGTTTACCGCAATTATGGCGGGCAGCGTTGCGCTGAAACAGTACCTCACGCACAAGAAAATACTCTTCGACAATATCTAGTCAATTGGACCCCCCGCCGGGAGACAAAATTTGCCAAAACTTCATACTGGTGAAGTTCAGCATTCGGGCATTCCTCACAATAGCCACATGGTCGTTTGCTGTTGGAGTTTTTGCTTTGGGGATGGCCCACATTATCGATAACGCGCTCAATGAGTTCGATGTCCGTTTTCACTGCGAAGAAACAGACGGCTGCGATGAATCAGACCCGCCGCCGTATTCTGCCTGATGGGGCGAGCCCCATTAGACTGCGGATCGTCAGTAAGGATATGGCGAGCATGGCGATCATGGTTGGCGGGGCCGTGCTGAACGCCGCGACCTTCATTGGCGGCAATTATCTCAAGAGAGCGCTCGGCGGGGATAGCAGCCAGGGGGCACTGGACGAAAAAAAGGGCCACGACAAGGCTCTCGAGGCCTACCAGGCGGCCTACAACAAGTACTCCCGCAAACGCACCCAGCTCCTCGACTGGATTGGGGCCAATTCTGAGATTCACGCGCAGGCCAAACAGAATTTCACCAACACCGATTACGTTTTCAAAATTTACAACCAGGCTCACCCCGACAAACCGATAGCGCCACTGAAAGAGCCGAAATTTTCTGATTTCTATCAGCCGAGCGCGCAGCAGAAAAACGGCGAGCTGGTTTTTTTGGGTGCTGGGGCCCTCGCCCTTGGCTACGCCGCGTTTCGTTTCCTTTGATGGGGGCCAGGCCCCCACACACCCCCGTCTGGAGACATTGAACATAGGCTCTCAGTCGGCCGCCGAGCGTAGTCGTCGCCGCGGAGCACGCCTACCGCCTGGGCCTCAAGTAGCAAGAACTTGAAAATGCGCCAAAACGCCGGCGGGTAGCCGACCATTCGTGCAGCGACGTGGGCCATTTCTTGGACCAAAACGAAAGCGAGGGTCTCCATGTCATGAAACCGGGGGAGGCCCCGCCGGGCGCGGAGACAGATGGCGAGGATCGCCCCCTTGCCGACGGTGAACGCGGTGTCGCTGGCGTCGCCGTGGTTGCTCTCCATCAGATTGTCAGGGTTTTAATGTCGCAACAGGTGGGCGACCAGTCGGGCCCGAAAGGTGGCGGCGTCGCGGTATCGTGCTCGCAGCTGGCACAAAAGACAGGTGGCGCAGGAGTTGAGCATCGCCAGAAGGTCGGTGGCCCGTTCGGCGCCGGGGGCACAAAAGACCCGGTAGCACTGGCCGTCGATCCGCGATTTTTTGCGGCGGGACGCCCCGAGATCGAATTTTTCCGCAGGCCGCCGCGGCGGCGCCGCTGGCGGCCCCCAGCGAAAGAGAGAAAGGTGCTTTCATTATAGGTGCATGGAGATCCTGTTGCGTCTCGCCCCCCGCCAAGCGGGTCAACGGGGGTGGCTCAACAGCCGCGGCTCGGATGTGGGCGACCGCTGGCCGGCCACCGAATGCCCCCCTTGGCTACGCTGCGTTTCGTTTCCTTTGAATATAGGCTCTCAGTTACAATAGCGATGGACTCACCCCCGTTGGGAAACTCTGATCCTTGCACCTACAAAAAGCACTTCCCCGAGCCCCAAAAAAGCAAAAAGGTCCGGGAGCAGAGGGAGCGGGAGCTCGAGCGGATACGAGCCGCAGAAAAGGACAGCACTGCTTATGATACTTTCCTTCGAACACTTCCGTTTTCTCATATATGGACGCCAGGCTCGCCAAGACCTACTACAGCCCCGGCGGCTACTGGAAAGGCTTTGCCGCGATAAAAAAAGCTGTCTGAGGCTGCCAAGGTTCCAGAAGAAGCTGCAAAAAAGTGGCTGGCGAAGCAGGCGCTTTGGCAGATTTACCGTCCAGCACTGCAGCACCTTCCTCGGCCGAAATTTGACGTGCTAACGCCCAACAAGGTGCACCAAGCTGACCTTCTTTATTTGCTGCATGACAAGCTACTGCATGGGCGCAAAGTTTTCAAGTACGCTCTGACTGTCGCCGAGGTGGCCAGCCGATACAAAGAGGCTGAACCATTGACCTCGAAAAACTCTGATGAGATCGCGCAGGCTTTTCAGAAAATTTACAGGCGTAGCCCTCTGACATGGCCTGAAATGTTCCAGGTTGACCCCGGGCGCGAGTTCGTGGGCGCTGTTTCCAAAGAGATGGAAAAACACAAACCTTTCATCCCCCGAGGGCAACCGTAGCTTCACTGCAACCGGGCCATTGTCGAGCGCTTCAGCCGAACCCTGGCTGAGCGCCTGTTCGGCCACCAGTACGCCGTGGAAATGCTTTTTCCCGAAGGGAAAAGGCCCATTGCGTGGGTGAAACGGCTGCCCGAGGTCGTTGCGGCGCTTAACAACGAGAAAACAAGCCTGACCTGCAAAAAACCTGCCGAAGCGATCAAAGATAAGTCCGTTTCTGCAAAACCATGATTGACCTATTGAAGGCCTGTCGGGAAGAAAGAAAAACTGCACCCCTTCATCGTCGGCGTTCGCTATCTTTATCAGCCGGGCGAGCTGGAGGGCGGCACAAAAAGAGCCACCGATCCCGTCTGGTCTTTGAAAGTCTTCAACATTGAAAGGATGGTCCAAAAACCCGGCACGCCGGTTACTATTTACGCGACGGCCCCAAGCGCAGCTTCGTGCGCGAAGAACTGATTGTTGTCCCCCCAGACACACAGCTACCCTCTCGTCGGTTGGCCATTTGAACTTTCGTTTCTTTTGGACAGTCATGGATACTGATTTATCCGCTGCACTTCAACCGCTGCTTGATCTGGCTAAAGACATTAAACGACCCCCCGTCGGGAGACCTCGAAACGAAAAAGGAGGAACGAGAAAATGTTTGGAACGGCCGCCTTCGACCTCGCCCCTGTTGAAGAAAGGCTTCATTAGCAAAATGGAAAACCCTGGCGTCTACGTCGCGCATCACTATTTCCTCGACGCCGTCGATGGCGTCGGCCGATGCCACAAGGTCGGCCGCACCAAAGACCTCACGAAAAGGCTAACGCACTGGGCTTACAGGACCTGTTTTGACGGTCCTTTCAAGTATGTCATGGTGGTTGAAACTGCTGTTTCCGACACGGCAGGGCGCATATGAGAACTTTTTCCTCAAGAAACATTCGGACCGCCGCCTTTTGAGGCCTAATAGAAGGAAATGCAAACTTATGAAAATGCCGTTTCAGGCGATTTTCGAGTTGGTAAAAATAAGTATTACTGAACATTTTCCAGGCCTTAAAGTTAATACTAATCCTGATTACTTCGAAGACGAACGTTATGAAAATGATGATCAGTAATGTCTCCCGACGTCTCCCGACAGGGGGTTGGGGCAGAGCCTCACGTCGTCTGCTATCCACCTTTTCGTGTCACGAGGCGACAACGATTTTTTTGTCACCCGCACACCGTAAAGCTCATGTTTTTCGCTCCGCAGAATGTTCATGCTGTGCGTTTTTTCCGTCTCGCTGAAGAGTGATTCCTTTTAATGCTCATGTCGGATCTCCTTTTTTACCACATACTTTTTCACGCTTTTTGCCTTCTTCAGCACGATGTGGTCTGCATGGAGAATTGAGTACATCTTTGGCCTCAGGCAGACTACCTCCGCTATCAGCTCTCCCGCCTTCTCGTCCTTCATTTTCCCAAGGACTTTCTTGTTTTTGACTGAGTAGAGCGGATGGCTTCGCGGGTAGTCGCTCGTGTCGTATAAATTTGCATGTTGGGCCATGTCCGCGTAAACGTCCTCGGTTTCTATCTTCAGGATTGGAGCAGGCTGTCTGTGTCCGTGTAGATCAGCTCGCAACGATCACCGTACTCCTTTTTCAGAAAGTTGTAGTAGAAACC
>OX419337.1:7429573-7614573 GCA_948470475.1 Galaxea fascicularis
ATTCTACGCTTGTTCAAAATAGGATATGCAATTTGATTCTTAACACCCAGTTGCAAATTAATGAGCCACCCGCGAAAGCGGACCTTTTCCACGGTGGGAGGATTCAGCCAATGAGAGGGTGCACAAATTAAACGATAGACATAGGCTCCTACCACTGAGGGATAATGCTTCGAGGGGCCAAGGATTATTTTGCTCTGAGTTTTAAGGACTCCAGATTCCCAAGGGACCACTGCTAGCTGACGGCTTCTCGACGAAAACACTCATTTATTCAGACAGGCTACCGAAACTTCGCCCAAATTTTAAATAAAACAACTTAAAAATGCAAGCCGAATAAATACTAGCAAAACTGATAGGACGAGGTCACAGAAACATGTTTTTAAAAGACATTTGACTACGTCAGTCTAACTGATACATTTTGTCCACCGGATAGCGAGTTACCCGCTCAACAGAGTCAGTCACTTTTTGAACAACTGGGGCCTGGTCTACACAAAATCTAACTCTGTGGGTCGTTTATACAGCTTATTATTAGATTTTGACCCGAGCATATCACTGCTGACCAAAACCTAACTGGGTTTTAGTCAAGTTAACTTCTTCTTAATGTTACTAAGACATATCGGATTTACATCAACGCTGGTGCTAATCTTGAAAAAATGTAGAAGTAACGTTAACATCCAAATTGGCAATAAACTTGTCGTAAGCGGTCCCTTTAGTAAAATTGAAGTCAACATACATACTGTTATATCGTGGCTTTTTTTCGGTTTGTTACGTCATATGTTGAATTACATGTATGCGCTTGCGCATTAGAGGAGATTAAAAGAGTACAGTTGCTGTGTCTCCATACGGTTCGTTATTTACTCCTAATTTCGTGCTCGGAAGTTATAACATTTGGCGACGAGTATGGGATTCTTTCGTGATATACTACTGTTTCGTCGTATTTGTTACACCGGATGAAATTCATCCACTTGGTTTTGTTCTTTTGTACTTCCACCCACGTGCTTGCTGGCGTGTTTGTGGTTACCGCCATGGTTTCACCGTTGCTTGGTTCTGTTGAAGAATTCGACCCGTCCTCTGAGGCTTTTTCTGTGTACCTGGAAAGGCTTGACCAGTTCTTCGAAGCCAATGATATTGGCCAGTGTCCTGCTGAAGCGACTGCAGCTATTGTTGGGGAAGCCAGTAAGAAAAAAGTCGCCGTGATGATCTCCGTAATTGGTAAGAAGACGTACGGCACTCTTCGCGATTTTTCCAGTCCTGAGAATCCGAAAGAGAAAACGTTTGGGGCGTTATGTGAATCACTGCGACAACATTTTAAGCCCAAACGATTGGAGGTTGCCGAATCTTATAGATCTCATCGATGTTGTCAAGAAGAAAATAAAAGCGTGTCGGTTTACAGTGCCCGTTTGAGACATCTGGCTTCGGCTTGTAATTATGGTGAGTTCCTGAGCCGCTCGCTTCGTGACCAGTTCGTGTGTGGTGTTCGCAATCTAGCTACACGGAAAAAGCTCTTGAGTGAGGATCGAACATTTCAACAGGCCCTTCAAGTGGCTGTCGCCGACGAAATTGCAGCTAAAGAGACTCTACAAGTCCAACAGCAACAATTGTATCAACCGGTGAATTCAGTTGCGAAGGAGTTTTCCACTATACCTTCCCCTTCCCGTGCAGATTCAGGCACAAAGTCTACGTCGCGGACATCCCCTCGCCATGCTTTGTGTACGTCTCAGCAAGCGACGTCTTATGCCTGTTTTTCGTGTGGGAATTCTGACCAGGTAAGATCGAAATACAAATTTAGGAATGCTGTTTGTCGTTATTGCAACTTACGAGGACATATTGCTCGAGTTTGTAAGAAAGGTGGAGTAAATACCATGGGTTTCGAAGAAGAGTCTCCTCAGGAGCAGTTATCTGATGAAGATGAGTTGTATGTTGTTTATGATGTTAATGCTATGTCAAGATCTGAAATTTGTGTGCCCCTGAAGATTGAAAACAATGATTGTAGTATGCAGTTGGACACTGGGTGTGCACTGTCCCTTGCCCCAATGTTGAAATGAAACCCTCAAGTGTTGTTCTTTCAACCTACACTGGTGAAACCGTGCGTCCCTTGGGAGAAGCGTATGTGAATGTTGAGTACAAAGGATCACAGCATACACTGCCTTTGCTAGTTGTATGTGAGGGAACTACTGCCTTATTTGGTCGAAACTGGCTTTCAGATGTCAAACTGGATTGGACGAATTTGCCTGGTTTGAATGACATTGGCCCCTTGCCATGCTGTTCCTCTACAAACCCTGTTCCTCCAGAAAACCAGGCATTGGAATCAGTCCTGGAACAATACAGTGAATTATTTCAGTCCCCACTTGGATGCTACACTGGGGATCCAGTTGTGCTAAATGAAAGTAAAGAGACAAATTTCACAAAGCCAGACCAGTTTCTTACGCCTTGCAGTCAAAAGTAAAGAATGCTTTGCTGAAGATGGAAAAGGATGGTGTGATTGAACGGGTGACGTCTGCGAGCAGTACAGCTCCTATTGTAGGCGTTGGGAAGAAAGACGGTGATGATGTCCGTGTTTGTGGAGATTTTAGTGTAACATACAATGCAAGTGCTCGCGTTGAAACCTACCCTATGCCTCAGATTGAGGACATGCATTCAGCTTTAAGAGCATGCACCGTGTTTAGTGTCTTAGGTATAAAACAAGCCTATCACCAGATACCAATTTCAAAGGAATCACAGTGTTATCTCACAATTAACACTCACATTGGCTTGTTTGCATTCAAGAGGTTGCCAAATGGTATCCATTCCGGTCCAGCCATCTTTCAAAGAATCATGGATAATCTGCTGGCTGATATTCCAAAGGCTGTTAGTCGTTTAGATGATATCCTGGTTGCTGGCACAGATGAAGATGACCACCTTTGTATTCTATCCCTAGTTTTGGAGCGACTTCTTAGTGCCGGATTCAGACTGAACAAGACAAAGTGCAAATTTCTTCAATCGTCAGTGGTCTACCTTGGTCATGTGTTAGATGGAGAGGGCCTACACCCCACTGAGGATAAACTTAAAGCCATCTGTGATGCTCCCAGACCCAAAAATGTAACTGCCTTGAAATCTTTTCTGGGACTTATAATGTTCTATTCGCGGTTCATGCCTCATCATTCTACAGTACTAGCACCTTTACATCAGCTACTTAGGAAAGGTACTCCATGGAGGTGGTCGAAAGTTGAAGAAGATGCATTTGTTGCAGCAAAGCAGCTCATCCTCAACTCACAAACATTGGTGCATTATGACCATACATTGCCCCTTTTTCTTTCATGTGATGCTTCATCTTATGGCGCTGGAGCAGTCCTGTCTCATCGAATTTATGGACAATTTCGACTTGTGGCTTTTGCTTCTTGCACCTTGACCCATGTTCAACAAAATTACTCCCAGCTAGAAAAGGAGGCCTTCAGCGCCATCTTTGGATTGAAGCGATTCCGACAGTACCTGTATGGCTGTTCCTTTACAATTTTAACTGACCATCGACCTTTACTGACTCTCTTGGGTCCACAGAAACCTGTTTCTGCTCATGCAGCAGCACGACTTCAAAGATGGGCACTTATCCTTGCTTCATACAACTACAGGATTGAGTATCGCAGTACTGGAGCACATGCAGATGCAGACAGAATGTCTCGTCTTCCTCTACCTCAGACATGGTCACCCAAATGTGAAAATGTTGAATGCTACTTCTTGGAAACAGAAGTTGTGACTAATGTGACCGGTTAGGTGATCAAGAAAGAGACTCAGGTGGATCCAGTTTTGTCTCAAGTGTACAATTATGTCATTAGTGGCTGGCCATGTGTAGTGGATCCCACTCTGGTACCATTTAAGACTAGGAGAAACGAATTAAGTAGCCCGCAAGGTTGCATATTATGGGGTGCTCGAGTTATTGTCCCTCCTTCACTCCAAGAGAACGTGTTGCAAGAACTGCATGACACTCACCCCGGAATATCTCGAATGAAAGCGTTAGCAAGATCTTATGTGTGGTGGCCCAACATATTGAAAGACCTGTTTCTTCATGTAGCGCATGCCAGTCTATGAGATCAAATCCTCCTACCGTTCAGATTCATCCTTAGACCAACCCAGCACGACCGTGGTCTCGTATCCATGTAGATTTTGCTGGGCCAGTCTCTGGATGTACTTACCTTGTTGTTGTAGATGCTTACAGCAAATTCCCAGAGGTAGTCAAAATGACTAATACGTCAGCTAGAACAACTGTGACCGCGTTGCGTGACATCTTCAGCAGGCACGGTCTTCCAGAAATCATCGTGTCCGACAATGGGCAACAATTTACGGCTACAGAATTTCAACGATTTTGTTCCAACAATGGAATTTTGCACCGTACTTCAGCAACGTACAAGCCATCCACAAATGGACAAGCTGAACGTGTTGGGCAGATTTTAAAATCAGCTATTAAACAAGCCCATGTTACGAACGCTGACGTAGCTGCTGTCATCGCCGAATATTTGTTGGTTTACCGAAACACGCCACATTCTACAAAAGGTGAATCATCCTCGATGCTTCTTATGGGCCGGAGACTCCGCACCCGCCTGGATTTGCTGAAACCCTCAGTTTAAAAACACGTTGAGGCTCGCCAATACAGTACAATACAATGCACCGCACATAGAGGCCTTCGCCAATTCAATGCCAGTGATCCTTTTCTGGCTCGTAATTATGGAAGGGGAGAGAAATGGGTGCGTGGAGTAATTAGTGAGGTCCTTGGTTCTCGTCATTACATTGTCAAGGTGGCAGGTAATTTGTGGAAACGACATGTGGACCAACTGTTGAGACGTCCTGAAGATGCTGCTCCAACGTGTCGCCCTTCAGCGTTTGAACACCGGTCTCTGCCACTTGATGTGACCCCTAATATGGACCAGCCTTGCGAGATGGTTCCTGATTCAACTGTTCCGTTTACTCCTATGCCTCCTACAGTAGCGCTGGATGAGCCCCTTTTGATTGTTACTCGAGAAGATTCTCACCTTGCAAACCAGTTACCAACAGTGTCAAGGCCAATTACTAACACCGCCATGTTTTCTCAACCTAGTTCACTGCCCGAGATTTCTGATTCTGTCAATGCCGATGACACGTTATTAGTTCACCCGAATTCTTCATGTGAAAGTTCTGTTAACACTGAAAAACGTTATCCTACCAGGACAACTCATAGGCTCCCTAACTATTTGAAAGATTACGAGTTAAAGTGATGGCAGTAACGGACCAAGAAACTTTCTTTTCTTTTTCTTTTAAGGGGGGAAATGTCATATCGTGGCTTTTGTTCGGTTTGTTACGTCATATGTTGAGTTACATGTATGCGCTTGCCCAGTAGAGGAGATTAAAAGAGTACAGTTGTTGTGTCTCCATAAGGTTCGTTATTTACTCCTAGTTTCGTGCTCGAACGTCCTCAGTTATAACACATACAACTTGACTAAGTCTGTGAGACATTCTGTTAAGCCACAGCAGGTTTCAGGAAACTAAAAAGTTGGATTCCCAAAGCACAGATTAAACTGTCTGTAATAGTCTGATTTAACCATGACACACTGTCTATTGCGATGTTGCATGGCCGGATGATTTACCGCCGGGCGACTTCAGCTGAATTACGAAATGAGGACAATCGGGAGAGGCAAGGGTATGAGGATGAACTGCACGCTCTCTTGTATCCTCCTAACATGCATTCTACTTTGTGTTTGCGAAAAATCAAGAGAAACGCTTATTGATATCATACATTAAGGTTGATATAGATTCATAATAAGGAAAAGTTTTTGGTAGCACGTTTGCTTCGAGAAATAAAGGAATTGCATGGTCATG
This sequence comes from Galaxea fascicularis, assembly GCA_948470475.1. NCBI lineage: Eukaryota > Metazoa > Cnidaria > Anthozoa > Scleractinia > Euphylliidae > Galaxea > Galaxea fascicularis. The sequence continues at coordinate 7,435,394 of OX419337.1, forward strand.
CCAGTCTGTGAAGTACAATAAGCGAAGAGCTCTTTTCTGAAGAATTAAAATTTTATTAAGATAAGTCTTGCTTGCCTGGCCCCATGCAGCAAGACCGTAGGTTAGGTAAGGATGAACCAAGGACTTGTAGATATTCAATACTATTGGTGGAGGTACAGAGTGGCGCAGCTTTGCAATCAGCCCAACATTTTTACTAATTTGGATAACAATAGAATCAATGTGTTATTTCCAAGAGAGATTCTGATCAAGGAGAACGCCCAGAACGAACATATTTATTCTGTTCATTATCAAACATGCAAAGTTTTGGTTGGTAAGCAAGTCGCTTTTGGTAAGGATGAAATATTACAAAGTTGGATTTTTTTATATTAAGAGTTAGTTATTGGTTGTCAGCCAGTTATAAAGATTTTGAAGTTCATTGTTGACTGTTGATTCAAGATCTTTCAAATTTTTTTCCGCATAAAGAATGTTAGTGTCATCTGCAAAGAGGTAAAAACCTAATTTATTTGAGCATCTGTGGATGTCATTGACATATAGCAAGAAAAGCAATGGTCCAAGAACTGACCCTTGAGGAACTCCACATCCAACAACGGCTTTATCTGATATCTGTTGGCCTACTTGCGTTGTTTGGATACGATGTTTGAGATATCAGGAGAACCAATCATTAATTATTCCACGGAAGCCATAGTGGTTAAGCTTATCAAGCAAAACGTCGTGATCGACCGTATCGAAGGCTTTTTTAAGATCAATGAATACTCTGCAAGATAACAAACGCTGATCCATGTTTGATTGTATATCGTTTACAATGTCAAGCATTGCATGTTGGGTTGAATGCCCCTTAAGCCCGCTGCACACGTGAGGAAAGAGCTGAGCAAAATTCCTCGCGAGGTAGTTGGCTCAGCTGTTTCCTCACGTGTGTGGCAAATTTTCGGTAAAAAATTCGCCTAGCGAGGCGATGAGGAAAATATCAAACATGTTTGATATTTCCTCAAGGCCTCGCGAGACGAATTTCTCACCGAAAATTCACCGCACACGTGAGGAAACGGCTGAGCTGCCTGCCTCGCGAGGAATTTTTCTCAGCTCTTTCCTCACGTGTGCGGCGGGCTTTACGAAAACCGTACTGTGAGGAATACAAAGGGCCATGTTTCTCTATATAGCTCGTTAATCGTTTGTAAATGAGTTTCTCAAATATTCTTTAAAGAGATGGGTCTGTAGTTGTTTGCGTCAGTATCGTCATCACCCTTAAACACAGGTGTAATTTTAGCCATGTTAAGCTATGATGGATAAGTCCCTAATCTGATAGATGTATTAAGTATATCTGTAAGAACAGGGGCTATGACAGCGACGCAGCACCACAGTTTCTTTAGAAACTACCCCCTTTGAACATCTGAGTAGTTTGAAACCATACGATTTATCCTTCGGTACAAGTAATATTTCTGACCGTAGTTCTTCGGGTAAAACAGGTTGAAAAAAGAATGATGAAATTGGAGAACTGCTCTTATCAACATAGTCTAGATGATGATTTTGGGGAATGAGTAGCTTATTGGCAAGTCTGTTTCCCACTGTTGCAAAATGTTCATTAATAATATTGGGTATCCGCGAACCTTCCTTGACAATTTTATTGCGATTATTAAAATCCTTCAGTGCAGATATGACTTTTAAGTTTTTTTTCCTTCGATGTAAGAGTTCATTAATTCCTTGCCAGGTTTTTCTCATGTTGGCCATATTATTTTCGAAAAATGTATCATAGTATCTCCTTTTACTTAGTCGTATCAGGGTACAAATTTTGTTTCTATAGTGTTTGTACCTGACTTCGTCTCCAGAAGCGTATAATCTATTTTTAACCTCAATCGGCTCCTTAATTCCCTTAGTTATCCAGGGTTTAGGTAGCTGCTTTGCTTTGCAATTTGATAATTTTTTCATCAAGGCGTGTTTGTTTACAATTGTATTATACTTGTTGTAAAACGATGAAAACAACTTGTTCACACAATTAGTTCCATTTGCAATTATTTGATCTCAGTTAATTTCAGACAACTCGTCATTAAAACCATCCACAGAGAATCTTAAATAGTCGCATATTTTTACATTTTCAACCTGTCGAAGTTTATCTTTCCCTGACCTTGTGATGCAGAACTGCAAAAAATGAGAAAAATCAGAAATAATGTTTCCGCTAGCCAGCAATTTCTCGGGATTGTTAACAAAAATGTCATGAATCACGTTAGCAGACGTTCTATGTAAACGCGTCGGTTTGTCCACTGTTGGAATAAGAAAACAACTTCAAAGGAAGAGCAAAAATCCAGGCTTACTAAAAATGTTTCACACTTCCGAAGATCTATATTAAAATCACCCATACGTTTTGGTCAAAATTTCACCTCCGCTGAAATCTTCAACACAGCTCAAATAAGAACAGCAACAATGCTTCAAAGTTTTTACAAGCATTTAAACATAATTTCAAGACTGCTCTTTGAAACAGGCAAACTTTCAGCCAAATTCAAAATTTGACCCAAAACCAAATGATAAAAATTTCAATTTTCCTAAAATCTTGCACACAGCTCAAATAAGAATAGAAACCATGTTTTCGGAAATTTCAGAAGCATTTAAACAAAATTTCTACAGTACTCTTTGAAATAGGCAAAGTTTCAGCCAAACTCAAAATTTGCCCCCAAACCACGGCTTCACACCTTTGGTTTTTGGTCAAAATTTCAACTTTGCTTAACTCTTGCACACGCACAAATACGATAAGAAACTTTGTCTATTTCAAAGAGGAGTCTAGAAATGATGTTTAACTAATTCTAAAAACTGCCAAAACATAATTTCTATTCTTATTTGAGCTGTGTGCAAGATTTCAGCAAAGTTGAAATTTTGACCAAAAGCCAAAGGGGTTAACCCATGGTTTTGGTTCAAATTTTGAATTTGGCTGAAACTTTGTCTATTTTAAAGAGGAGTCTAGAAATGATGTTTAAATGCTTCTAAAAACTGCCAAAACCAGATTTCTATTCTTATTTGAGCTGTGTGCAAGATTTCAGCAAAGTTGAAATTTTGACCAAAAGCCAAAGGGGTTAACCCATGGTTTTGGGTCAAATTTTGAATTTGGCTGAAACTTTGTCTATTTTAAAGAGGAGTCTAGAAATGATGTTTAAATGCTTCTAAAAACTGCCAAAACATGATTTCTATTCTTATTTGAGCTGTGTGCAAGATTTCAGCAAAGTTGAAATTTTGACCAAAACCCAAAGGGGTTAACCCATGGTTTTGGGTCAAATTTTGAATTTGGCTGAAACTTTGTCTATTTTAAAGAGGAGTCTGGAAATGATGTTTAAATGCTTCTAAAAACTGCCAAAACATGATTTCTATTCGTATTTGAGCTGTGTGCAAGATTTCAGCACAGTTGAAATTTTGACCAAAAGCCAAAGGGGTTAACCCATGGTTTTGAGTCAAATTTTGAATTTGGCTAAAACTTTGTCTATTTCAAAGAGGAGTCTAGAAATGATGTTTAAATGCTTCTAAAAACTGCCAAAACATGATTTCTATTCTTATTTGAGCTGTGTGCAAGATTTCAGGGAAATTGAAATTTTGACCAAAACCCACAGGGGTTAACCCATGGTTTTGGGTCAAATTTTGAATTTGGCTGAAACTTTGTCTATTTCAAAGAGGAGTTTAGACATGATGTTTAAATGCTTCTAAAAACTGCCAAAACATGATTTCTATCCTTATTTGAGCTGTGTGCAAGATTTCAGCAAAGTTGAAATTTTGACCCATGGTTTTGGGTCAAATTTTGAATTTAGCTGAAACTTTGTCTATGTCAAAGAAAAGGCGAGAAATGATGTTTAAATGCTTGTAAAAACTTCCAAAACATGATTTCTATTTTTATTTGAGCTGTGTGCAAGATTTCAGAAAGTTGAAATTTTGACCAAAACCCAAAGGGGTTAACCCATCGTTTTGGGTCAAATTTTGAATTTGGCTGAAACTTTGTCTACTTCAAAGAGGAGTCTAGAAATCATGTTTAAATGCTTGTAAAAAGCGCCAAAACATGATTTCTATTCTTATTTGAGCTGTGTGCAAGATTTCAGCAAAGTTGAAATTTTGACCAAAAGCCAAAGGGGTTAACCCATGGTTTTGGGTCAAATTTTGAATTTGGCTGAAACTTTGTCTACTTCAAAGAGGAGTCTAGAAATGATGTTTAAATGCTTGTAAAAAGCGCCAAAACATGATTTCTATTCTTATTTGAGACGTGTGCAAAATTTCAGGAAAGTTGAACTTTTGACCAAAAGCCAAAGGGTTAACCCATGGTTTTGGGTCAAATTTTGAATTTAGCTGAAACTTTTTCTAGTTCAAAAAGGAGTCTAGAAATGATGTTTAAATGCTTGTAAAAACTGGCAAAACATGATTTCTATTCTTATTTGAGCTGTGTGCAAGATTTCAGCAAAGTTGAAATTTTGACCAAAAGCCTAAGGGGTTAACCCATGGTTTTGGGTCAAATTTTGAATTTGGCTGAAACTTTGTCTATTTTAAAGAAAAGGCGAGAAATGATGTTTAAATGCTTCTAAAAAGCGCCAAAACATGATTTCTATTCGTATTTGAGCTGTGTGCAAGATTTCAGCAAAGTTGAAATTTTGACCAACACCCAAAGGGACCCATGGTTTTGGGTCAAATTTTGAATTTGGCTGAAACTTTGTCTACTTCAAAGAGGAGTGTAGAAATGATGTTTAAATGCTTCTAAAAACTGCCAAAACATGATTTCTATTCTTATTTGAGCTGTGTGCAAGATTTCAGCAAAGTTGAAATTTTGAAAAAAGCCAAAGGGGTTAACCCATGGTTTTGGGTCAAATTTTGAATTTGGCTGAAACTTTGTCTACTTCAAAGAGGAGTCTAGAAATGATGTTTAAATGCTTGTAAAAAGCGCCAAAACATGATTTCTATTCTTATTTGAGCTGTGTGCAAGATTTCAGCAAAGTTGAAATTTTGACCAAAAGCCAAAGGGGTTAACCGATGGTTTTGGGTCAAATTTTGAATTTGGCTGAAACTTTGTCTACTTCAAAGAGGAGTCTAGAAATGATGTTTAAATGGTTGTAAAAAGCGCCAAAACATGATTTCTATTCTTATTTGAGCTGTGTGCAAGATTTCAGCAAAGTTGAAATTTTGACCAAAAGCCAAAGGGGTTAACCCATGGTTTTGGGTCAAATTTTGAATTTGGCTGAAAATTTGTCTAGTTCAAAAAGGAGTCTAGAAATGATGTTTAAATGCTTGTAAAAAGCGCCAAAACATGATTTCTATTCTTATTTGAGCTGTGTGCAAAATTTCAGCAAAGTTGAAATTTTGACCAAAAGCCAAAGGGGTTAACCCATGGTTTTGGGTCAAATTTTGAATTTGGCTGAAACTTTGTCTACTTCAAAGAGGAGTCTAGAAATGATGTTTAAATGCTTGTAAAAAGCGCCAAAACATGATTTCTATTCTTATTTGAGCTGTGTGCAAAATTTTCAGCAAAGTTGAAATTTTGACCAAAAGCCAAAGGGTTAACCCATGGTTTTGGGTCAAATTTTGAATTTGGCTGAAACTTTGTGTTCTTCAAAAAGGAGTCTAGAGATGATGTTTAAATGGTTGTAAAAAGCGCCAAAACATGATTTCTATTCTTATTTGAGCTGTGTGCAAGATTTCAGCACAGTTGAAATTTTGACCAAAACCCAAAGGGGTTAACCCATGGTTTTGGGTCAAATTTTGAATTTGGCTGAAAGTTTGTCTACTTCAAAGAGGAGTCTAGAGATGATGTTTAAATGGTTGTAAAAAGCACCAATACATGATTTCTATTCTTATTTGAGCTGTGTGCAAGATTTCAGCAAAGTTGAATTTTTGACCAAAAGCCAAAGGGGTTAACCCATGGTTTTGGGTCAAATTTTGAATTTGGCTGAAACTTTGTCTACTTCAAAGAGGAGTCTAGAAATGATGTTTAAATGCTTGTGAAAAGCGCCAAAACATGATCTCTATTCTTATTTGAGCTGTGTGCAAGATTTCAGCAAAGTTGAAATTTTGACCAAAAGCCAAAGGGGTTAACCCATGGTTTTGGGTTAAATTTTGAACTTAGCTGAAACTTTGTCTAGTTCAAAAAGGAGTCTAGAAATAATGTTTAAATGCTTGCAAAAAGCGCCAAAACATGATTTCTATTCTTATTTGAGCTGTGTGCAAGATTTCAGCAAAGTTGAAATTTTGACCAAAAGCCAAAGGGGTTAACCCATGGTTTTGGGTCAAATTTTGAATTTGGCTGAAACTTTGTTTTTTTCAAAGAAAAGGCGAGAAATGATGTTTAAATGCTTCTAAAAACTGCCAAAACATGATTTCTATTCTTATTTGACCTGTGTGCAAGATTTCAGAAAGTTGAAATTTTGACCAAAACCCAAAGGGGTTAACCCATCGTTTTGGGTCAAATTTTGAATTTGGCTGAAACTTTGTCTACTTCAAAGAGGAGTCTAGAAATCATGTTTAAATGCTTGCAAAAAGCGCCAAAACATGATTTCTATTCTTATTTGAGCTGTGTGCAAGATTTCAGCAAAGTTGAAATTTTGACCAAAAGTTAAAGGGTTAACCCATGGTTTTGGGTCAAATTTTGAATTTAGCTGAAACTTTTTCTAGTTCAAAAAGGAGTCTACAAATGATGTTTAAATGCTTCTAAAAACTGCCAAAACATGATTTCTATTCTTATTTAAGCTGTGTGCAAGATTTCAGCAAAGTTGAAGTTTTGACCAAGACCCAAAAAGGTTAACCCATTGGCTTGGGTCAAATTTTGAATTTGGCTGAAACTTTGTCTATATTAAAGAGGAGTCTAGAAATGATGTTTAAATGCTTCTAAAAACTGCCAAAACATGATTTCTATTCTTATTTGAGCTGTGTGCAAGATTTCAGCAAAGTTGAAGTTTTGACCAAGACCCAAAAAGGTTAACCCATGGGCTTGGGTCAAATTTTGAATTTGGCTGAAACTTTGTCTATATTAAAGAGGAGTCTAGAAATGATGTTTAAATGCTTCTAAAAACTGCCAAAACATGATTTCTATTCTTATTTGAGCTGTGTGCAAGATTTCAGCAAAGTTGAACTTTTGACCAAAAGCCAAAGGGGTTAACCCATGGTTTTGGGTCAAATTTTGAATTTGGCTAAAACTTTGACTATTTTAAAGAGGTGTCTAGAAATCATGTTTAAATGCTTCAAAAAAGTGCCAAAACATGATTTCTATTCTGATTTAAGCTGTGTGCAAGATTTCAGCAAAGTTGAAATTATGACCAAAAGCCAAAGGGGTTAACCCATGGTTTTGGGTCAAATTTTAAATTTGGCTGAAACTTTGTCTAGTTCAAAGAAAAGGCGAGAAATGATGTTTAAATGCTTCTAAAAACTGCCAAAACATGATTTCTATTCTTATTTGAGCTGTGTGCAAGATTTCAGGAAAGTTAAATTTTTGACCAAAACCCAAAGGGGTTAAGCCATGGTTTTGGGTCAAATTTTGAATTTGGCTGAAACTTTGTCTGTTTTAAAGAAAAGGCGAGAAATGATGTTTAAATGCTTGTAAAAAGCGCCAAAACATGATTTCTATTCTTATTTGAGCTGTGTGCAAGATTTCAGCAAAGTTGAAATTTTGACCAAAAGCCAAAGGGGTTAACCCATGGTTTTGGGTCAAATTTTGAATTTGGCTGAAACTTTGTCTACTTCAAAGAGGAGTCTAGAAATGATGTTTAAATGCTTGTAAAAAGCGCCAAAACATGATTTCTATTCTTATTCGAGCTGTGTGCAAGAGTTCAACAAAGTTGAAATTTTGACCAAAAGCCAAAGGGGTTAACCCATGGTTTTGGGTCAAATTTTGAATTTAGCTGAAACTTTGTCTAGTTCAAAAAGGAGTCTAGAAATGATGTTTAAATGCTTGTGAAAAACGCCAAAACATGATTTCTATTCTTATTTGAGCTGTGTGCAAGATTTCAGCAAAGTTGAAATTTTGACCAAAAGCCAAAAGGGTTAACCCATGGTTTTGGGTCAAATTTTGAATTTGGCTGAAACTTTCTCTACTTCAAAGAGGAGTCTAGAAATGATGTTTAAATGCTTGTAAAAAGCGCCAAAACATGATTTCTATTCTTATTGGATTTGTGTGCAAAATTTCAGGAAAGTTGAACTTTTGACCAAAAGCCAAAGGGTTAACCCATGGTTTTGGGTCAAATTTTGAATTTAGCTGAAACTTTTTCTAGTTCAAAAAGGAGTCTAGAAATGATGTTTAAATGCTTCTAAAAACTGGCAAAACATGATTTCTATTCTTATTTGAGCTGTGTGCAAGATTTCAGCAAAGTTGAAATTTTGACCAAAAGCCAATGGGGTTAACCCATGGTTTTGGGTCAAATTTTGAATTTGGCTGAAACTTTGTCTAGTTCAAAGAGGAGTCTAGAAATAATGTTTAAATGCTTGTAAAAAGCGCCAAAACATGATTTCTATTCTTATTTGAGCTGTGTGCAAGATTTCAGCAAAGTTGAAATTTTGACCAAAAGCCAAAGGGGTTAACCCATGGTTTTGGGTCAAATTTTGAATTTGGCTGAAACTTTGTCTAGTTCAAAAAGGAGTCTAGAAATGATGTTTAAATGCTTGTAAAAAGCGCCAAAACATGATTTCTATTCTTATTTGAGCTGTGTGAAAAATTTCAGCAAAGTTGAAATTTTGACCAAAAGCCAAACAGGTTAACCCATGGTTTTGGGTCAAATTTTGAATTTGGCTGAAACTTTGTCTACTTCAAAGAGGAGTCTAGAAATGATGTTTAAATGGTTGTAAAAAGCGCCAAAACATGATTTCTATTCTTATTTGAGCTGTGTGCAAGATTTCAGCAAAGTTGAAATTTTGACCAAAAGCCAAAGGGGTTAACCCATGGTTTTGGGTCAAATTTTGAATTTGGCTGAAAATTTGTCTAGTTCAAAAAGGAGTCTAGAAATGATGTTTAAATGCTTGTAAAAAGCGCCAAAACATGATTTCTATTCTTATTTGAGCTGTGTGCAAAATTTCAGCAAAGTTGAAATTTTGACCAAAAGCCAAAGGGGTTAACCCATGGTTTTGGGTCAAATTTTGAATTTGGCTGAAACTTTGTCTACTTCAAAGAGGAGTCTAGAAATGATGTTTAAATGCTTGTAAAAAGCGCCAAAACATGATTTCTATTCTTATTTGAGCTGTGTGCAAGATTTCAGCAAAGTTGAAATTTTGACCAAAAGCCAAAGGGGTTAACCCATGGTTTTGGGTCAAATTTTGAATTTGGCTGAAACTTTGTCTACTTCAAAGAGGAGTCTAGAAATGATGTTTAAATGCTTGTAAAAAGCGCCAAAACATGATTTCTATTCTTATTTGAGACGTGTGCAAAATTTCAGGAAAGTTGAACTTTTGACCAAAAGCCAAAGGGTTAACCCATGGTTTTGGGTCAAATTTTGAATTTAGCTGAAACTTTTTCTAGTTCAAAAAGGAGTCTAGAAATGATGTTTAAATGCTTCTAAAAACTGACAAAACATGATTTCTATTCTTATTTGAGCTGTGTGCAAGATTTCAGCAAAGTTGAAATTTTGACCAAAAGCCAAAGGGGTTAACCCATGGTTTTGGGTCAAATTTTGAATTTGGCTGAAACTTTGTCTACTTCAAAGAGGAGTCTAGAAATGATGTTTAAATGCTTGTAAAAAGCGCCAAAACATGATTTCTATTCTTATTTGAGCTGTGTGCAAGATTTCAGCAAAGTTGAAATTTTGACCAAAAGCCAAAGGGGTTAACCCATGGTTTTGGGTCAAATTTTGAATTTGGCTGAAACTTTGTTTTTTTCAAAGAAAAGGCGAGAAATGATGTTTAAATGCTTCTAAAAACTGCCAAAACATGATTTCTATTCTTATTTGAGCTGTGTGCAAGATTTCAGCAAAGTTGAAATTTTGACCAAAAGCCAAAGGGGTTAACCCATGGTTTTGGGTCAAATTTTGAATTTGGCTGAAACTTTGTCTAGTTCAAAAAGGAGTCTAGAAATGATGTTTAAATGCTTGTAAAAAGCGCCAAAACATGATTTCTATTCTTATTTGAGCTGTGTGAAAAATTTCAGCAAAGTTGAAATTTTGACCAAAACCCAAACAGGTTAACCCATGGTTTTGGGTCAAATTTTGAATTTGGCTGAAACTTTGTCTACTTCAAAGAGGAGTCTAGAAATGATGTTTAAATGCTTGTAAAAAGCGCCAAAACATGATTTCTATTCTTATTTGAGCTGTGTGCAAGATTTCAGCAAAGTTGAAATTTTGACCAAAAGCCAAAGGGGTTAACCCATGGTTTTGGGTCAAATTTTGAATTTGGCTGAAAATTTGTCTAGTTCAAAAAGGAGTCTAGAAATGATGTTTAAATGCTTGTAAAAAGCGCCAAAACATGATTTCTAATCTTATTTGAGCTGTGTGCAAAATTTCAGCAAAGTTGAAATTTTGACCAAAAGCCAAAGGGGTTAACCCATCGTTTTGGGTCAAATTTTGAATTTGGCTGAAACTTTGTCTACTTCAAAGAGGAGTCTAGAAATGATGTTTAAATGCTTGTAAAAAGCGCCAAAACATGATTTCTATTCTTATTTGAGCTGTGTGCAAGATTTCAGCAAAGTTGAAATTTTGACCAAAAGCCAAAGGGGTTAACCCATGGTTTTGGGTCAAATTTTGAATTTGGCTGAAACTTTGTCTACTTCAAAGAGGAGTCTAGAAATGATGTTTAAATGCTTGTAAAAAGCGCCAAAACATGATTTCTATTCTTATTTGAGACGTGTGCAAAATTTCAGGAAAGTTGAACTTTTGACCAAAAGCCAAAGGGTTAACCCATGGTTTTGGGTCAAATTTTGAATTTAGCTGAAACTTTTTCTAGTTCAAAAAGGAGTCTAGAAATGATGTTTAAATGCTTCTAAAAACTGACAAAACATGATTTCTATTCTTATTTGAGCTGTGTGCAAGATTTCAGCAAAGTTGAAATTTTGACCAAAAGCCAAAGGGGTTAACCCATGGTTTTGGGTCAAATTTTGAATTTGGCTGAAACTTTGTCTACTTCAAAGAGGAGTCTAGAAATGATGTTTAAATGCTTGTAAAAAGCGCCAAAACATGATTTCTATTCTTATTTGAGCTGTGTGCAAGATTTCAGCAAAGTTGAAATTTTGACCAAAAGCCAAAGGGGTTAACCCATGGTTTTGGGTCAAATTTTGAATTTGGCTGAAACTTTGTTTTTTTCAAAGAAAAGGCGAGAAATGATGTTTAAATGCTTCTAAAAACTGCCAAAACATGATTTCTATTCTTATTTGAGCTGTGTGCAAGATTTCAGCAAAGTTGAAATTTTGACCAAAACCCAAAGGGGTTAACCCATGGTTTTGGGTCAAATTTTGAATTTGGCTGAAACTTTGTCTACTTCAAAGAGGAGTCTAGAAATCATGTTTAAATGCTTGTAAAAAGCGCCAAAACATGATTTCTATTCTTATTTGAGCTGTGTGCAAGATTTCAGCAAAGTTGAAATTTTGACCAAAAGCCAAAGGGGTTAACCCATGGTTTTGGGTCAAATTTTGAATTTGGCTGAAACTTTGTCTACTTCAAAGAGGAGTGTAGAAATGATGTTTAAATGCTTCTAAAAACTGCAAAAACATGATTTCTATTCTCATTTGAGCTGTGTGCAAGATTTCAGCAAAGTTGAAATTTTGACCAAAAGCCAAAAGGGTTAACCCATGGTTTTGGGTCAAATTTTGAATTTGGCTGAAACTTTGTCTACTTCAAAGAGGAGTCTAGAAATGATGTTTAAATGCTTGTAAAAAGCGCCAAAACATGAGTTCTATTCTTATTTGAGCTGTGTGCAAGATTTCAGCAAAGTTGAAATTTTGACCAAAAGCCAAAGGGGTTAACCCATGGTTTTGGGTCAAAGTTTGAATTTGGCTGAAACTTTGTCTATTTTAAAGAGGTGTCTAGAAATCATGTTTAAATGCTTGTAAAAAGCGCCAAAACATGATTTCTATTCTGATTTGAGCTGTGTGCAAGATTTCAGCAAAGTTGAAATTTTGACCAAAAGCCAAAGGGGTTAACCCATGGTTTTGGGTCAAATTTTGAATTTGCCTGAAACTTTGTCTACTTCAAAGAGGAGTCTAGAAATGATGTTTAAATGCTTCTAAAAACTGCCAAAACATGATTTCTATTCTTATTTGAGCTGTGTGCAAGATTTCTGCAAAGTTGAAATTTTGACCAAAAGCCAAAGGGGTTAACCCATGGTTTTGGGTCAAATTTTGAATTTGGCTGAAACTTTCTCTACTTCAAAGAGGAGTCTAGAAATCATGTTTAAATGCTTGTAAAAAGCGCCAAAACATGATTTCTATTCTTATTGGATTTGTGTGCAAGATTTCAGCAAAGTTGAAATTTTGACCAAAAGGCAAAGGGTTAACCCATGGTTTTGGGTCAAACTTTTGAATTTGGCTGAAACTTTGTCTAGTTCTAAAAGGAGTGTAGAAATGATGTTTAAATGCTTCTAAAAACTGTCAAAACATGATTTCTATTCTTATTTGAGCTGTGTGCAAGATTTCAGCAAAGTTGAAATTTTGACCAAAAGCCAAAGGGGTTAACCCATGGTTTTGGGTCAAATTTTGAATTTGGCTAAAACTTTGTCTACTTCTAAGAGGAGTCTAGAAATGATGTTTAAAAGCTTCTAAAAACTGCCAAAACATGATTTTTATTCTTATTTGAGCTGTGTGCAAGATTTCAGCAAAGTTGAAATTTTGACCAAAAGCCAAAGGGGTTAACCCATGGTTTTGGGTCAAATTTTTTTAATTTGGCTGAAACTTTGTCTACTTCAAAGAGGAGTCTAGAGATGGTGTTTAAATGGCTGTAAAAAGCGCCAAAACATGATTTCTATTCTGATTTGAGCTGTGTGCAAGATTTCAGCAAAGTTGAAATTTTGACCAAAAGCCAAAGGGGTTAACCCTTGGTTTTGGGTCAAATTTTGAATTTGGCTTAAACTTTGTCTACTTCAAAGAGGAGTCTAGAAATGATGTTTAAATGCTTCTAAAAAGCGCCAAAACATGATTTCTATTCTTATTTGAGCTGTGTGCAAGATTTCAGCAAAGTTGAAATTTTGACCAAAAGCCAAAGGGGTTAACCCATGGTTTTGGGTCAAATTTTGAATTTGGCTGAAACTTTGTCTACTTCAAAGAGGAGTCTAGAGATGGTGTTTAAATGGCTGTAAAAAGCGCAAAAACATGATTTCTATTCTGATTTGAGCTGTGTGCAAGATTTCAGCAAAGTTGAAATTTTGACCAAAAGCCAAAGGGGTTAACCCTTGCTTTTGGGTCAAATTTTGAATTTGGCTTAAACTTTGTCTAGTTCAAAAAGGAGTCTAGAAATGATGATTAAATGCATGTAAAAAGCGCCAAAACATGATTTCTATTCTTATTTGAGCTGTGTGCAAAATTTTCAGCAAAGTTGAAATTTTGACCAAAAGCCAAAGGGTTAACCCATGGTTTTGGGTCAAATTTTGAATTTAGCTGAAACTTTGTCTAGTTCAAAAAGAAGTCTAGAAATGATGTTTAAATGCTTCTAAAAACTGCCAAAACATGATTTCTATTCTTATTTGAGCTGTGTGCAAGATTTCAGCAAAGTTGAAATTTTGACCAAAAGCCAAAGGGGTTAACCCATGGTTTTGGGTCAAATTTTGAATTTAGCTGAAACTTTGTCTATTTTAAAGAGGTGTCTAGAAATCATGTTTAAATGCTTCTAAAAAGCGCCAAAACATGATTTCTATTCTGATTTGAGCAATGTGCAAGATTTCAGCAAAGTTGAAATTTTGACCAAAAGCCAAAGGGGTTAACCCATGGTTTTGGGTCAAAGTTTGAATTTGGCTGAAACTTTGTCTATTTTAAAGAGGTGTCTAGAAATCATGTTTAAATGCTTCTAAAAAGCGCTAAAACATGATTTCTATTCTGATTTGAGCTGTGTGCAAGATTTCAGCAAAGTTGAAATTTTGACCAAAAGCCAAAGGGGTTAACCCATGGTTTTGGGTCAAATTTTGAATTTGGCTGAAACTTTGTCTACTTCAAAGAGGAGTCTAGAAATGATGTTTAAATGCTTCTAAAAACTGCCAAAACATGATTTCTATTCTTATTTGAGCTGTGTGCAAGATTTCAGCAAAGTTGAAATTTTGACAGAAAGCCAAAGGGGTTAACCCATGGTTTTGGGTCAAATTTTGAATTTGGCTAAAACTTTGTCTACTTCTAAGAGGAGTCTAGAAATGATGTTTAAAAGCTTCTAAAAGCTGCCAAAACATGATTTCTATTCTTATTTGAGCTGTGTGCAAGATTTCAGCAAAGTTGAAATTTTGACCAAAAGCCAAAGGGGTTAACCCATGGTTTTGGGTCAAATTTTTTTAATTTGTATGAAACTTTGTCTACTTCAAAGAGGAGTCTAGAGATGGTGTTTAAATGGCTGTAAAAAGCGCCAAAACATGATTTCTATTCTGATTTGAGCTGTGTGCAAGATTTCAGCAAAGTTGAAATTTTGACCAAAAGCCAAAGGGGTTAACCCATGGTTTTGGGTCAAATTTTGAATTTGGCTGAAACTTTGTTTACTTCAAAGAGGAGTCTAGAAATGATGTTTAAATGCTTGTAAAAAGCGCCAAAACATGATTTCTATTCTTATTTGAGCTGTGTGCAAGAGTTCAACAAAGTTGAAATTTTGACCAAAAGCCAAAGGGGTTAACCCATGGTTTTGGGTCAAATTTTGAATTTAGCTGAAACTTTGTCTAGTTCAAAAAGGAGTCTAGAAATGATGTTTAAATGCTTGTGAAAAACGCCAAAACATGATTTCTATTCTTATTTGAGCTGTGTGCAAGATTTCAGCAAAGTTGAAATTTTGACCAAAAGCCAAAAGGGTTAACCCATGGTTTTGGGTCAAATTTTGAATTTGGCTGAAACTTTCTCTACTTCAAAGAGGAGTCTAGAAATGATGTTTAAATGCTTGTAAAAAGCGCCAAAACATGATTTCTATTCTTATTGGATTTGTGTGCAAGATTTCAGCAAAGTTGAAATTTTGACAAAAAGGCAAAGGGTTAACCCATGGTTTTGGGTCAAATTTTTGAATTTAGCTGAAACTTTGTCTAGTTCTAAAAGGAGTCTAAAAATGATGTTTAAATGCTTCTAAAAACTGCCAAAACATGATTTCTATTCTTATTTGAGCTGTGTGCAAGATTTCAGCAAAGTTGAAATTTTGACCAAAAGCCAAAGGGGTTAAACCATGGTTTTGGGTCAAATTTTGAATTTGGCTGAAACTTTGTCTACTTCTAAGAGTAGTCTAGAAATGATGTTTAAATGCTTGTAAAAAGCGGCAAAACATGATTTCTATTCTTATTTGAGCTGTGTGCAAAATTTCAGCAAAGTTGAAATTTTGACCAAAAGCCAAAGGGGTTAACCCATGGTTTTGGGTCAAATTTTGAATTTGGCTGAAACTTTGTCTACTTCAAAGAGGAGTCTAGAAATGATGTTTAAATGCTTGTAAAAAGCGCCAAAACATGATTTCTATTCTTATTTGAGCTGTGTGCAAAATTTCAGCAAAGTTGTAATTTTGACCAAAAGCCAAAGGGGTTAACCCATGGTTTTGGGTCAAATTTTGAATTTGGCTGAAACTTTGTCTACTTCAAAGAGGAGTCTAGAAATGATGTTTAAATGCTTCTAAAAAGCGCCAAAACATGATTTCTATTCTGATTTGAGACGTGTGCAAAATTTCAGGAAAGTTGAACTTTTGACCAAAAGCCAAAGGGTTAACCCATGGTTTTGGGTCAAATTTTGAATTTAGCTGAAACTTTTTCTAGTTCAAAAAGGAGTCTAGAAATGATGTTTAAATGCTTCTAAAAACTGGCAAAACATGATTTCTATTCTTATTTGAGCTGTGTGCAAGATTTCAGCAAAGTTGAAATTTTGACCAAAAGCCAAAGGGGTTAACCCATGGTTTTGGGTCAAATTTTGAATTTGGCTGAAAATTTGTCTAGTTCAAAGAGGAGTCTAGAAATAATGTTTAAATGCTTGTAAAAAGCGCCAAAACATGATTTCTATTCTTATTTGAGCTGTGTGGAAGATTTCAGCAAAGTTGAAATTTTGACCAAAAGCCAAAGTGGTTAACCCATGGTTTTGGGTCAAATTTTGAATTTGGCTGAAACTTTGTCTAGTTCAAAAAGGAGTCTAGAAATGATGTTTAAATGCTTGTAAAAAGCGCCAAAACATGATTTCTATTCTTATTTGAGCTGTGTGAAAAATTTCAGCAAAGTTGAAATTTTGACCAAAAGCCAAACAGGTTAACCCATGGTTTTGGGTCAAATTTTGAATTTGGCTGAAACTTTGTCTACTTCAAAGAGGAGTCTAGAAATGATGTTTAAATGGTTGTAAAAAGCGCCAAAACATGATTTCTATTCTTATTTGAGCTGTGTGCAAGATTTCAGCAAAGTTGAAATTTTGACCAAAAGCCAAAGGGGTTAACCCATGGTTTTGGGTCAAATTTTGAATTTGGCTGAAAATTTGTCTAGTTCAAAAAGGAGTCTAGAAATGATGTTTAAATGCTTGTAAAAAGCGCCAAAACATGATTTCTATTCTTATTTGAGCTGTGTGCAAAATTTCAGCAAAGTTGAAATTTTGACCAAAAGCCAAAGGGGTTAACCCATGGTTTTGGGTCAAATTTTGAATTTGGCTGAAACTTTGTCTACTTCAAAGAGGAGTCTAGAAATGATGTTTAAATGCTTGTAAAAAGCGCCAAAACATGATTTCTATTCTTATTTGAGCTGTGTGCAAGATTTCAGCAAAGTTGAAATTTTGACCAAAAGCCAAAGGGGTTAACCCATGGTTTTGGGTCAAATTTTGAATTTGGCTGAAACTTTGTCTACTTCAAAGAGGAGTCTAGAAATGATGTTTAAATGCTTGTAAAAAGCGCCAAAACATGATTTCTATTCTTATTTGAGACGTGTGCAAAATTTCAGGAAAGTTGAACTTTTGACCAAAAGCCAAAGGGTTAACCCATGGTTTTGGGTCAAATTTTGAATTTAGCTGAAACTTTTTCTAGTTCAAAAAGGAGTCTAGAAATGATGTTTAAATGCTTCTAAAAACTGACAAAACATGATTTCTATTCTTATTTGAGCTGTGTGCAAGATTTCAGCAAAGTTGAAATTTTGACCAAAAGCCAAAGGGGTTAACCCATGGTTTTGGGTCAAATTTTGAATTTGGCTGAAACTTTGTCTACTTCAAAGAGGAGTCTAGAAATGATGTTTAAATGCTTGTAAAAAGCGCCAAAACATGATTTCTATTCTTATTTGAGCTGTGTGCAAGATTTCAGCAAAGTTGAAATTTTGACCAAAAGCCAAAGGGGTTAACCCATGGTTTTGGGTCAAATTTTGAATTTGGCTGAAACTTTGTTTTTTTCAAAGAAAAGGCGAGAAATGATGTTTAAATGCTTCTAAAAACTGCCAAAACATGATTTCTATTCTTATTTGAGCTGTGTGCAAGATTTCAGCAAAGTTGAAATTTTGACCAAAAGCCAAAGGGGTTAACCCATGGTTTTGGGTCAAATTTTGAATTTGGCTGAAACTTTGTCTAGTTCAAAAAGGAGTCTAGAAATGATGTTTAAATGCTTGTAAAAAGCGCCAAAACATGATTTCTATTCTTATTTGAGCTGTGTGAAAAATTTCAGCAAAGTTGAAATTTTGACCAAAAGCCAAACAGGTTAACCCATGGTTTTGGGTCAAATTTTGAATTTGGCTGAAACTTTGTCTACTTCAAAGAGGAGTCTAGAAATGATGTTTAAATGCTTGTAAAAAGCGCCAAAACATGATTTCTATTCTTATTTGAGCTGTGTGCAAGATTTCAGCAAAGTTGAAATTTTGACCAAAAGCCAAAGGGGTTAACCCATGGTTTTGGGTCAAATTTTGAATTTGGCTGAAAATTTGTCTAGTTCAAAAAGGAGTCTAGAAATGATGTTTAAATGCTTGTAAAAAGCGCCAAAACATGATTTCTATTCTTATTTGAGCTGTGTGCAAGATTTCAGCAAAGTTGAAATTTTGACCAAAAGCCAAAGGGGTTAACCCATGGTTTTGGGTCAAATTTTGAATTTGGCTGAAACTTTGTCTACTTCAAAGAGGAGTCTAGAAATCATGTTTAAATGCTTGTAAAAAGCGCCAAAACATGATTTCTATTCTTATTTGAGCTGTGTGCAAAATTTCAGCAAAGTTGAAATTTTGACCAAAAGCCAAAGGGGTTAACCCATGGTTTTGGGTCAAATTTTGAATTTGGCTGAAACTTTGTCTACTTCAAAGAGGAGTCTAGAAATGATGTTTAAATGCTTGTAAAAAGCGCCAAAACATGATTTCTATTCTTATTTGAGACGTGTGCAAAATTTCAGGAAAGTTGAACTTTTGACCAAAAGCCAAAGGGTTAACCCATGGTTTTGGGTCAAATTTTGAATTTAGCTGAAACTTTTTCTAGTTCAAAAAGGAGTCTAGAAATGATGTTTAAATGCTTCTAAAAACTGACAAAACATGATTTCTATTCTTATTTGAGCTGTGTGCAAGATTTCAGCAAAGTTGAAATTTTGACCAAAAGCCAAAGGGGTTAACCCATGGTTTTGGGTCAAATTTTGAATTTGGCTGAAACTTTGTCTACTTCAAAGAGGAGTCTAGAAATGATGTTTAAATGCTTGTAAAAAGCGCCAAAACATGATTTCTATTCTTATTTGAGCTGTGTGCAAGATTTCAGCAAAGTTGAAATTTTGACCAAAAGCCAAAGGGGTTAACCCATGGTTTTGGGTCAAATTTTGAATTTGGCTGAAACTTTGTTTTTTTCAAAGAAAAGGCGAGAAATGATGTTTAAATGCTTCTAAAAACTGCCAAAACATGATTTCTATTCTTATTTGAGCTGTGTGCAAGATTTCAGCAAAGTTGAAATTTTGACCAAAAGCCAAAGGGGTTAACCCATGGTTTTGGGTCAAATTTTGAATTTGGCTGAAACTTTGTCTAGTTCAAAAAGGAGTCTAGAAATGATGTTTAAATGCTTGTAAAAACTGCCAAAACATGATTTCTATTCTTATTTGAGCGGTGTGCAGAGTTTCAGCAAAGTTGAAATTTTGACCAAAAGCCAAAGGGGTTAACCCATGGTTTTGGGTCAAATTTTGAATTTGGCTGAAACTTTGTCTACTTCAAAGAGGAGTGTAGAAATGATGTTTAAATGCTTCTAAAAACTGCAAAAACATGATTTCTATTCTCATTTGAGCTGTGTGCAAGATTTCAGCAAAGTTGAAATTTTGACCAAAAGCCAAAAGGGTTAACCCATGGTTTTGGGTCAAATTTTGAATTTGGCTGAAACTTTGTCTACTTCAAAGAGGAGTCTAGAAATGATGTTTAAATGCTTGTAAAAAGCGCCAAAACATGAGTTCTATTCTTATTTGAGCTGTGTGCAAGATTTCAGCAAAGTTGAAATTTTGACCAAAAGCCAAAGGGGTTAACCCATGGTTTTGGGTCAAAGTTTGAATTTGGCTGAAACTTTGTCTATTTTAAAGAGGTGTCTAGAAATCATGTTTAAATGCTTCTAAAAACTGCCAAAACATGATTTCTATTCTTATTTGAGCTGTGTGCAAGATTTCAGCAAAGTTGAAATTTTGACCAAAAGCCAAAGGGGTTAACCCATGGTTTTGGGTCAAATTTTGAATTTGGCTGAAACTTTGTCTACTTCAAAGAGGAGTCTAGAAATGATGTTTAAATGCTTCTAAAAACTGCCAAAACATGATTTCTATTCTTATTTGAGCTGTGTGCAAGATTTCAGCAAAGTTGAAATTTTGACCAAAAGCCAAAGGGGTTAACCCATGGTTTTGGGTCAAATTTTGAATTTGGCTGAAACTTTCTCTACTTCAAAGAGGAGTCTAGAAATCACGTTTAAATGCTTGTAAAAAGCGCCAAAACATGATTTCTATTCTTATTGGATTTGTGTGCAAGATTTCAGCAAAGTTGAAATTTTGACCAAAAGGCAAAGGGTTAACCCATGGTTTTGGGTCAAATTATTGAATTTAGCTGAAACTTTGTCTAGTTCTAAAAGGAGTCTAGAAATGATGTTTACATGCTTGTAAAAAGCGCCAAAACATGATTTCTATTCTTATTTGAGCTGTGTGCAAGATTTCAGCAAAGTTTAAATTTTGACCAAAAGCCAAAGGGTTAACCCATGGTTTTGGGTCAAATTTTGAATTTAGCTGAAACTTTGTCTAGTTCAAAAAGGAGTCTAGAAATGATGTTTAAATGCTTCTAAAAACTGTCAAGACATGATTTCTATTCTTATTTGAGCTGTGTGCAAGATTTCAGCAAAGTTGAAATTTTGACCAAAAGCCAAAGGGGTTAACCCATGGTTTTGGGTCAAATTTTGAATTTGGCTGAAACTTTGTCTAGTTCAAAAAGGAGTGTAGAAATGATGTTTAAATGCTTCTAAAAACTGCCAAAACATGATTTCTATTCTTATTTGAGCGGTGTGCAGAGTTTCAGCAAAGTTGAAATTTTGACCAAAAGCCAAAGGGGTTAACCCATGGTTTTGGGTCAAATTTTGAATTTGGCTGAAACTTTGTCTACTTCAAAGAGGAGTCTAGAAATGATGTTGAAATGCTTGTAAAAAGCGCCAAAACATGATTTCTATTCTTATTTGAGCTGTGTGCAAAATTTCAGCAAAGTTGAAATTTTGACCAAAAGCCAAAGGGGTTAACCCATGGTTTTGGGTCAAATTTTTAATTTGGCTAAAACTTTGTCTAGTTCAAAAAGGAGTCTAGAAATGATCTTTAAATGCTTCTAAAAACTGCCAAAACATGATTTCTATTCTTATTTGAGCTGTGTGCAAGATTTCAGCAAAGTTTAAATTTTGACCAAAAGCCAAAGGGTTAACCCATGGTTTTGGGTCAAATTTTGAATTTAGCTGAAACTTTGTCTAGTTCAAAAAGGAGTCTAGAAATGATGTTTAAATGCTTCTAAAAACTGTCAAGACATGATTTCTATTCTTATTTGAGCTGTGTGCAAGATTTCAGCAAAGTTGAAATTTTGACCAAAAGCCAAAGGGGTTAACCCATGGTTTTGGGTCAAATTTTGAATTTGGCTGAAAATTTGTCTAGTTCAAAAAGGAGTCTAGAAATGATGTTTAAATGCTTGTAAAAAGCGCCAAAACATGATTTCTATTCTTATTTGAGCTGTGTGCAAAATTTCAGCAAAGTTGAAATTTTGACCAAAAGCCAAAGGGGTTAACCCATGGTTTTGGGTCAAATTTTGAATTTAGCTGAAACTTTTTCTAGTTCAAAAAGGAGTCTAGAAATGATGTTTAAATGCTTCTAAAAACTGACAAAACATGATTTCTATTCTTATTTGAGCTGTGTGCAAGATTTCAGCAAAGTTGAAATTTTGACCAAAAGCCAAAGGGGTTAACCCATGGTTTTGGGTCAAATTTTGAATTTGGCTGAAACTTTGTCTACTTCAAAGAGGAGTCTAGAAATGATGTTTAAATGCTTGTAAAAAGCGCCAAAACATGATTTCTATTCTTATTTGAGCTGTGTGCAAGATTTCAGCAAAGTTGAAATTTTGACCAAAAGCCAAAGGGGTTAACCCATGGTTTTGGGTCAAATTTTGAATTTGGCTGAAACTTTGTTTTTTTCAAAGAAAAGGCGAGAAATGATGTTTAAATGCTTCTAAAAACTGCCAAAACATGATTTCTATTCTTATTTGAGCTGTGTGCAAGATTTCAGCAAAGTTGAAATTTTGACCAAAACCCAAAGGGGTTAACCCATGGTTTTGGGTCAAATTTTGAATTTGGCTGAAACTTTGTCTACTTCAAAGAGGAGTCTAGAAATCATGTTTAAATGCTTGTAAAAAGCGCCAAAACATGATTTCTATTCTTATTTGAGCTGTGTGCAAGATTTCAGCAAAGTTGAAATTTTGACCAAAAGCCAAAAGGGTTAACCCATGGTTTTGGGTCAAATTTTGAATTTGGCTGAAACTTTGTCTACTTCAAAGAGGAGTCTAGAAATGATGTTTAAATGCTTGTAAAAAGCGCCAAAACATGAGTTCTATTCTTATTTGAGCTGTGTGCAAGATTTCAGCAAAGTTGAAATTTTGACCAAAAGCCAAAGGGGTTAACCCATGGTTTTGGGTCAAAGTTTGAATTTGGCTGAAACTTTGTCTATTTTAAAGAGGTATCTAGAAATCATGTTTAAATGCTTCTAAAAAGCGCCAAAACATGATTTCTATTCTGATTTGAGCTGTGTGCAAGATTTCAGCAAAGTTGAAATTTTGACCAAAAGCCAAAGGGGTTAACCCATGGTTTTGGGTCAAATTTTGAATTTGCCTGAAACTTTGTCTACTTCAAAGAGGAGTCTAGAAATGATGTTTAAATGCTTCTAAAAACTGCCAAAACATGATTTCTATTCTTATTTGAGCTGTGTGCAAGATTTCTGCAAAGTTGAAATTTTGACCAAAAGCCAAAGGGGTTAACCCATGGTTTTGGGTCAAATTTTGAATTTGGCTGAAACTTTCTCTACTTCAAAGAGGAGTCTAGAAATCATGTTTAAATGCTTGTAAAAAGCGCCAAAACATGATTTCTATTCTTATTGGATTTGTGTGCAAGATTTCAGCAAAGTTGAAATTTTGACCAAAAGGCAAAGGGTTAACCCATGGTTTTGGGTCAAACTTTTGAATTTGGCTGAAACTTTGTCTAGTTCTAAAAGGAGTGTAGAAATGATGTTTAAATGCTTCTAAAAACTGTCAAAACATGATTTCTATTCTTATTTGAGCTGTGTGCAAGATTTCAGCAAAGTTGAAATTTTGACCAAAAGCCAAAGGGGTTAACCCATGGTTTTGGGTCAAATTTTGAATTTGGCTAAAACTTTGTCTACTTCTAAGAGGAGTCTAGAAATGATGTTTAAAAGCTTCTAAAAACTGCCAAAACATGATTTCTATTCTTATTTGAGCTGTGTGCAAGATTTCAGCAAAGTTGAAATTTTGACCAAAAGCCAAAGGGGTTAACCCATGGTTTTGGGTCAAATTTTTTTAATTTGGCTGAAACTTTGTCTACTTCAAAGAGGAGTCTAGAGATGGTGTTTAAATGGCTGTAAAAAGCGCCAAAACATGATTTCTATTCTGATTTGAGCTGTGTGCAAGATTTCAGCAAAGTTGAAATTTTGACCAAAAGCCAAAGGGGTTAACCCTTGGTTTTGGGTCAAATTTTGAATTTGGCTTAAACTTTGTCTACTTCAAAGAGGAGTCTAGAAATGATGTTTAAATGCTTCTAAAAAGCGCCAAAACATGATTTCTATTCTTATTTGAGCTGTGTGCAAGATTTCAGCAAAGTTGAAATTTTGACCAAAAGCCAAAGGGGTTAACCCATGGTTTTGGGTCAAATTTTGAATTTGGCTGAAACTTTGTCTACTTCAAAGAGGAGTCTAGAGATGGTGTTTAAATGGCTGTAAAAAGCGCAAAAACATGATTTCTATTCTGATTTGAGCTGTGTGCAAGATTTCAGCAAAGTTGAAATTTTGACCAAAAGCCAAAGGGGTTAACCCTTGCTTTTGGGTCAAATTTTGAATTTGGCTTAAACTTTGTCTAGTTCAAAAAGGAGTCTAGAAATGATGATTAAATGCATGTAAAAAGCGCCAAAACATGATTTCTATTCTTATTTGAGCTGTGTGCAAAATTTTCAGCAAAGTTGAAATTTTGACCAAAAGCCAAAGGGTTAACCCATGGTTTTGGGTCAAATTTTGAATTTAGCTGAAACTTTGTCTAGTTCAAAAAGAAGTCTAGAAATGATGTTTAAATGCTTCTAAAAACTGCCAAAACATGATTTCTATTCTTATTTGAGCTGTGTGCAAGATTTCAGCAAAGTTGAAATTTTGACCAAAAGCCAAAGGGGTTAACCCATGGTTTTGGGTCAAATTTTGAATTTGGCTGAAACTTTGTCTATTTTAAAGAGGTGTCTAGAAATCATGTTTAAATGCTTCTAAAAAGCGCCAAAACATGATTTCTATTCTGATTTGAGCAATGTGCAAGATTTCAGCAAAGTTGAAATTTTGACCAAAAGCCAAAGGGGTTAACCCATGGTTTTGGGTCAAAGTTTGAATTTGGCTGAAACTTTGTCTATTTTAAAGAGGTGTCTAGAAATCATGTTTAAATGCTTCTAAAAAGCGCTAAAACATGATTTCTATTCTGATTTGAGCTGTGTGCAAGATTTCAGCAAAGTTGAAATTTTGACCAAAAGCCAAAGGGGTTAACCCATGGTTTTGGGTCAAATTTTGAATTTGGCTGAAACTTTGTCTACTTCAAAGAGGAGTCTAGAAATGATGTTTAAATGCTTCTAAAAACTGCCAAAACATGATTTCTATTCTTATTTGAGCTGTGTGCAAGATTTCAGCAAAGTTGAAATTTTGACAGAAAGCCAAAGGGGTTAACCCATGGTTTTGGGTCAAATTTTGAATTTGGCTAAAACTTTGTCTACTTCTAAGAGGAGTCTAGAAATGATGTTTAAAAGCTTCTAAAAACTGCCAAAACATGATTTCTATTCTTATTTGAGCTGTGTGCAAGATTTCAGCAAAGTTGAAATTTTGACCAAAAGCCAAAGGGGTTAACCCATGGTTTTGGGTCAAATTTTTTTAATTTGGCTGAAACTTTGTCTACTTCAAAGAGGAGTCTAGAGATGGTGTTTAAATGGCTGTAAAAAGCGCCAAAACATGATTTCTATTCTGATTTGAGCTGTGTGCAAGATTTCAGCAAAGTTGAAATTTTGACCAAAAGCCAAAGGGGTTAACCCTTGGTTTTGGGTCAAATTTTGAATTTGGCTTAAACTTTGTCTACTTCAAAGAGGAGTCTAGAAATGATGTTTAAATGCTTCTAAAAAGCGCCAAAACATGATTTCTATTCTTATTTGAGCTGTGTGCAAGATTTCAGCAAAGTTGAAATTTTGACCAAAAGCCAAAGGGGTTAACCCATGGTTTTGGGTCAAATTTTGAATTTGGCTGAAACTTTGTCTACTTCAAAGAGGAGTCTAGAGATGGTGTTTAAATGGCTGTAAAAAGCGCAAAAACATGATTTCTATTCTGATTTGAGCTGTGTGCAAGATTTCAGCAAAGTTGAAATTTTGACCAAAAGCCAAAGGGGTTAACCCTTGCTTTTGGGTCAAATTTTGAATTTGGCTTAAACTTTGTCTAGTTCAAAAAGGAGTCTAGAAATGATGATTAAATGCATGTAAAAAGCGCCAAAACATGATTTCTATTCTTATTTGAGCTGTGTGCAAAATTTTCAGCAAAGTTGAAATTTTGACCAAAAGCCAAAGGGTTAACCCATGGTTTTGGGTCAAATTTTGAATTTAGCTGAAACTTTGTCTAGTTCAAAAAGAAGTCTAGAAATGATGTTTAAATGCTTCTAAAAACTGCCAAAACATGATTTCTATTCTTATTTGAGCTGTGTGCAAGATTTCAGCAAAGTTGAAATTTTGACCAAAAGCCAAAGGGGTTAACCCATGGTTTTGGGTCAAATTTTGAATTTGGCTGAAACTTTGTCTACTTCAAAGAGGAGTGTAGAAATGATGTTTAAATGCTTCTAAAAACTGCCAAAACATGATTTCTATTCTTATTAGAGCTGTGTGCAAGATTTCAGCAAAGTTGAAATTTTGACCAAAAGCCAAAGGGGTTAACCCATGGTTTTGGGTCAAATTTTGAATTTGGCTGAAACTTTGTCTACTTCAAAGAGGAGTCTAGAAATGATGTTTAAATGCTTGTAAAAAGCGCCAAAACATGATTTCTATTCTTATTTGAGCTGTGTGCAAGATTTCAGCAAAGTTGAAATTTTGACCAAAAGCCAAAGGGGTTAACCCATGGTTTTGGGTCAAATTTTGAATTTGGCTGAAACTTTGTCTACTTCAAAGAGGAGTCTAGAAATCATGTTTAAATGCTTGTAAAAAGCGCCAAAACATGATTTCTATTCTTATTTGAGCTGTGTGCAAGATTTCAGCAAAGTTGAAATTTTGACCAAAAGCCAAAGGGGTTAACCCATGGTTTTGGGTCAAATTTTGAATTTGGCTGAAACTTTGTCTACTTCAAAGAGGAGTGTAGAAATGATGTTTAAATTCTTCTAAAAACTGCAAAAACATGATTTCTATTGTCATTTGAGCTGTGTGCAAGATTTCAGCAAAGCTGAAATTTTGACCAAAAGCCAAAAGGGTTAACCCATGGTTTTGGGTCAAATTTTGAATTTGGCTGAAACTTTGTCTACTTCAAAGAGGAGTCTAGAAATGATGTTTAAATGCTTGTAAAAAGCGCCAAAACATGAGTTCTATTCTTATTTGAGCTGTGTGCAAGATTTCAGCAAAGTTGAAATTTTGACCAAAAGCCAAAGGGGTTAACCCATGGTTTTGGGTCAAAGTTTGAATTTGGCTGAAACTTTCTCTACTTCAAAGAGCAGTCTAGAAATGATGTTTAAATGCTTGTAAAAAGCGCCAAAACATGATTTCTATTCTTATTGGATTTGTGTGCAAGATTTCAGCAAAGTTGAAATTTTGACCAAAAGGCAAAGGGTTAACCCATGGTTTTGGGTCAAACTTTTGAATTTGGCTGAAACTTTGTCTAGTTCTAAAAGGAGTGTAGAAATGATGTTTAAATGCTTCTAAAAACTGTCAAAACATGATTTCTCTTCTTATTTGAGCTGTGTGCAAGATTTCAGCAAAGTTGAAATTTTGACCAAAAGCCAAAGGGGTTAACCCATGGTTTTGGGTCAAATTTTGAATTTGGCTGAAACTTTGTCTATTTTAAAGAGGTGTCTAGAAATCATGTTTAAATGCTTCTAAAAAGCGCCAAAACATGATTTCTATTCTGATTTGAGCAATGTGCAAGATTTCAGCAAAGTTGAAATTTTGACCAAAAGCCAAAGGGGTTAACCCATGGTTTTGGGTCAAAGTTTGAATTTGGCTGAAACTTTGTCTATTTTAAAGAGGTGTCTAGAAATCATGTTTAAATGCTTCTAAAAAGCGCTAAAACATGATTTCTATTCTGATTTGAGCTGTGTGCAAGATTTCAGCAAAGTTGAAATTTTGACCAAAAGCCAAAGGGGTTAACCCATGGTTTTGGGTCAAATTTTGAATTTGGCTGAAACTTTGTCTACTTCAAAGAGGAGTCTAGAAATGATGTTTAAATGCTTCTAAAAACTGCCAAAACATGATTTCTATTCTTATTTGAGCTGTGTGCAAGATTTCAGCAAAGTTGAAATTTTGACAGAAAGCCAAACAGGTTAACCCATGGTTTTGGGTCAAATTTTGAATTTGGCTGAAACTTTGTCTACTTCAAAGAGGAGTCTAGAAATGATGTTTAAATGCTTGTAAAAAGCGCCAAAACATGATTTCTATTCTTATTTGAGCTGTGTGCAAGATTTCAGCAAAGTTGAAATTTTGACCAAAAGCCAAAGGGGTTAACCCATGGTTTTGGGTCAAATTTTGAATTTGGCTGAAACTTTGTCTACTTCAAAGAGGAGTCTAGAAATGATGTTTAAATGCTTGTAAAAAGCGCCAAAACATGATTTCTATTCTTATTTGAGCTGTGTGCAAGATTTCAGCAAAGTTGAAATTTTGACCAAAAGCCAAAGGGGTTAACCCATGGTTTTGGGTCAAATTTTGAATTTGGCTGAAACTTTGTCTACTTCAAAGAGGAGTCTAGAAATCATGTTTAAATGCTTGTAAAAAGCGCCAAAACATGATTTCTATTCTTATTTGAGCTGTGTGCAAGATTTCAGCAAAGTTGAAATTTTGACCAAAAGCCAAAGGGGTTAACCCATGGTTTTGGGTCAAATTTTGAATTTGGCTGAAACTTTGTCTACTTCAAAGAGGAGTGTAGAAATGATGTTTAAATTCTTCTAAAAACTGCAAAAACATGATTTCTATTGTCATTTGAGCTGTGTGCAAGATTTCAGCAAAGCTGAAATTTTGACCAAAAGCCAAAAGGGTTAACCCATGGTTTTGGGTCAAATTTTGAATTTGGCTGAAACTTTGTCTACTTCAAAGAGGAGTCTAGAAATGATGTTTAAATGCTTGTAAAAAGCGCCAAAACATGAGTTCTATTCTTATTTGAGCTGTGTGCAAGATTTCAGCAAAGTTGAAATTTTGACCAAAAGCCAAAGGGGTTAACCCATGGTTTTGGGTCAAAGTTTGAATTTGGCTGAAACTTTCTCTACTTCAAAGAGCAGTCTAGAAATGATGTTTAAATGCTTGTAAAAAGCGCCAAAACATGATTTCTATTCTTATTGGATTTGTGTGCAAGATTTCAGCAAAGTTGAAATTTTGACCAAAAGGCAAAGGGTTAACCCATGGTTTTGGGTCAAACTTTTGAATTTGGCTGAAACTTTGTCTAGTTCTAAAAGGAGTGTAGAAATGATGTTTAAATGCTTCTAAAAACTGTCAAAACATGATTTCTATTCTTATTTGAGCTGTGTGCAAGATTTCAGCAAAGTTGAAATTTTGACCAAAAGCCAAAGGGGTTAACCCATGGTTTTGGGTCAAATTTTGAATTTGGCTGAAACTTTGTCTATTTTAAAGAGGTGTCTAGAAATCATGTTTAAATGCTTCTAAAAAGCGCCAAAACATGATTTCTATTCTGATTTGAGCAATGTGCAAGATTTCAGCAAAGTTGAAATTTTGACCAAAAGCCAAAGGGGTTAACCCATGGTTTTGGGTCAAAGTTTGAATTTGGCTGAAACTTTGTCTATTTTAAAGAGGTGTCTAGAAATCATGTTTAAATGCTTCTAAAAAGCGCTAAAACATGATTTCTATTCTGATTTGAGCTGTGTGCAAGATTTCAGCAAAGTTGAAATTTTGACCAAAAGCCAAAGGGGTTAACCCATGGTTTTGGGTCAAATTTTTTTAATTTGGGTGAAACTTTGCCTACTTCAAAGAGGAGTGTAGAGATGATGTTTAAATGGCTGTAAAAAGCGCCAAAACATGATTTCTATTCTTATTTGAGCTGTGTGCAAGATTTCAGCAAAGTTGAAATTTTGACCAAAATCCAAAGGGGTTAACCCATGGTTTTGGGTCAAATTTTGAATTTGGCTGAAACTTTGTCTACTTCAAAGAGGAGTCTAGAAATGATGTTTAAATGCTTGTAAAAAGCGCCAAAACATGATTTCTATTCTTATTTGAGCTGTGTGCAAGATTTCAGCAAAGTTGAAATTTTGACCAAAAGCCAAAGGGTTAACCCATGGTTTTGGGTCAAAGTTTGAATTTGGCTGAAACTTTGTCTATTTTAAAGAGGTGTCTAGAAATCATGTTTAAATGCTTCTAAAAAGCGCCAAAACATGATTTCTATTCTTATTTGAGCTGTGTGCAAAATTTCAGCAAAGTTGAAATTTTGACCAAAAGCCAAAGAGGTTAACCCATGGTTTTGGGTCAAATTTTGAATTTGGCTGAAACTTTGTCTAGTTCAAAAACGAGTCTAGAAATGATGTTTCAATGCTTGTAAAAAGCGCCAAAACATGATTTCTATTCTTATTGAGCTGTGTGAAAAATTTCAGCAAAGTTGAAATTTTGACCAAAAGCCAAAGGGGTTAACCCATGGTTTTGGGTCAAATTTTGAATTTGGCTGAAACTTTGTCTACTTCAAAGAGGAGTCTAGAAATGATGTTTAAATGGTTGTAAAAAGCGCCAAAACATGATTTCTATTCTTATTTTAGCGGTGTGCAAGATTTCAGCAAAGTTGAAATTTTGACCAAAACCCAAAGGGGTTAACCCATGGTTTTGGGTCAAATTTTGAATTTGGCTGAAACTTTGTCTATTTCAAAGAGGAGTCTAGAAATGATGTTTAAATGCTTCTAAAAACTGTCAAGACATGATTTCTATTCTTATTTGAGCTGTGTGCAAGATTTCAGCAAAGTTGAAATTTTGACCAAAAGCCAAAGGGGTTAACCCATGGTTTTGGGTCAAATTTTGAATTTGGCTGAAACTTTTTCTACTTCAAAGAGGAGTCTAGAAATGATGTTTAAATGCTTGTAAAAAGCGCCAAAACATGATTTCTATTCTTATTGGATTTGTGTGCAAGATTTCAGCAAAGTTGAAATTTTGACCAAAAGGCAAAGGGTTAACCCATGGTTTTGGGTCAAATTTTTGAATTTAGCTGAAACTTTGTCTAGTTCTAAAAGGAGTCTAAAAATGATGTTTAAATGCTTCTAAAAACTGCCAAAACATGATTTCTATTCTTATTTGAGCTGTGTGCAAGATTTCAGCAAAGTTGAAATTTTGACCAAAAGCCTAAGGGGTTAACCCATGCAAATTTTGAATTTGGCTGAAACTTTGTCTACTGTAAAGAGGAGTCTAGAAATGATGTTTAAATGGTTGTAAAAAGCGCCAAAACATGATTTCTATTCTTATTTGAGCGGTGTGCAAGATTTCAGCAAAGTTGAAATTTTGACCAAAAGCCAAAGGGGTTAACCCATGGTTTTGGGTCAAATTTTGAATTTGGCTGAAACTTTGTCTACTTCAAAGAGGAGTCTAGAAATGATGTTTAAGTGGTTGTAAAAAGCGCCAAAACATGATTTCTATTCTTATTTGAGCTGTGTGCAAGATTTCAGGAAAGTTAAATTTTTGACCAAAAGCCAAAGGGGTTAACCCATGGTTTTGGGTCAAATTTTGAATTTAGCTGAAACTTTGTCTAGTTCAAAAAGGAGTCTAGAAATGATGTTTAAACGCTTCTAAAGGCTGCCAAAACAGGATTTCTATTCTTATTTGAGCTGTGTGGAAGATTTCAGCAAAGTTGAAATTTTGACCAAAAGCCAAAGGGGTTAACCCATGGTTTTGGGTCAAATTTTAAATTTGGCTGAAACTTTGTCTAGTTCAAAAAGGAGTGTAGAAATGATGTTTAAATGCTTCTAAAAACTGCCAAAACATGATTTCTATTCTTATTTGAGCGGTGTACAGAAATTTCAGCAAAGTTGAAATTTTGACCAAAAGCCAAAGGGGTTAACCCATGGTTTTGGGTCAAATTTTGAATTTGGCTGAAACTTTGTCTACTTCAAGGAGGAGTCTAGAAATGATGTTTAAATGGTTGTAAAAAGCGCCAAAACATGATTTCTATTCTTATTTTAGCGGTGTGCAAGATTTCAGCAAAGTTGAAATTTTGACCAAAACCCAAAGGGGTTAACCCATGGTTTTGGGTCAAATTTTGAATTTGGCTGAAACTTTGTCTATTTCAAAGAGGTGTCTAGAAATGATGTTTAAATGCTTCTAAAAACTGTCAAGACATGATTTCTATTCTTATTTGAGCTGTGTGCAAGATTTCAGCAAAGTTGAAATTTTGACCAAAAGCCAAAGGGGTTAACCCATGGTTTTGGGTCAAATTTTGAATTTGGCTGAAACTTTTTCTACTTCAAAGAGGAGTCTAGAAATGATGTTTAAATGCTTGTAAAAAGCGCCAAAACATGATTTCTATTCTTATTGGATTTGTGTGCAAGATTTCAGCAAAGTTGAAATTTTGACCAAAAGGCAAAGGGTTAACCCATGGTTTTGGGTCAAATTTTTGAATTTAGCTGAAACTTTGTCTAGTTCTAAAAGGAGTCTAAAAATGATGTTTAAATGCTTCTAAAAACTGCCAAAACATGATTTCTATTCTTATTTGAGCTGTGTGCAAGATTTCAGCAAAGTTGAAATTTTGACCAAAAGCCTAAGGGGTTAACCCATGGTTTTAGGTCAAATTTTGAATTTGGCTGAAACTTTGTCTACTGTAAAGAGGAGTCTAGAAATGATGTTTAAATGGTTGTAAAAAGCGCCAAAACATGATTTCTATTCTTATTTGAGCGGTGTGCAAGATTTCAGCAAAGTTGAAATTTTGACCAAAAGCCAAAGGGGTTAACCCATGGTTTTGGGTCAAATTTTGAATTTGGCTGAAACTTTGTCTACTTCAAAGAGGAGTCTAGAAATGATGTTTAAGTGGTTGTAAAAAGCGCCAAAACATGATTTCTATTCTTATTTGAGCTGTGTGCAAGATTTCAGGAAAGTTAAATTTTTGACCAAAACCCAAAGGGGTTAACCCATGGTTTTGGGTCAAATTTTGAATTTAGCTGAAACTTTGTCTAGTTCAAAAAGGAGTCTAGAAATGATGTTTAAACGCTTCTAAAGGCTGCCAAAACAGGATTTCTATTCTTATTTGAGCTGTGTGGAAGATTTCAGCAAAGTTGAAATTTTGACCAAAAGCCAAAGGGGTTAACCCATGGTTTTGGGTCAAATTTTGAATTTGGCTGAAACTTTGTCTAGTTCAAAAAGGAGTGTAGAAATGATGTTTAAATGCTTCTAAAAACTGCCAAAACATGATTTCTATTCTTATTTGAGCGGTGTACAGAAATTTCAGCAAAGTTGAAATTTTGACCAAAATCCAAAGGGGTTAACCCATGGTTTTGGGTCAAATTTTGAATTTGGCTGAAACTTTGTCTACTTCAAAGAGGAGTCTAGAAATGATGTTTAAATGCTTGTAAAAAGCGCCAAAACATGATTTCTATTCTTATTTGAGCTGTGTGCAAAATTTCAGCAAAGTTGAAATTTTGACCAAAAGCCAAAGGGGTTAACCCATGGTTTTGGGTCAAATTTTGAATTTGGCTGAAACTTTGTCTAGTTCAAAAAGGAGTGTAGAAATGATGTTTAAATGCTTCTAAAAACTGCCAAAAGATGATTTCTATTCTTATTTGAGCTGTGTGCAAGATTTCAGCAAAGTTGAAATTTTGACCAAAAGCCAAAGGGGTTAACCCATGGTTTTAGGTCAAATTTTGAATTTGGCT
The DNA here is from genome assembly GCA_948470475.1 of Galaxea fascicularis. Taxonomy (NCBI): domain Eukaryota; kingdom Metazoa; phylum Cnidaria; class Anthozoa; order Scleractinia; family Euphylliidae; genus Galaxea; species Galaxea fascicularis. The sequence goes on from OX419337.1 coordinate 7,468,187, forward strand.
GAAACTTTGTCTACTGTAAAGAGGAGTCTAGAAATGATGTTTAAATGCTTCTAAAAACTGCCAAAACATGATTTCTATTCTTATTTGAGCTGTGTGCAAGATTTCAGCAAAGTTGAAATTTTGACCAAAAGCCAAAGGGGTTAACCCATGGTTTTGGGTCAAATTTTGAATTTGGCTGAAACTTTGTCTACTTCAAAGAGGAGTCTAGAAATGATGTTTAAATGCTTCTAAAAACTGCCAAAACATGATTTCTATTCTTATTTGAGCTGTGTGCAAGATTTCAGCAAAGTTGAAATTTTGACCAAAAGCCAAAGGGGTTAACCCATGGTTTTGGGTCAAATTTTGAATTTGGCTGAAACTTTCTCTACTTCAAAGAGGAGTCTAGAAATGATGTTTAAATGCTTGTAAAAAGCGCCAAAACATGATTTCTATTCTTATTGGATTTGTGTGCAAGATTTCAGCAAAGTTGAAATTTTGACCAAAAGGCAAAGGGTTAACCCATGGTTTTGGGTCAAATTTTTGAATTTAGCTGAAACTTTGTCTAGTTCTAAAAGGAGTCTAGAAATGATGTTTACATGCTTGTAAAAAGCGCCAAAACATGATTTCTATTCTTATTTGAGCTGTGTGCAAGATTTCAGCAAAGTTTAAATTTTGACCAAAAGCCAAAGGGTTAACCCATGGTTTTGGGTCAAATTTTGAATTTAGCTGAAACTTTGTCTAGTTCAAAAAGGAGTCTAGAAATGATGTTTAAATGCTTCTAAAAACTGTCAAAACATGATTTCTATTCTTATTTGAGCTGTGTGCAAGATTTCAGCAAAGTTGAAATTTTGACCAAAAGCCAAAGGGGTTAACCCATGGTTTTGGGTCAAATTTTGAATTTGGCTGAAACTTTGTCTAGTTCAAAAAGGAGTGTAGAAATGATGTTTAAATGCTTCTAAAAACTGCCAAAACATGATTTCTATTCTTATTTGAGCGGTGTGCAGAGTTTCAGCAAAGTTGAAATTTTGACCAAAATCCAAAGGGGTTAACCCATGGTTTTGGGTCAAATTTTGAATTTGGCTGAAACTTTGTCTACTTCAAAGAGGAGTCTAGAAATGATGTTGAAATGCTTCTAAAAACTGTCAAGACATGATTTCTATTCTTATTTGAGCTGTGTGCAAGATTTCAGCAAAGTTGAAATTTTGACCAAAAGCCAAAGGGGTTAACCCATGGTTTTGGGTCAAATTTTGAATTTGGCTGAAACTTTTTCTACTTCAAAGAGGAGTCTAGAAATGATGTTTAAATGCTTGTAAAAAGCGCCAAAACATGATTTCTATTCTTATTGGATTTGTGTGCAAGATTTCAGCAAAGTTGAAATTTTGACCAAAAGGCAAAGGGTTAACCCATGGTTTTGGGTCAAATTTTTGAATTTAGCTGAAACTTTGTCTAGTTCTAAAAGGAGTCTAAAAATGATGTTTAAATGCTTCTAAAAACTGCCAAAACATGATTTCTATTCTTATTTGAGCTGTGTGCAAGATTTCAGCAAAGTTGAAATTTTGACCAAAAGCCTAAGGGGTTAACCCATGGTTTTAGGTCAAATTTTGAATTTGGCTGAAACTTTGTCTACTGTAAAGAGGAGTCTAGAAATGATGTTTAAATGGTTGTAAAAAGCGCCAAAACATGATTTCTATTCTTATTTGAGCGGTGTGCAAGATTTCAGCAAAGTTGAAATTTTGACCAAAAGCCAAAGGGGTTAACCCATGGTTTTGGGTCAAATTTTGAATTTGGCTGAAACTTTGTCTACTTCAAAGAGGAGTCTAGAAATGATGTTTAAGTGGTTGTAAAAAGCGCCAAAACATGATTTCTATTCTTATTTGAGCTGTGTGCAAGATTTCAGGAAAGTTAAATTTTTGACCAAAACCCAAAGGGGTTAACCCATGGTTTCTGGTCAAATTTTGAATTTAGCTGAAACTTTGTCTAGTTCAAAAAGGAGTCTAGAAATGATGTTTAAACGCTTCTAAAGGCTGCCAAAACAGGATTTCTATTCTTATTTGAGCTGTGTGGAAGATTTCAGCAAAGTTGAAATTTTGACCAAAAGCCAAAGGGGTTAACCCATGGTTTTGGGTCAAATTTTGAATTTGGCTGAAACTTTGTTTAGTTCAAAAAGGAGTGTAGAAATGATGTTTAAATGCTTCTAAAAACTGCCAAAACATGATTTCTATTCTTATTTGAGCGGTGTACAGAAATTTCAGCAAAGTTGAAATTTTGACCAAAATCCAAAGGGGTTAACCCATGGTTTTGGGTCAAATTTTGAATTTGGCTGAAACTTTGTCTACTTCAAAGAGGAGTCTAGAAATGATGTTTAAATGCTTGTAAAAAGCGCCAAAACATGATTTCTATTCTTATTTGAGCTGTGTGCAAAATTTCAGCAAAGTTGAAATTTTGACCAAAAGCCAAAGGGGTTAACCCATGGTTTTGGGTCAAATTTTGAATTTGGCTGAAACTTTGTCTAGTTCAAAAAGGAGTGTAGAAATGATGTTTAAATGCTTCTAAAAACTGCCAAAAGATGATTTCTATTCTTATTTGAGCTGTGTGCAAGATTTCAGCAAAGTTGAAATTTTGACCAAAAGCCAAAGGGGTTAACCCATGGTTTTAGGTCAAATTTTGAATTTGGCTGAAACTTTGTCTACTGTAAAGAGGAGTCTAGAAATGATGTTTAAATGCTTCTAAAAACTGCCAAAACATGATTTCTATTCTTATTTGAGCTGTGTGCAAGATTTCAGCAAAGTTGAAATTTTGACCAAAAGCCAAAGGGGTTAACCCATGGTTTTGGGTCAAATTTTGAATTTGGCTGAAACTTTGTCTACTTCAAAGAGGAGTCTAGAAATGATGTTTAAATGCTTCTAAAAACTGCCAAAACATGATTTCTATTCTTATTTGAGCTGTGTGCAAGATTTCAGCAAAGTTGAAATTTTGACCAAAAGCCAAAGGGGTTAACCCATGGTTTTGGGTCAAATTTTGAATTTGGCTGAAACTTTCTCTACTTCAAAGAGGAGTCTAGAAATGATGTTTAAATGCTTGTAAAAAGCGCCAAAACATGATTTCTATTCTTATTGGATTTGTGTGCAAGATTTCAGCAAAGTTGAAATTTTGACCAAAAGGCAAAGGGTTAACCCATGGTTTTGGGTCAAATTTTTGAATTTAGCTGAAACTTTGTCTAGTTCTAAAAGGAGTCTAGAAATGATGTTTACATGCTTGTAAAAAGCGCCAAAACATGATTTCTATTCTTATTTGAGCTGTGTGCAAGATTTCAGCAAAGTTTAAATTTTGACCAAAAGCCAAAGGGTTAACCCATGGTTTTGGGTCAAATTTTGAATTTAGCTGAAACTTTGTCTAGTTCAAAAAGGAGTCTAGAAATGATGTTTAAATGCTTCTAAAAACTGTCAAAACATGATTTCTATTCTTATTTGAGCTGTGTGCAAGATTTCAGCAAAGTTGAAATTTTGACCAAAAGCCAAAGGGGTTAACCCATGGTTTTGGGTCAAATTTTGAATTTGGCTGAAACTTTGTCTAGTTCAAAAAGGAGTGTAGAAATGATGTTTAAATGCTTCTAAAAACTGCCAAAACATGATTTCTATTCTTATTTGAGCGGTGTGCAGAGTTTCAGCAAAGTTGAAATTTTGACCAAAATCCAAAGGGGTTAACCCATGGTTTTGGGTCAAATTTTGAATTTGGCTGAAACTTTGTCTACTTCAAAGAGGAGTCTAGAAATGATGTTGAAATGCTTGTAAAAAGCGCCAAAACATGATTTCTATTCTTATTTGAGCTGTGTGCAAAATTTCAGCAAAGTTGAAATTTTGACCAAAAGCCAAAGGGGTTAACCCATGGTTTTGGGTCAAATTTTGAATTTGGCTAAAACTTTGTCTAGTTCAAAAAGGAGTCTAGAAATGATCTTTAAATGCTTCTAAAAACTGCCAAAACATGATTTCTATTCTTATTTGAGCTGTGTGAAAAATTTCAGCAAAGTTGAAATTTTGACCAAAAGCCAAAGGGGTTAACCCATGGTTTTAGGTCAAATTTTGAATTTGGCTGAAACTTTGTCTACTGTAAAGAGGAGTCTAGAAATGATGTTTAAATGCTTCTAAAAACTGCCAAAACATGATTTCTATTCTTATTTGAGCTGTGTGCAAGATTTCAGCAAAGTTGAAATTTTGACCAAAAGCCAAAGGGGTTAAACCATGGTTTTGGGTCAAATTTTGAATTTGGCTGAAACTTTGTCTACTTCAAAGAGGAGTCTAGAAATGATGTTTAAATGCTTCTAAAAACTGCCAAAACATGATTTCTATTCTTATTTGAGCTGTGTGCAAGATTTCAGCAAAGTTGAAATTTTGACCAAAAGCCAAAGGGGTTAACCCATGGTTTTGGGTCAAATTTTGAATTTGGCTGAAACTTTCTCTACTTCAAAGAGGAGTCTAGAAATCATGTTTAAATGCTTGTAAAAAGCGCCAAAACATGATTTCTATTCTTATTGGATTTGTGTGCAAGATTTCAGCAAAGTTGAAATTTTGACCAAAAGGCAAAGGGTTAACCCATGGTTTTGGGTCAAACTTTTGAATTTAGCTGAAACTTTGTCTAGTTCTAAAAGGAGTCTAGAAATGATGTTTAAATGCTTCTAAAAACTGCCAAAACATGATTTCTATTCTTATTTGAGCTGTGTACAAGATTTTAGCAAAGTTGAAATTTTGACCAAAAGCCAAAGGGGTTAAACCATGGTTTTGGGTGAAATTTTGAATTTGGCTGAAACTTTGTCTACTTCAAAGAGGAGTCTAGAAATGATGTTTACATGGTTGTAAAAAGCGCCAAAACATGATTTCTATTCTTATTTGAGCTGTGTGCAAGATTTCAGCAAAGTTGAAATTTTGACCAAAAGCCAAAGGGTTAACCCATGGTTTTGGGTCAAATTTTGAATTTGGCTGAAACTTTGTCTACTTCAAAGAGGAGTCTAGAAATGATGTTTAAATGCTTCTAAAAACTGCCAAAACATGATTTCTATTCTTATTTGAGCTGTGTGCAAGATTTCAGCAAAGTTGAAATTTTGACGAAAAGCCAAAGGGGTTAACCCATGGTTTTGGGTCAAATTTTTTTAATTTGGCTGAAACTTTGTCTACTTCAAAGAGGACTCTAGAGATGATGTTTAAATGGCTGTAAAAAGCGCCAAAACATGATTTCTATTCTTATTTGAGCTGTGTGCAAGATTTCAGCAAAGTTGAAATTTTGACCAAAAGCCAAAGGGGTTAACCCATGGTTTTGGGTCAAATTTTGAATTTGGCTGAAACTTTGTCTACTTCAAAGAGGAGTCTAGAAATGATGTTTAAGTGGTTGTAAAAAGCGCCAAAACATGATTTCTATTCTTATTTGAGCTGTGTGCAAGATTTCAGGAAAGTTAAATTTTTGACCAAAAGCCAAAGGGGTTAACCCATGGTTTTGGGTCAAATTTTGAATTTTGCTGAAACTTTGTCTAGTTCAAAAAGGAGTCTAGAAATGATGTTTAAATGCTTCTAAAAGCTGTCAAAACATGATTTCTATTCTTATTTGAGCTGTGTGCAAGATTTCAGCAAAGTTGAAATTTTGACCAAAAGCCAAAGGGGTTAACCCATGGTTTTGGGTCAAATTTTGAATTTGGCTGAAACTTTGTCTAGTTCAAAGAGGAGTCTAGAAATCATGTTTAAATGCTTCTAAAAACTGCCAAAACATGATTTCTATTCTTATTTGAGCGGTGTGCAGAATTTCAGCAAAGTTGAAATTTTGACCAAAATCCAAAGGGGTTAACCCATGGTTTTGGGTCAAATTTTGAATTTGGCTGAAACTTTGTCTACTTCAAAGAGGAGTCTAGAAATGATGTTTAAATGCTTGTAAAAAGCGCCAAAACATGATTTCTATTCTTATTTGAGCTGTGTGCAAAATTTCAGCAAAGTTGAAATTTTGACCAAAAGCCAAAGGGGTTAACCCATGGTTTTGGGTCAAATTTTGAATTTGGCAGAAACTTTGTCTAGTTCAAAAAGGAGTCTAGAAATGATGTTTAAATGCTTCTAAAAACTGCCAAAACATGATTTCTATTCTTATTTGAGCTGTGTGCAAGATTTCAGCAAAGTTGAAATTTTGACCAAAAGCCAAAGGGGTTAACCCATGGTTTTAGGTCAAATTTTGAATTTTGCTGAAACTTTGTCTACTGTAAAGAGGAGTCTAGAAATGATGTTTAAATGCTTCTAAAAACTGCCAAAACATGATTTCTATTCTTATTTGAGCTGTGTGCAAGATTTCAGCAAAGTTGAAATTTTGACCAAAAGCCAAAGGGGTTAAACCATGGTTTTGGGTCAAATTTTGAATTTGGCTGAAACTTTGTCTACTTCAAAGAGGAGTCTAGAAATGATGTTTAAATGCTTCTAAAAACTGCCAAAACATGATTTCTATTCTTATTTGAGCTGTGTGCAAGATTTCAGCAAAGTTGAAATTTTGACCAAAAGCCAAAGAGGTTAACCCATGGTTTTGGGTCAAATTTTGAATTTGGCTGAAACTTTGTCTAGTTCAAAAAGGAGTCTAGAAATGATGTTTAAATGCTTCTAAAAACTGCCAAAACATGATTTCTATTCTTATTTGAGCTGTGTGCAAGATTTCAGCAAAGTTGAAATTTTGACCAAAAGCCAAAGGGGTTAACCCATGGTTTTAGGTCAAATTTTGAATTTGGCTGAAACTTTGTCTACTGTAAAGAGGAGTCTAGATATGATGTTTAAATGCTTCTAAAAACTGCCAAAACATGATTTCTATTCTTATTTGAGCTGTGTGCAAGATTTCAGCAAAGTTGAAATTTTGACCAAAAGCCAAAGAGGTTAACCCATGGTTTTGGGTCAAATTTTGAATTTGGCTGAAACTTTGTCTACTTCAAAGAGGAGTCTAGAAATGATGTTTAAATGCTTGTAAAAAGCGCCAAAACATGATTTCTATTCTTATTTGAGCTGTGTGCAAAATTTCAGCAAAGTTGAAATTTTGACCAAAAGCCAAAGGGGTTAACCCATGGTTTTGGGTCAAATTTTGAATTTGGCAGAAACTTTGTCTAGTTCAAAAAGGAGTCTAGAAATGATGTTTAAATGCTTCTAAAAACTGCCAAAACATGATTTCTATTCTTTTTTGAGCTGTGTGCAAGATTTCAGCAAAGTTGAAATTTTGACCAAAAGCCAAAGGGGTTAACCCATGGTTTTAGGTCAAATTTTGAATTTGGCTGAAACTTTGTCTACTGTAAAGAGGAGTCTAGAAATGATGTTTAAATGCTTCTAAAAACTGTCAAAACATGATTTCTATTCTTATTTGAGCTGTGTGCAAGATTTCAGCAAAGTTGAAATTTTGACCAAAAGCCAAAGGGGTTAAACCATGGTTTTGGGTCAAATTTTGAATTTGGCTGAAACTTTGTCTACTTCAAAGAGGAGTCTAGAAATGATGTTTAAATGCTTCTAAAAACTGCCAAAACATGATTTCTATTCTTATTTGAGCTGTGTGCAAGATTTCAGCAAAGTTGAAATTTTGACCAAAAGCCAAAGGGGTTAACCCATGGTTTTGGGTCAAATTTTGAATTTGGCTGAAACTTTCTCTACTTCAAAGAGGAGTCTAGAAATCATGTTTAAATGCTTGTAAAAAGCGCCAAAACATGATTTCTATTCTTATTGGATTTGTGTGCAAGATTTCAGCAAAGTTGAAATTTTGACCAAAAGGCAAAGGGTTAACCCATGGTTTTGGGTCAAACTTTTGAATTTAGCTGAAACTGTGTCTAGTTCTAAAAGGAGTCTAGAAATGATGTTTAAATGCTTCTAAAAACTGCCAAAACATGATTTCTATTCTTATTTGAGCTGTGTACAAGATTTTAGCAAAGTTGAAATTTTGACCAAAAGCCAAAGGGGTTAAACCATGGTTTTGGGTGAAATTTTGAATTTGGCTGAAACTTTGTCTACTTCAAAGAGGAGTCTAGAAATGATGTTTACATGGTTGTAAAAAGCGCCAAAACATGATTTCTATTCTTATTTGAGCTGTGTGCAAGATTTCAGCAAAGTTGAAATTTTGACCAAAAGCCAAAGGGTTAACCCATGGTTTTGGGTCAAATTTTGAATTTGGCTGAAACTTTGTCTACTTCAAAGAGGAGTCTAGAAATGATGTTTAAATGCTTCTAAAAACTGCCAAAACATGATTTCTATTCTTATTTGAGCTGTGTGCAAGATTTCAGCAAAGTTGAAATTTTGACCAAAAGCCAAAGGGGTTAACCCATGGTTTTGGGTCAAATTTTTTTAATTTGGCTGAAACTTTGTCTACTTCAAAGAGGACTCTAGAGATGATGTTTAAATGGCTGTAAAAAGCGCCAAAACATGATTTCTATTCTTATTTGAGCTGTGTGCAAGATTTCAGCAAAGTTGAAATTTTGACCAAAAGCCAAAGGGGTTAACCCATGGTTTTGGGTCAAATTTTGAATTTGGCTGAAACTTTCTCTACTTCAAAGAGCAGTCTAGAAATGATGTTTAAGTGGTTGTAAAAAGCGCCAAAACATGATTTCTATTCTTATTTGAGCTGTGTGCAAGATTTCAGGAAAGTTAAATTTTTGACCAAAAGCCAAAGGGGTTAACCCATGGTTTTGGGTCAAATTTTGAATTTTGCTGAAACTTTGTCTAGTTCAAAAAGGAGTCTAGAAATGATGTTTAAATGCTTCTAAAAGCTGTCAAAACATGATTTCTATTCTTATTTGAGCTGTGTGCAAGATTTCAGCAAAGTTGAAATTTTGACCAAAAGCCAAAGGGGTTAACCCATGGTTTTGGGTCAAATTTTGAATTTGGCTGAAACTTTGTCTAGTTCAAAGAGGAGTCTAGAAATCATGTTTAAATGCTTCTAAAAACTGCCAAAACATGATTTCTATTCTTATTTGAGCGGTGTGCAGAATTTCAGCAAAGTTGAAATTTTGACCAAAATCCAAAGGGGTTAACCCATGGTTTTGGGTCAAATTTTGAATTTGGCTGAAACTTTGTCTACTTCAAAGAGGAGTCTAGAAATGATGTTTAAATGCTTGTAAAAAGCGCCAAAACATGATTTCTATTCTTATTTGAGCTGTGTGCAAAATTTCAGCAAAGTTGAAATTTTGACCAAAAGCCAAAGGGGTTAACCCATGGTTTTGGGTCAAATTTTGAATTTGGCAGAAACTTTGTCTAGTTCAAAAAGGAGTCTAGAAATGATGTTTAAATGCTTCTAAAAACTGCCAAAACATGATTTCTATTCTTATTTGAGCTGTGTGCAAGATTTCAGCAAAGTTGAAATTTTGACCAAAAGCCAAAGGGGTTAACCCATGGTTTTAGGTCAAATTTTGAATTTTGCTGAAACTTTGTCTACTGTAAAGAGGAGTCTAGAAATGATGTTTAAATGCTTCTAAAAACTGCCAAAACATGATTTCTATTCTTATTTGAGCTGTGTGCAAGATTTCAGCAAAGTTGAAATTTTGACCAAAAGCCAAAGGGGTTAAACCATGGTTTTGGGTCAAATTTTGAATTTGGCTGAAACTTTGTCTACTTCAAAGAGGAGTCTAGAAATGATGTTTAAATGCTTCTAAAAACTGCCAAAACATGATTTCTATTCTTATTTGAGCTGTGTGCAAGATTTCAGCAAAGTTGAAATTTTGACCAAAAGCCAAAGAGGTTAACCCATGGTTTTGGGTCAAATTTTGAATTTGGCTGAAACTTTGTCTAGTTCAAAAAGGAGTCTAGAAATGATGTTTAAATGCTTCTAAAAACTGCCAAAACATGATTTCTATTCTTATTTGAGCTGTGTGCAAGATTTCAGCAAAGTTGAAATTTTGACCAAAAGCCAAAGGGGTTAACCCATGGTTTTAGGTCAAATTTTGAATTTGGCTGAAACTTTGTCTACTGTAAAGAGGAGTCTAGATATGATGTTTAAATGCTTCTAAAAACTGCCAAAACATGATTTCTATTCTTATTTGAGCTGTGTGCAAGATTTCAGCAAAGTTGAAATTTTGACCAAAAGCCAAAGAGGTTAACCCATGGTTTTGGGTCAAATTTTGAATTTGGCTGAAACTTTGTCTACTTCAAAGAGGAGTCTAGAAATGATGTTTAAATGCTTGTAAAAAGCGCCAAAACATGATTTCTATTCTTATTTGAGCTGTGTGCAAAATTTCAGCAAAGTTGAAATTTTGACCAAAAGCCAAAGGGGTTAACCCATGGTTTTGGGTCAAATTTTGAATTTGGCAGAAACTTTGTCTAGTTCAAAAAGGAGTCTAGAAATGATGTTTAAATGCTTCTAAAAACTGCCAAAACATGATTTCTATTCTTTTTTGAGCTGTGTGCAAGATTTCAGCAAAGTTGAAATTTTGACCAAAAGCCAAAGGGGTTAACCCATGGTTTTAGGTCAAATTTTGAATTTGGCTGAAACTTTGTCTACTGTAAAGAGGAGTCTAGAAATGATGTTTAAATGCTTCTAAAAACTGCCAAAACATGATTTCTATTCTTATTTGAGCTGTGTGCAAGATTTCAGCAAAGTTGAAATTTTGACCAAAAGCCAAAGGGGTTAAACCATGGTTTTGGGTCAAATTTTGAATTTGGCTGAAACTTTGTCTACTTCAAAGAGGAGTCTAGAAATGATGTTTAAATGCTTCTAAAAACTGCCAAAACATGATTTCTATTCTTATTTGAGCTGTGTGTAAGATTTCAGCAAAGTTGAAATTTTGACCAAAAGCCAAAGAGGTTAACCCATGGTTTTGGGTCAAATTTTGAATTTGGCTGAAACTTTCTCTACTTCAAAGAGGAGTCTAGAAATGATGTTTAAATGCTTGTAAAAAGCGCCAAAACATGATTTCTATTCTTATTGGATTTGTGTGCAAGATTTCAGCAAAGTTGAAATTTTGACCAAAAGGCAAAGGGTTAACCCATGGTTTTGGGTCAAATTTTGAATTTAGCTGAAACTTTGTCTAGTTCAAAAAGGAGTCTAGAAATGATGTTTAAATGCTTCTAAAAACTGTCAAGACATGATTTCTATTCTTATTTGAGCTGTGTGCAAGATTTCAGCAAAGTTGAAATTTTGACCAAAAGCCAAAGGGGTTAAACCATGGTTTTGGGTCAAATTTTGAATTTGGCTGAAACTTTGTCTACTTCAAAGAGGAGTCTAGAAATGATGTTTAAATGCTTCTAAAAACTGCCAAAACATGATTTCTATTCTTATTTGAGCTGTGTGCAAGATTTCAGCAAAGTTGAAATTTTGACCAAAAGCCAAAGGGGTTAACCCATGGTTTTGGGTCAAATTTTGAATTTGGCTGAAACTTTCTCTACTTCAAAGAGGAGTCTAGAAATCATGTTTAAATGCTTGTAAAAAGCGCCAAAACATGATTTCTATTCTTATTGGATTTGTGTGCAAGATTTCAGCAAAGTTGAAATTTTGACCAAAAGGCAAAGGGTTAACCCATGGTTTTGGGTCAAACTTTTGAATTTAGCTGAAACTTTGTCTAGTTCTAAAAGGAGTCTAGAAATGATGTTTAAATGCTTCTAAAAACTGCCAAAACATGATTTCTATTCTTATTTGAGCTGTGTACAAGATTTTAGCAAAGTTGAAATTTTGACCAAAAGCCAAAGGGGTTAAACCATGGTTTTGGGTGAAATTTTGAATTTGGCTGAAACTTTGTCTACTTCAAAGAGGAGTCTAGAAATGATGTTTACATGGTTGTAAAAAGCGCCAAAACATGATTTCTATTCTTATTTGAGCTGTGTGCAAGATTTCAGCAAAGTTGAAATTTTGACCAAAAGCCAAAGGGTTAACCCATGGTTTTGGGTCAAATTTTGAATTTGGCTGAAACTTTGTCTACTTCAAAGAGGAGTCTAGAAATGATGTTTAAATGCTTCTAAAAACTGCCAAAACATGATTTCTATTCTTATTTGAGCTGTGTGCAAGATTTCAGCAAAGTTGAAATTTTGACGAAAAGCCAAAGGGGTTAACCCATGGTTTTGGGTCAAATTTTTTTAATTTGGCTGAAACTTTGTCTACTTCAAAGAGGACTCTAGAGATGATGTTTAAATGGCTGTAAAAAGCGCCAAAACATGATTTCTATTCTTATTTGAGCTGTGTGCAAGATTTCAGCAAAGTTGAAATTTTGACCAAAAGCCAAAGGGGTTAACCCATGGTTTTGGGTCAAATTTTGAATTTGGCTGAAACTTTGTCTACTTCAAAGAGGAGTCTAGAAATGATGTTTAAGTGGTTGTAAAAAGCGCCAAAACATGATTTCTATTCTTATTTGAGCTGTGTGCAAGATTTCAGGAAAGTTAAATTTTTGACCAAAAGCCAAAGGGGTTAACCCATGGTTTTGGGTCAAATTTTGAATTTTGCTGAAACTTTGTCTAGTTCAAAAAGGAGTCTAGAAATGATGTTTAAATGCTTCTAAAAGCTGTCAAAACATGATTTCTATTCTTATTTGAGCTGTGTGCAAGATTTCAGCAAAGTTGAAATTTTGACCAAAAGCCAAAGGGGTTAACCCATGGTTTTGGGTCAAATTTTGAATTTGGCTGAAACTTTGTCTAGTTCAAAGAGGAGTCTAGAAATCATGTTTAAATGCTTCTAAAAACTGCCAAAACATGATTTCTATTCTTATTTGAGCGGTGTGCAGAATTTCAGCAAAGTTGAAATTTTGACCAAAATCCAAAGGGGTTAACCCATGGTTTTGGGTCAAATTTTGAATTTGGCTGAAACTTTGTCTACTTCAAAGAGGAGTCTAGAAATGATGTTTAAATGCTTGTAAAAAGCGCCAAAACATGATTTCTATTCTTATTTGAGGTGTGTGCAAAATTTCAGCAAAGTTGAAATTTTGACCAAAAGCCAAAGGGGTTAACCCATGGTTTTGGGTCAAATTTTGAATTTGGCAGAAACTTTGTCTAGTTCAAAAAGGAGTCTAGAAATGATGTTTAAATGCTTCTAAAAACTGCCAAAACATGATTTCTATTCTTATTTGAGCTGTGTGCAAGATTTCAGCAAAGTTGAAATTTTGACCAAAAGCCAAAGGGGTTAACCCATGGTTTTAGGTCAAATTTTGAATTTTGCTGAAACTTTGTCTACTGTAAAGAGGAGTCTAGAAATGATGTTTAAATGCTTCTAAAAACTGCCAAAACATGATTTCTATTCTTATTTGAGCTGTGTGCAAGATTTCAGCAAAGTTGAAATTTTGACCAAAAGCCAAAGGGGTTAAACCATGGTTTTGGGTCAAATTTTGAATTTGGCTGAAACTTTGTCTACTTCAAAGAGGAGTCTAGAAATGATGTTTAAATGCTTCTAAAAACTGCCAAAACATGATTTCTATTCTTATTTGAGCTGTGTGCAAGATTTCAGCAAAGTTGAAATTTTGACCAAAAGCCAAAGAGGTTAACCCATGGTTTTGGGTCAAATTTTGAATTTTTCTGAAACTTTGTCTAGTTCAAAAAGGAGTCTAGAAATGATGTTTAAATGCTTCTAAAAACTGCCAAAACATGATTTCTATTCTTATTTGAGCTGTGTGCAAGATTTCAGCAAAGTTGAAATTTTGACCAAAAGCCAAAGGGGTTAACCCATGGTTTTAGGTCAAATTTTGAATTTGGCTGAAACTTTGTCTACTGTAAAGAGGAGTCTAGATATGATGTTTAAATGCTTCTAAAAACTGCCAAAACATGATTTCTATTCTTATTTGAGCTGTGTGCAAGATTTCAGCAAAGTTGAAATTTTGACCAAAAGCCAAAGGGGTTAACCCATGGTTTTGGGTCAAATTTTGAATTTGGCTGAAACTTTGTCTAGTTCAAAGAGGGGTCTAGAAATGATGTTTAAATGCTTCTAAAAACTGCCAAAACATGATTTCTATTCTTATTTGAGCTGTGTGCAAGATTTCAGCAAAGTTGAAATTTTGACCAAAAGCCTAAGGGTTAACCCATGGTTTTTGGTCAAATTTTGAATTTGGCTGAAACTTTGTCTACTTCAAAGAGGAGACTAGAAATGATGTTTCAATGCTTCTAAAAACTGCCAAAACATGATTTCTATTCTTATTTGAGCTGTGTGGAAGATTTCAGCAAAGTGGAAATTTTGACCAAGACTCAAAAGGGTTAACCCATGGGCTTGGGTGAACATTTGAATTTGGCTGAAACTTTGTCTATTTCAAAGAGGAGTCTAGAAATGATGTTTAAATGCTTCTAAAAACTGCCAAAACATGATTTCTATTCTTATTTGAGCTGTGTGCAAGATTTCAACAAAGTTGAAATTTTGACCAAAACCCAAAGGGGTTAACCCATGGTTTTGGGTGAAATTTTGAATTTGGCTGAAACTTTGTCTATTTCAAAGAGGAGTCTAGAAATGATGTTTAAATGCTTCTAAAAACTGCCAAAACATGATTTCTATTCTTATTTGAGCTGTGTGCAAGATTTCAGCAAAGTTGAAATTTTGAGCAAAACCCAAAGGGGTTAATTTAAACATAATTTTAGACTCGTCCTTGAAATAGGCAGTTTCTGTCAAACTAAAAATTTGACCCAAAGCTATGGGTTAACTATTTTCTGTCAAAATTTAAACTGTGCACACAGCTCAGATACGAGTCAAAATTTCGTTTGCGGAGTTTTTAGCAGCCTTTAAACATAATTTTTAGACTCCTCTTTTAAAGAGGCAAAATTTTAGCCAAATCCAAACGTTGACCCAAAACGATAGGTTAACCCCTGAGGGGTGTAACTGATGAACGCGGAGTAGTTAACACTGGTTACGTAACTTCCGTTGTGTTACGCTAAGATCATACGTACTATATATAGATCAGATTAGCCTTTCAATAGACACGTGCTATCGAAACACAGAACGAAGGATAGATTTTCTCAAGAAAGATCGAAAGAATAAGAGTTAAGATTGGAAAAAGAGGTATGATTCGTAGTTTTATTTGCATGCTCGATTTAGTTATGTTTTTAGTTCGATATTGTTCCTTGTGTCGTTAGTGATTCGAAATATTTAGTGATTTTCTAGTATTGTGATACGCCCCCTGTTTGTTGTTATCGTACAATCGATGTTATGCACGAATTATAGTAATAGGCGTTTCGTTGTAATTATCTTTTCAGTTTTTACGTAAATCAAGCAAGTAATTAAAGAAATTGGTTAGTTAGAAAGACTGGCTTGGTTTCTAGTAAATCCTCATCCAACAAATACGCGTCCGGAGCAGTAATAGAGTGACTGCAATGTTTGAAGAACTCCGTCCGCTAGAAGGGGTTTTGGTCGAAATTTAAACTTTGCTGAAACTTTTCATTTAGCTGAAATAAGAATAGAATTAGTGTTTTTTGGAGTTTTTAGAAGAATTTCAACATGATTTCTAGACTCGTCTTTGAAATAGGTAGTTTCCGACAAATTAAAAATTGTACCCAAAACCATGTGTTAACCATATTTTGTCAAAATTTGAACTTTGCACACAGCTCAAATACGAATCAAAATAAGTTTTTTTTGAGTTTCTAGCATTATTAAACGATCATTTCTAGACTACTCTTTGAAATAGGCAATGTTTCAGCCAAATTAGAAAGTTGACCCAAGATCCCCTTCTCTTGTTCGTGTCAATTTGTGGGTGCAGGCCATCATAACGCTATCCTTTCTCCTTTTATTGGTATCAGTAGACGTACACAGATGTCGGTATCATATCATTGATTGACACTTACTTAATATTCTTTTCATTTGGAAAAAAATGGATATAACTACTTTTCCTAACACAACCCTAACAATATACCACACCACAGGCAATATTAAAATACAGATGCAAACAAAATCGTAGAGATGAATAGAATTAAACGAAAAAAAAAAACGTTCTCTACTTTTTCGTGTATAGGAATTTAATTCAAGGTCCCAAAAGCAAATAAATTCCACGATAGGGCGTCGTCTGAAACGAATTCAATTCGTCCAAGGCATTTTATTTGTAACAAAATATCGGTAACGTGTCTTCAGTTTCTGTGTCGCATTTGTGACGCATCGAGTTATTTTGATGTACTAGAAATTAATATTTAAAAAAAGTTGATCTCTGATCAGAATCATCGGATCACGGATTAATTTCGCCTTTTACAGGCGTACAGCTATTTATGTCGACAGATCAACAAATTTAAATTCGTCTGAATTAATGTATCAGCCAAATCCAAGAACGCCCATCCCCACTCCGCTCTCCCCCACCCCCCCCCCAGGCATACCCCGGGCATTTAAGGCATTTGACGATAGGTAGGCTCCGAATGGTGGGGAACTTGATGTGAAGCTCAGCCCCATTGGGCCTTTGACGGTTATCGAGAAAATGTTGTCCATCGGCAACAAGCTAAAGGATTACGTGGTATACGACTGAGAAAAAGCAAGAGCCCATTCATGGGCTCCTGGAAAAATGCAATAATAAGCTAATCACACGGTGTCTCTCTGCCTCTGTGCAAAAAACTGAAGGAAAAAAAAAACAACAACATGGAGCGTGAATTTTCTGTCGTAATATTCGTTATGAATAGGATATTATTATTCATGATAACCGTATATTGGTAGAGCTTGAAAATGCGTTTTTAAGTTACACGGACAAAAAGGACTTTACATCGGCATTTTCTTAATTTTGTTGTAGGTTATTTTTCACGGTTGTGTTTTTAGTGCGGACTTTTTGTAATTGATTGTTTCTTGTATATTTATGCTGTGTATATTGACCTTTACATTTAAAAGCGCGCAACAGCTCGAATATTAAATCTGAATCTTTTAATAAGAAAATGATTTTAAAGGTCTGAAACGTCAGAAAATTTCATGAAACGGCTTCGTTGTCTACTTATATATTTAGCCAACCGGTAGGGCATTTGATCATAAAACTGGCGACATAGTGGGGAATTTGATAAAACGTTTTTCTAAAAAGGCAACTGCCTGAGGGTTTGCCCGGGAAGGGGCCCCGGGGGAGGAGGGAATGGGTGTTCTTGGATTTGACTCATATGATAAATTCGACGATAGCGCAACGTAAAAACTGGCCTTGGACAACTAAAAATGAAACAGCTTTAACGTCTGACGCTGCAAAAACTTATCTTTTGCAAAAATCGCTAGCTTTACGTGGAGATTTGCCATAGTGAATTTAGGAAAGCCATGATATTATCTTAAAGATGTTATCGACAATCAAAGAAATGTAAAGGTACATGGTTTAACAAAAAATCAATACCCGCTGGAAACACACTGTCCGCCTTCCACACATCTCCATATGAA
Source organism: Galaxea fascicularis (assembly GCA_948470475.1). Taxonomy (NCBI): domain Eukaryota; kingdom Metazoa; phylum Cnidaria; class Anthozoa; order Scleractinia; family Euphylliidae; genus Galaxea; species Galaxea fascicularis. The sequence goes on from OX419337.1 coordinate 7,485,422, forward strand.
AATAGCAGTATTTCGTTGAGTTAGAGTCTACAGGCAGTTCTCTATAAAACTTCGAATTTTTGTATTCCGCAATATGTCAGCTCATCACCCCGCTTACAATCTGCTATAAGTAAAAGGCAATCAACTCTCAAAGGCTAACTGAACAAAGAAAGGCTTCAAGCTAATTTATACCTGTTCCCATACGTAACTGGAGTTCAGATCTTTACAGGACAGTCGGGGAACGATGAACAACGTGTAAAGACAACAGATTACGTCATCCTCCACCTGATTGGAAGAAAATTCCATGCCGTCGTCTCCTCTTTGATTGGTCCCTGATTGATTGGCACTCACCTCTTGGTACTTTTTTCTAAAGGCCTGTAACAATTGAAATTTCGCAGCCTTTTATAACAAGTTTGTCTATTACTTTCCTGTGGTGTTCTTTGCTGCCGCGGTCTTTGCTCTCCTTTCCCACTTAAACTTGTTGACCTGGCGTTAAAATAAACTGATCTTCCATGACTGGTTTTAGTAGTGATGAACGTGTTTTTAAAATGAGCTATTTTGTTTGTCATTAAGTTTGTAGGTGATACCTGGTATTTGTCTCCAATGTAGACAAACTACAGAACTTAAACCAAGAAGCAGGAAAGATGCTATATTTCGGCAAAATCTATGTAAATATAAGACTAGCTTTAGGAAATGAAAAGTAATCGAAACTAAGTTAAGTGATATGCAAATATGCACGTGACAAAGGAACGGAATTTAAGTTGGTCAGGAGAATAAGTAAAGTTCTCTGCTGCTGGTTTTCAATCCGTTATTCAATAGTGGTTCAACGCCTTTGCTGTGATAACCTTGCCTTTATATAACACTGTAAAATGTTGGAAGAGTTACGCGTGCTGTGATCGGTCGAATCGAGTTCATTAGGGACCGTTCATTTATTAAGGGATAGGGGGGGCTGGTGGGATTTGGGGGGGGGGCACGCGAAAAAATATGGCTTTAAAGGGGGGGCTGCCCCCCAAAAAAAAAGAAGGAAAGGGGGGGTCAGGCGAAATTCTGAGATAAAAAAAAAAGTGGAATGAAGTTTTCACAAATTGAAATTCTGCTTTATTCACGAAATATGAACATCTGTTCTATGCTAGAGTGATTTCATTGCTGCAGATGAGGAAGACAGCGATGAGCGGCCAGTTACAACACGCTCAGGACGAGCCATAACCAGGAGATCGGAAATTGACTCTACATTCTTTTGAGATGATATGAGATTTGTAAAAAAAAAGCTTTTGATACATTTGTAAACATTTATTTACTTCATAGCAAGCACATATCAAAAATTGCTATCATGTTAAGTGGAATGTAACAGTTCAAAACAAATCAAGATAGAGATATTCATACGTATTAAAGTTTAAAATACCAGGTGCAACTTTTTTTGGAGGAGGGAGGGGGGGGTCAACCCCAAAAAATTCCTTTTGAGGGGGGGTCATGTGAGAAAATTGGCAAGCTGAGGGGGGGTCATACAATTGCTACATGGCATTCCCCCAAATCCCACCAGCCCCCCCTATCCCTTAAAAAATGAACGGTCCCTTATATCTCCGACAAAGCACGCGCTCTACGTCACGCGCGTGCACTGTTGAGTTATAATGCACGCTGCCTACGTCACAAGCTCGTGCGCGAGCAAATAGGTATGAAAGCTCGCTTAAATCTCCGGGACATTTTATAAAAGAAATAAAAAACTTGTTCCTCGTACATTGTTGAGTTATATAAGCACTTGGGAATTTTTAAGAACACTCGAGAAGTGCCAGAAGCACTCGCCTTCGGCTCGTGCTTCTCTAGGCACTTCTCTCGTGTTCTTAAAAATTCCCGCGTGCTTGTATAACTGAACAATGCACTCGGCACGTTTTTTATTACTTTAATAAATTCTAGTTGTCGTGCTGATCTAAAATGGTGGCGTTGGCACGGATGGCTAGTTCGCCGGGAAACATTCTTTGTTTAATGAATTAAATAGAAGCCAAGGGAGCATCAGTAACGGATATATGTCGATTAAATTACAAAGATTTCTGATTTGCAAGAAGGTGTCACAGATGGGAAGATCATTTGTAGATATAATATTTTCTTTGTCCAGAAGCTAGAGCGTTTTTAACTTTTGTGTTCGAACGAAAATAGTTCAGTAAGAGGAGTGGCAACCGGGGCAACTGAATTTATCTAAACAGCATTATATAATAAAATACATTATGCATGCATTTTGATTGGTTCTTACTTATGATCTATGGACAGACGAACGGATGACGTCATCACTTAAAACTTTTTCCCTCTGTTTTCCTAAAATGGCGGAAAGTTGAGAAAATGTGGAGGACATGCTACTAGATTGGGTGAACGAAGAGGTAGAAAAAAGTCTTGCCAAGGCCCCGGACAAATTCCAATAGCAAGAAAAAGAAAAAAACACGTTTCTCTGTATAAAATGACTTAAACTTGAACACTCTCAGTCGAGCACCATTAAACGAAACACAAAATGTTTATTTATCATATAAAACAAGTAGTTTCCTTGGTGCCGTGTGTCTGTTTAGTAATAGATCACAGAAGACGTGAAAATTGGTGGTAAGAACAACAGTGACACACTCGGTTTTCGCCGCGTGTGTCAGTTTACCACATTTTGACGTCATCTGTGATCTATTGCTGAGCAGACGCACAGCAACATGGAATCTATGTGTTAATTAGATCTACTTAACAGGAGGGTTTTGTCTTTGGAAATTGCAGTAAAGAAATAGGGTTTTATCAGAGTTCTCAGCTTTGTCGGTGTTTGTATCCACTTACTTACGCTCAAATGTTAATGTTTACTCTCCTGTATAAGCTATATAGGTATGTGCCGCCCCAAAATGGCATAATTTGGTATGAAATAGGGTCGTAATTTGGAGCACCGGGCGGCACACCTCTACCAAGAGTTCCGAGGAGCACATCTGATTTGTTGAGACCGAGCCGGCTATCGTCATTGTTAGGAACCCGCCAAATTTTAGCGTTTTGGAAGAAGCGGTTGATCAACGTGTTAGCGATAGGTTTAGGAAAACTGCTTTACGACACCGTATTTTTCAGTTCATTAGGCTCGGCTTTTGTTTGGAGTACAGATTTGGTCTTTGTGGTCGACCTGTGCTCTACAGCACGAGGTCCAAAAATAAAGGTTTGGAACTAGTGTAATGTTAATGTCCAGCAAATGGGGAGTAGTAAATTATCAAACTGTGTCGTAAGTAAATCGAATGTCCTTGTCAAATTTGCAGAAGTATTCTAGGATCGGTGGTTACTATACCATATCTGATTGATCAGGAGGAGCGTATCATCAACGAAACGACGGTCAAATACTATCTATCATTGTTCAATAAACTGTTTCACAGCTGTCTGTTCGAATTGCGCCATTATTAGCCAACTGTTGTGAAGTTTTAGCTGTAGTCCAAGATTATTCGGTGTTCAGCCCACACATGTTTAATAGGTTTTTGAGTAGGCTCGTTTAATTTAACTACACAATCGTTCCAGTTTAGATTTATAGTCAGCTCTAACGGTCCTATCATCAGAATATCATTGGCTATTTTCCACTTGTTCCAACCTTGTGGGGTGTATCACTGTTTGCCGTATTAAACAACTGGTCGTACGGCATTTAGTCCCACGGTCAACAAACCCAAATATGTTCATACGTAAGGTAATTTAGTGCCAGTGTTTGAGCTGTAAAAGCATTGTAACCTAGAGCAGTAGAGGAACAGTAACCTGAGCAAGAACGATTGTTAGTCGTTAACTGGACGGCACGAGTATTAAATAAGGAAGGGCTCATTATCAGAGTCTTGGTACCTCTCTGGCAACAGGCGAATTGCCGGTTGCATCAACGCCCAACATACCTGGTGAAGAATCCGGGTAAGCAAGCGTTTTGGTGGTCAACTCAATTCAACTACGAACAAGGAAAACAGTCTTATTGGCCAGATTCAGATAACTACAGAGTTCTCCTTTATTGAATACATTGCCTTTTCACCATTTGGTCTGTCCTCGGCGAGTTTCATGTTATTCTGTATTCTTGGGTTGTACGTGACGTCATCATTTTCTAAAATCCAAAACTAAAGACCCACCAAAGTTGTTGTCTTCATCAGGCATGAGAGTGGATAAATTTTTGTCTGTCTAACAACTTTCAGCTCAAGAACATGCTTCGTCTTAAAACAGACACATTTTAAATTTCAGAGTTATGGCGGTGCATGACATAAAGCTATGAACGTTTTTATCGAAAAATATATACTTATTTCGGGATATTTAGCCTTTTAAGAACTTAAAGTATTAGGAAAAGGGCTTATTTAAATGTTTGCTTGATCAGTTCAGATAATCAGCAGCCTAGATAGCCAAAGTAAGTTCCAGATGTTTACACTATTTTACGGCCGCCACGTTGGTGTTCCTTAGAGGTACACCAACATGGCGGCTCCATACCGGGCTCTGTAAATTTGTGCAAAATATTTCGACAAATATTTGAAGATTGGGAAAACGTACAGACCTGAAACTTGGAGAAGTGTCTTAATTATTAATCTCCTATAACATAATTTCTTGAGCTTATTCACTGAATGGTTTTCGAATTATTTTTTAATTGCGTGACGGTGCAACCTAAGAATAGCTTGCCGCTGCATCTTTAAGGCCTTTGGCAACAAGTCTGTCAATAAAACTCCTGGACCACCGCCGTTACCAGTTCCAGCTTCTTAAGCTCTGCACCATCAACACAAAATTTGTGGTCACTGCTCTACGCCAGTCAGAAGGCTCTGGGATCATCGTCAAAGATCAATAAAAGGGGGTCGCAAGAATTGCGGGTTTGATCAAAAGAGCATTGAAAAGAACTCCTCCATAAAAAGAAAAAAGAACCAACTCGAACTAACTTGAACTTGAACTTTCCCAAAGATCATGTCTTTGATCTTGATCAATTTCGCTAGAACGCTTGATGAGATTGGAGCGATCCATCTGGCTTCTGTTAGTGGTCACAAACCCGTCACCACTTTAAGACAACTACTGACAGACGTTAAGGACAAAGACGAACCAAAACACATTCAAGGAGCAGTTTACAAGATCAAATGCTGCGACTGCCAGGCCACCTATATCGGTGAGACCGGCAGAAGCTTGAACGTAAGACTGACTGAACACAGACGAGCGACGAGAAATGGTGACCTCAACAATTACATTGCTGAAAACCATTTACAGACAAACCACAGAATCAACTGGGACTGCTGAATGCGTTACGTACAGTACTAATTACCACTAACGAATCATACTGGAGAGCAGGTTTACTAACTTAGAACAGACACCACTGAACCGTTGCCTACAACTTCCCGCAGCTTACAAACGACTTGGCGACGACATAAACAACAGACTGACCGACAACTACACACGCACAGACATCAGACCAACAAAAGACGGATCGAAACGCACCAATAACTGTTTACAAAAGACAAACAACAGACCGACTTACTTGACTAACAATACACGTACAGACATTAAACTAACAAAAGACGGATCGAAACGCACCAGTCACTGTGTACAGTCTTCACAGCCAATGACAACTAGGCTTAACTGACAGTCGACCAGTAACATCATGACTTCGTTGACCAATCACATCAACGACAAGAGTATTTATACCACCTACTGACGCTCAGGTTGTCGAAACGCCAGTCAATGTCACATTAAACACTCCTTCTCAGCACTACATTCACCCGGACGATCGTATTCCACTTAGTTATGGTAGTTGAATTTATACAAATTTGTACCCATTTCAGATGGCAAACGAGCGGTTGGTCAATGGCATCTTTCGTACAACTTTTCCGCCTAGTTACTGTCACGAATTTGCACAAAAATCACTGAGTTTTGTGAGGTATTGTTTGCATTCAAGTTGTCGGGTTACCTTTGTTTGGCGAGTAGTCTAATGTCTTTTGCATCACTCAAATATGAAGACATTTTTGTTTTTGAAGATTTACTGGTAGCTACAAGTGTTGCTAATTTTAGGAATATGCGCGCGGAGCACCATGAGTAAGAAAATATGGTAACCTATCGATGCGAATAAATTTGGTGTGGGTTATGACGCCACCGTGCGAACGTACGCACGTACATCGCCCCATCCATGTAAGACTGAAGTGTAATGTCACACTCAAGTTGTGTGGTGCTGTTTTCTCGAATCAATTTTTTCCCTTGAAGGGGACACTTCAAAGAGGGAATTTATTCGTTCGACCCTTAAATTTTGACAGTGGCTAGTTTAACATCTAAACAAGAAAAGCTGGTCTCCGAGAGCGATTTTTGTTAGGTCACTTCACAGTTATTTGATACTATTTCGAAAATGCTCTATGACATTTCACTGTCTTTACTGAACACATTGCTCCAAACATGCAAGTCGAATCGAGTGCTACACATTTCTCGCGGTAAACGAAGTGGGACAAGTTCAAATTAACTCAATGAGAGCGGTGCAAAAAACATGTTTTAACTTCTCTGTCCCGTAAATATCTTTTGCAGACATAGAAGAAAGTTATACAAACGAAAACTGTTCACAATAGAAATATTTTAATTGAATTTCTCTCTGCGTATATTGTGAGAAACGGAAACCTTCAGTAATGGCGGTTACATCAGCGATTGTACTGTTCACACCAGCGACCTGCTGTTCCAGAAGCTGCTGGTGCGCACGGGCATTCTAGAAAACGAAAAAAAAAAAAAAAAACAACTCATTCTACAAAACTCAAAGATGTCTTGATTCGGTTTAGTAGCAAGATGATTCTGTCGTTTTAAGCATGTCAGGTTAATCGCGCTTATAGCGCTGAAGCAAGTTCAACCGTTTTTCTCGCTCCTTTTAAAACCACTTCGTCCCTCCACCTTTTCCGGTAATTATGTGACGCAATTTTGACCTCTTCCATAACAGCTTAACGCTGCATTAACCATACCCTAATATTCCTTTATTTTTATTGAAATTAGCCCTTATTGTCTTGTTCTTCAGAGCAAACCTACCTTGAACGAAGCAACGAAGGCTAAATTGAATGTAAACTAAAGAATATCATGAAAATGACGGCCATTTTAGAATTAGGTCTACTATCTCAATTTACAGTCTTGAGCAATTTTAGTAGTCCAGTTTAAAGGACACTGGAATTGGCATTTCCCAAAAAGATTTCAACCTCCCCCCTCCCCCAAGAAACCCTCTGCACCTCGCCGTAAAGGGTTCAATCTTTTACACCACTTCCTTTCAGAGAGTCCTGCATGTTCCCCAGCGGAACAAGATTCTCTTCTTGATCATCGATCAGTAGCGTTGGTTGCGTTGTGTAAAAAGTACTGTAAGCACAGTCAGAGCATTGCAACAGACCTTATTACAAACAAGCATTCCAACGGACCTTATTACAAACCAGCATTACAACGGACCTCATTACAAACGAGCATTACAACGGACCTCATTACAACCTGGGTTACAACGGACCTCATTACAAACCAGCATTACAACGGACCTCATTACAACCCGGGTTACAACGGACTTCATTACAACCCGGGTTACAACAGACCTTATTACATCCTGGGTTACAACGGACCTCATTACAACCTGGGTTACAACGGACCTTAGTAAAACCTGGGTTACACCGGACCTCATTACAAACGAGCATTACAACGGACCTCATTACAACCTGGGTTACAACGGACCTCATTACAAACGAGCAATACAACGGACCTCATTACAACCTGGGTTACAACGGACCTCATTACAAACGAGCATTACAAGGAACCTCATTACAAACCAGCATTACAACGGACCTCATTACAACCCGGGTTACAACGGATTTCATTACAACCCGGCTTAGTGAACGGACCTTATTACATCCTGGGTTACAACGGACCTCGTTACAACCTGGGTTACAACGGACCTTAGTACAACCTGGGTTACAACAGACCTCACTACAAACGAGCATTACAACTGACCTCATTACAGCCCGGGTTACAACGGACCTGATTACAAAGGAGCATTACAACGGACCTCATTACAACCTGGGTTACAACGGACCTGATTACAAAGGAGCATTACAACGGACCTCATTACAACCTGGGTTACAACGGACCTCATTACAAACGAGCGTTACAACGGACCTCATTACAAACGAGCATTACAACGGACCTCATTACAACCCGGGTTACAACGGACTTCATTACAACCCGGGTTACAATGGACTTCATTACAACCCGGGTAACAACGGACCTTATTACATCCTGGGTTACAACGGAGCTCATTACAACCTGGGTTACAACGGACCTCATTACAAACGAGCATTACAACGGACCTCATTACAACCTGGGTTACAACGGACCTCATTACAAACGAGCATTACAAGGAACCTCATTACAAACGAGCATTACAACGGACCTCATTACAACCCGGGTTACAACGGATTTCATTACAACCCGGGTTACAACGCACCTTATTACATCCTGGGTTACAACGGACCTCGTTACAACCTGGGTTACAACGGACCTTAGTACAACCTGGGTTACAACAGACCTCATTACAAACGAGCATTACAACTGACCTCATTACAGCCCGGGTTACAACGCACCTCATTACAAACGAACATTACAACGGACCTCATTACAACCTGGGTTACAACGGACCTCATTACAAACCAGCATTACAACGGACCTCATTACAAACCCGCATTACAACGAACCTGATTACAAAGGAGCATTACAACGGACCTCATTACAAACCAGCATTACAACGAACCTCATTACAACCTGGGTTACAACGGACCTGATTACAAAGGAGCATTACAACGGACCTCATTACAACCTGGGTTACAACAGACCTCATTACAAACCAGCATTACAACGGAGCTCATTACAACCCGGGTTACAACGGACTTCATTAGAACCCGGGTTACAACGGAACTTATTAAATCCTGGGTTACAACGGACCTCATTACAACCTGGGTTACAACGGACCTCATTACAAACCAGCATTACAACAGACCTCATTACAAAGGAGCATTACAACGGACCTCATTACAAACCAGGATTACAACGGACCTCATTACAAAGGAGCATTACAACGGACCTCATTACAACCTGGGTTACAACGGACCTCATTGCAAACCAGCATTACAACGGACCTCATTACAAACCAGCAATACAACGGACCTCATTACAACCTGGGTTACAACGGACCTTATTACAAACCAGCATTACAACGGACCTCATTACAAAGGAGCATTACAACGGACCTCATTACAACCTGGGTTACAACGGACCTTATTACAAACCAGCATTACAAAGGACCTCATTACAAACGAGCATTACAACGGACCTCATTACAAACCAGCATTACAAAGGACCTCATAAAATCCTGGGTTACAACGGACCTCATTACAAACCAGCATTACAACGGACCTGATTACAAAGGAGCATTACAACGGACCTCATTACAACCTGGGTTACAACGGACCTCATTACAAACGAACATTACAACGGACCTCATTGGAAACCAGCATTACAACGGACCTCATTACAAACCAGCATTACAACGGACCTCATTACAACCTGGGTTACAACGGACCTCATTACAACCTGGGTTACAACGGACCTTATTACAAACCAGCATTACAACGTACCTCATTACAACCTGGGTTACAACGGACCTCATTACAAACCAGCATTACAACGGACCTCATTACAACCTGGGTTACAACGGACCTCATTACAAACCAGCATTACAACGGACCTGATTACAAAGGAGCATTACAACGGACCTCATTACAAATGAGCATTACAACGGACCTCATTGCAAACCAGCATTACAACGGATCTCATTACAAAGGAGCATTACAACGGACCTCATTACAACCTGGGTAACAAAGGACCTCATTACAAACGAGCATTACAACGGACCTCATTACAACCTGGGTTACAACGGACCTCATTACAAACCAGCATTACAACGGACCTGATTACAAAGGAGCATTACAACGGACCTCATTACAACCTGGGTTACAACGGACCTCATTACAAATGAGCATTACAACGGACCTCATTGCAAACCAGCATTACAACGGACCTCATTACAAAGGAGCATTACAACGGACCTCATTACAACCTGGGTAACAAAGGACCTCATTACAAACGAGCATTACAACGGACCTCATTACAACCTGGGTTACAACGGACCTTATTACAAACCAGCATTACAACGGACCTGATTACAAACGAGCATTACAACGGACCTCATTACAACCAGGGTTACAACGGACCTCATTATAAACCAGCATTACAACGGACCTCATTACAACCTGGGTTACAACGGACCTCATTACAAACCAGCATTACAACGGACCTGATTACAAAGGAGCATTACAATGGACCTCATTACAAACCAGCATTACAACGGACCTTATTACAACCTGGGTTACAACGGACCTCATTACAAACCAGCATTACAACGGACCTCATTGCAAACCAGCATTACAACGGACCTCATTACAAACCAGCATTACAACGGACCTCAGTACAACCTGGGTTACAACGGACCTCATTACAAACCAGCATTACAATGGACCTCATTACAAACGAGCATTACAACGGAGCTCATTACAACCTGGGTTACAACGGACCTCATTACAACCAGAATTACAACGGACTTCATTAGAAGCTGGGTTACAACGGACCTTAGTACAACCTGTTTTACAATGGACCTCATTACAACCCGGGTTACAACGGACCTCATTACAACCCGGGTTACACTGGTCCTCATTACAACCTGGGTTACAACGGACCTCATTACAACCTGGGTTAGAAAGAACATCATTACAAACCAGCATTACAACGGACCTCATTACAACCTGGGTTACAACGGACATCATTACAAACTTCGTGCCACTGCGTGGGCTCAAGTGTCCGGAATTTCTGGCCATGACGGAGTTCGTGGAGAGAGTTGAGAGTTGAAACAGAACGTAAATATTCAGGGTTGCCACTCACAGGTATAGAAAAAATTCCCCGTCATTTCCTGGCTTCTCACTGACCAACACCAATTTTCACTGACCATCCAAGGCAAATCCTTGGGCAATAAAACCAGCAGGGAAGCCACAGCAATCAATTATTCCTTTCAGGATTTTTTGAAACGAAAACACCGTTACTGCCAAGGAATCTCCTCCCCAATTCAAATGGCTATAGGCACTGCCAAAAGTAAAATTCCCTGACTTTTCACTGACTTTCTGATAGAATTTAGAAATTCCCTACCTTGATACACAATTCCCTGACTTTTCCCTAACCTTGAAAACAAATCTGTTTTCCCTGATTTTTCCCGGACTGTCGCAACATTGAATTAGTAGACTCTGATCATTTATCTGTACACAAATACGTGGAGAAAAAAAAATTACGACAGTGGAGCCACGCCATACGAGCACCCCGTTATTAAGACCACTTTTTTGTGGCCCGAACTGCAAAAGCCCACTTGTTTTCTTATTTCAAATCCCATTAATAAGACCAAATTTTCACGGCCCGACGGTAGTCATATTTACGGGGTTCCATTGTCATTTTTTTTGACAACACGATGGCGGGATTGAAGTCTTGAATTAAGTGCCTCTTTCTCTAACTACACTTCATACACAAGGTTCCAAAGATATCTTAGCGGAAAAGACTGAAATTTGCCACTTGATATGACCATCCAAAAGTCTCAAAATTGGGTTGTTGTGAACTACGCAACGCAACGTAATACTGAATGTGTTGTAAACTGCGCAACACAATATCCGCAATCTGAGCAACGCAACGCAACGCAACGCAACGCAATATGCCACAAGTTGTGAACTGAGCAATACACGCAATATCTTGTAAACTGCGCAACGCAATATACCACATGTTGTAAACTGCAATATATTCTGGACTATTCTGAGTTTCTCGGTTGTCTGACGTCTGAATTTTTGCCGAGGGATGGCTCGGACGTCAAATTTACATTCTGCAGACTGCAGTCTTTTGTCTACGTTTTCGCATGACCGGTTCTGAAGGTATTGTGTATTGATGGAATGAATTACATTTGACTTTATCTCTTCTAGATATAGACATCAACTCAAAGAGATACTCAGTTTGGGTGACTTTGTAAAAATATAACATAACACAGTAAACGTACAGAAGCCAAGACTATCATGGTAATTTTAAAGTTCAATATTTAGAAGTATCATGACCCATGGTGAGGCTTCAGTACTAGCTACCTTAGCTTTGCTGTGACATCTGCAAAGGTTACACCTTCAGGTGGCTCTTATGACCATATAGAAATGGTGGCCAGCTGGTCTCTAATTTTGAGAATAAAAGACCTACAGAGTCCTTACGTAAATAACCATGAAGGTAATGACCCATTGGGTACCATTCACTCTGACGAAGGGCTAACTCTCGAAACGTCAGCGTTTAGAATCCCTGTATGGTGGTCAATTTTACATTATCAAAGTTCTCTGTTGATAAAACCAAATTTTTGTGTACGACAAAAACGACTTCTCAAACACGTCTCTAAACCTTTTTAGGAAAAGTCAGCGGTCATTTAGAATCTGTCAACTGCTGAGAAAACAATTCAAATGAATATTTTGAACAGTTGGCCTGCTCTATTATCACAACTTTGTGGAAAGTGATGACTGTGCTATGCAACTGCTTAAAAAATAAGTAAAATTTGTGTACAGGTTTATGTTTAGACACATGCATTTACCCGTTTTTTGGATACCGTACGTATTTGCCTCAGGAAAAAGGTAATTTTTGATCTGATCTTTTTGTTTTGGAAGGTCATCATGAAGTCGTCAAGTTTCTTCTAGAACAGTGCAGTGTTCCAGTTGACTCGGCAGACAGGTACTTATACTGATGATTCACAAACTAAATTCTCAGTAGTTTGATGCCCCATCGGCACAGATAATTTGTAATGTGACCGCCATTCTAAAATATAATGTCAAATATGAGGCCTAAATGGTCAATGTTCATATTTTCATGTTACCACTCCTGGGTTTATTTTGAACCAACATTGAGGCCTCAATTGGCTATTTAGCTCAGTTAGTACAGCATTCTACTGGCATTACAGCCTGAATTTTGTCAGAGTTTCCTTTTACTACTACCTAAGAGGCAAAATATATACAAAAGTCATGCACCTGTAATGGTCCTTTACAATCATCTGTACATGTATGTACAACAACAATATTACCATCAGTATTATTGTCTGTGCTGTGGTTATAAATAAACAGTAGTCTCCATTTGGCTCGAAAATATGCTTGGATATTTTAGGGTATATTAAATTTAAACTTAAAGACAATATTTAGTATTTAGTATTTGTTAAGTACATTAAGTTATTTTGAATTTTGTTGCAATTTTAGGTGGGGTTTCTCACCCCTTGATGAGGCTGTGACATTTGAACACAAGGCTTGTGAGGACATAATCAGGGACCATCTTCAAGTAAAAGAAAAGAATGTGTCTTAAGGGGACATTGCCTCTCATTAACCAATGAGAGGACTGAATAACACGTTTAGGAGCTTCTCACTCAATTTGTTGCAAACAGTTTAAGGTGGCTGACACTGTTTCCAAGCATGGAATGATACAATACTACCACCAGGGCTGTTGGCAATTTTTCAACTTGGTGGGCATATGTAATAAAGGAGCCGGACTTCCAGACCAGTTGTTGTAGTTTTCTCAACATTACATTTTTACATTGAAGTATTGGTAGCCAGGGTTCCAACTGAAAATGTCAGGTGAAAAACCTTGGTCCTCTGTCCTTGGTGGCAAACTACATGTAATTACCAGTATTGAGTTATTCTGCAAATAAATTATTGCTATTAGTTGTTAGTATAAATCTACTAGCATTCTATCATGAATGCTGGTTGCTGATTGGCTATGCTACTCGCTATCTATTCTGTGATGGTGAATAGCATTTGTCAACAAAATGGCAGCTGTTTCTTCATGTTTTCAAAGTGTTTGCTGATTCAGGCTGCGCCCTCATCAGCTATCACGTGATAGAAATCTGGAGCTCATAATCTAATTGTTAAATAGTAAGAGCAGTTTCTAGTCAAGTGCTGTAAAAATGGAAAATGTATGCAGCTAATAACAGTTATAATTTTTTGGTTTTACTTTTAATTGGTTAATGTTGGAAAACACACTTGATTAATAACACCTTTCAGTGATGAAAACTCTAAATTGAACTAGCCAGCCATCGTTTTTTGTTTTGAATTGAGTATGTTAATTGAATTTTTCGAAGTTAAAAAATTGTGGAAAGAGGTTTATAGCCACTGTAAATGTTTGAGCACTTTATTGAGAAATGGAAATGCATTTCATTGTTTATGACTATTATATGGCTGGCACTTGCAGCCAACTGATTGTCCAAGTGCTAGGCTGATTATGAATTATGCAAAAACATCTTTTTTAAGCCATACAATAAACAACCTCTGCCTTGTTGTATTACCCTCGCTATTGCTCTGTCAATGTGGCAAAGCCTCAACTTGAGATTTTCCTGTCAAGAACTCTCTCTCAGTTAATAAGTAGTTATCATTTAATATTATCTCTGTATATTAATGAATTTTGCCTTTGCCATTGTCTTTACAATGGATAGAGATCTGAACAGACAAAAGAAATGAATCAAAGTATAATAATATTGTACTAAAAACAGACACATGTAAGGAGACAAATATCTATACAAGTTTGCATACAATGACTGAATGAAATACTCCCTTTTTATGACATTGTATATACAGTGTATCTTCAATTTATTAATTGATTTTGCAATCCTACTTTCAAGATTACAATGGTTATTTGAATCAGGCTGTGATAAAATTACCCAAATGGATGGTATCAAGGACGTTTAAATGGTAATGACGAAAAGTCATTGACCAAATAGTTTACATGTGACATGCACAAGACAGTAATTGCATTTTTTTGTTTTTCGCACACTATGCTTATTAGATTGTTCCAAAGTATTTTTAAATTATTGCATTTATCCTGGCTTAGTGCACCAGAAATGCAGGTGGCAGAACATTTTCTTCCACCCTTTTCTTTATGAGGATATTTTGCTGAATGTTAAGTATCTAAAAGTATCAATAATATTATTACACATGTAATTATGTCCCTCATTTCTCTTCTGAGTGCATTAATTGGGATGTGTTATTTATATCTTCAATAAAATGATGATGAGGTATTATAAACAGAGAATTCAAAACTAGAATTATGATGTTATTTACATAGCTCTTTATTCATTCACATTGTTGTACAATGAATTGAAACAAACACATGATTGAGCACATGTTGCTAAATAAAGTTACCCAAGCATTTCTCTAGTAAATGTTTTGGTTTGTATGATTAATAAACAAATGCTAGTTAGAGAAAAAGTTAACTCTCAAATAAAATGGAATATCATTGGTGGAGTTCAATTTGTTGTGGTTGAAGGTGTCGAAGCACAGTGTGAAGGTCAAAACCATTTTTCTACCTGTAGGTGTTTAGTCACGATAAATGTAGGTGCCTGGAAAAAAGCCCTAAGTGACTTCAGATAAATACATTGTTTGCAGTTAGAGATCACATAGTAAAAAAAGCACCTTGTTGGAGAGCAAATTAGCACCTATGACATCCAAAACAAAGCAACTTAATTTAAATTTTCTTTGTTTTGCATTTGTATGTCCCAGTGCACAATTTGCCCCACTATCAAGGTGTTGTTTTGTACCATGGGACCGCTTACTGCAAAGTGCCTTTTGCCAGATTCTCCTTCCTAATTTTATGCATTGTAATGTTATCTAACGAACGCTCACTGACAATGATGGATGTACAGTCGGAACATGTCTGAAAGATTAAAGGAAGTTTGTTTTTTAAGATTTCAACATTGCTATTGTCTTGACCTTTTGAAACACAAGGAGAATTTTACAACAAAGCTTTAGGAAACATTAACCAATTTGTTTTGTACTTACAGCCTTATTCTTTGTACCCCTTGAATTGACAATATGGCATGCAACAAAGCTTTAGGAAACATTAACCAATTCCTCCAACTGTTTGGGAGATATACATGTACCAACACTAAAGCTGCCTGGATTCATTTAGTTGGAACTATGATCATTTTGAAATACTCTGTATGTCATATCAGGATCTATCTTTCCTTCTAAGTAACCATCTGCTTCACATAATGTCACTCTTCTGTTTTGCCCTAAGAAATGCCCTGTTGCCTCCGGTGCTTTCAGCTTTATTTTAACCAGATCATCAACTTTGTAAAGTCTGGAAACAAAGAAGAGGTCTTAGAACTCCAATCCAGGTGGATTCATAATTCATTACTCTGGTCAAAGGGTTTTATTCTGTGTAAATTAATCAAATTAAATAATCTAAAATCACAGCAGATAAATAAACATTTGTACCCTTCCCTACTATTTCGGGTAATATTTTCTAATCCAAAAAGCTATGGTCACCTATCACCAGTGTATCACATATTGGACAGAAAACAATCCTAAATTTTCTGTACCTTTATGAGCATTGCTATTACACTGGTGAAAATATCATTACCGGTAATCTGATATTCTTCAGCCCAGCCAAGCAAGGGGTAAGAAAGCTGTTGTAATGCATCACAAGAAAAAGATTTCGGCACAGCCCCATACATTAATTAACAATAATTTGGTTCATGGGTCAGTGCGCATTCATCAAGATATGAAACACGCAGGAAGTTTGGAGAGCACAAAAGATGCATAAGAGTTGCTCTAGGTGTAGCCGAGAGCAACTCTAGCTAAGTTCTTGAGTGCTCTCCAAACTTTCCAAGTGCTTCATATCTCAATGACTGCACAGCTGACCCATGAACCAATAATAATTTATTGTTTCATAAAATTGTCAAGGCGGTAGTTTAATTAAATGTTGAGGAGGAATTTCCTCTCCTAGCTACGCTTCAATGAGTTGTTTATTTTGTTTCAGAAAGACATTTCGCTGTGCTTGAACTCTTAAAAACATTTGAAATGGAAGTATCTACCTTTGAATGTTCCAACAGACCAGTTTGTTATTTGTATGGTTCTTCCAGAGTGTCTTTCCAGTCTTTCTACAAGGATATTTTTCATCTCCAGCTCACTTGTTCTAATTTTTCCTTTCTTTTCTTTAAAGTGCTACTATGATCAAATTTTTACCCCTTGAATTTTTTGGTTTATCACATAGGATTCCAGGAAAGATTTAAAATGCCATTTACCATTTTCAAATATCTGTGTTGGTTCCAGAGATATTTGAGTTTGAAAAATGTATAAAATATGCAAATGAGAGGACTGATGACGTCATACATTCAACCCAATATTACATCAAGTATATAAATAGAGTTATCTCAGTCAATTTGAAGCAGAGACCATTGAAACTTTGTAGGCTCATAGTTCTACCAGCAACACACCTATGTCTATAAAAAAATTTGGTTCCCATGGCAACTCACTCTTCTCCAATCTTGTCCAACCTGATTTCAATATTTTAGTGATTTTCAGCTCGAAAAAAAATTAAACAAGGCCACAAACTTGACCTAACATATTTATATGCTTGCTGGATCATGTGGATGAGGCCCCATTGGCAAATATCAAATTGGAATGCCAAAGGTGGTCAGCAAAGCCATTAAATCAGGGAGGTGTTGCCATGGTAATAAACCTGGTAAGCTCATATTGTGGAGCACATCTGGTAGAATCTTACTACAAAAAATCAAGCATTTCCTGATACAAATTGGCTGAGATATTTTTTTTTCATCACATTTGATCAAAATTTGGTTGAGTATGAGGTCATCATTTGGCTAATTTGCATATTTTAAAAACTTGACTATCTCTTGAACAAAAAGAGATATTTCAAAATAGTAAACAGCATTCTTCCCATACAGACTACTTGTTTGTATTTTAAAGTGGCTCAGATAGGAAAGATGCAAATTTCGTCATGGTAGCACTTAAAGCTTTTTCAGGCATTAAAAACTCCATTCCCAAAGGAAAATTCAGCAGATCTTCTTCATTAGCTTTTTCTTAATGCCAAATGCTGAAGCAACAGTCACTTGCGGAGAAAAATTTTTCTCAAGGCATTGTTTGCTGACGTCATCAGCCTGCACAATGGGAATATGAAGCACGCTCATGCAATTGAATTTGATTGTGCAAGTTTACTAGCTATGTTATAATACTTTATACATGCATTATTAGCCTGTGACAGGGTTGTAAAGAGATATATGGGTCCAGGGTTCACAGAGCCGGGGTCTTGGATCACAATTTTAGTGGGATCAGGGATCAGATTTTCCCACATTCTTGGGATCAGGAATTAGAATTTTTGGTAAAAAAAATGGGATCACTGACAAAAAAATAGGAGAAAAAGAACTCTATTCGTTTTTGGAACAGGGTTGGTATGACAGTGGTGTATGTATAATAAAATTATTAATGTATGGGGCTGTGCAGAAATCTTTGCTATTTTTTCGGCAATGATCCCATTTAATGTATGGGGCTGTTCGGAAATCTTGCCAAAAAAAAATTCCTCGTTATGACCCTGCTGTGATACTAACGTTATCCCTGTGCCAATGGGGCTGTATAGCAGTCCCACTGGCACAGGGATAACGTTAATAGATAATTAGTGCAATTAACAATCGTGCCCCCAGACTCTACCAACAGCCTGCCCTTTAAGCCAAACGCCCTATAGCTATTCGTTTTGCCATTACACGAGTTAAATTCATACAAGGACTCTTCCATTCATTTCACTGTGGCTCTACATAACCATGATTTCCAAACACCCGCCATGCTAAATTCGACGGGTCGCTTTTCTTGAGTTTTCCCTTCCATATATATAAAAATTATGCTAAACTGCAGAATACTCGGCCTCCTAAAATTATGCCAGGAAGAGAGATTTCATAGGATCGCTAGATGACAGAGCAAAAAGCGCATACCTTCTTTGTTTCCTCGCTTGTGTGAAAACTGCATGGAATTTCCATCCAAAGTCCACGTACAAGTCCACAGTATCTTCATGTTCCACAACGTGTGAAATTCTCCCAGCCACTGACTTGCCTTGGGGCCTACCCATCTTCACAAAATCGGAATTCCGAAACATTTCCTCGAAACTCTCCTCTTCTGGACTGTCTGGAGCACCAAAACATGTCCTTGTCCCTCTTGGTTTGGGGTTGAACGCAACGCTTTTGCTGTACAAACATGACCACCTTCTCCATAATCCACGACCAACAGCCGCCATGTTAGATTAGCAACTCGGCCCAGGTTCTTTCAGTCGTTTGTCACGCCAACAGGCGAAGGTGAAGCTTGTTCCCGTTTATTAGGGCAATTCGTTCTCAGAATTATGTTGCCGAATATGCAAACCGAAATTTGAAAGTATTTCGGACTCTATAATTAATTTAAAAGGGGCAAATTAGTTCTTCGCGCGATAAGAAATTGAATTCTCAGTGAACTCTCAAAATTCTTTACCTTGCGTTACATCTCGATGTGACGCCATTTTTATCGCCCATTTGTCAAAAGTTACAAGCCAATCACCGCTCGAGACTGACAGTTATTGTCAAAATTCCTCTCTCTCGCCAGCCACTGAGTTAAAAGGGAAATGCAACGCTATCAAAAAGGCTAAAGGTGGGGTTAGAGGCTGTTCTTGGTCCACTATCGACGCACGGACCATTGGTAGGTTATGACTGAAGTCATGGTTAATCTAGGGGGACTGGTCATGAAACCCTGGAAAGTTCAAAAGCAAGAACAGTTCAGTCGCAATAGATGTTGAATCGACCGTGACAGTGCACAATCTTTTGTTTTTGTTTCGCAAGTAAGTTGCGAATAAATTAGTCGAAACTTTTGATTGTTTATCCTGCCGAAAAAAGTGTGTTTTTGTCGGGTTTTGTGTAGGGTCGAGGCCAAAAAAGCGAACAAAAACATGAAACAGAAACTTGTCGAATTTCATAACCATCTAAAAATATTAAGTATGCTGTGGTTTATATGACTAAACACCTTTGTTTGTTTAGTGGTCATACTCTAGCGAGATGGGTTTCCGCTTGGGTTTCCGCATGGAAAGTGCTTGTGATGTTTTTAAAATCATTGGCCTCTCGGGTATAAACGTGAACTATGTTTTAGCTGTTCAAGGAAACGTGCCCCGTTACATTATTTATTTGGTATCAACTATGTAACAAAAGCAAATGTGATCTGTGTTACCGTAAGAACTCGCTTGGTCATTCAAGCGAATTGTTGCCAAAACTCTCTGGGCCAGACAGCATTATTAGTTATTTCACCGATACAGCTCCCAGGCTGTGTAACGCCTTTTTTTTAGAAGTGTGCAGCTCATATATTTCGACCGTTTTAAAATCGAAACTTAAAACCTTTACTATGCAGAAATTAGTTGCTGTGCGAATAATTAGCATTTTATGTTGTGCGTGAAAATATTACTGAATGCGTTTTTGCGGTTTGATTAGCATTTAATCCCTGTTTTATTGGGTCTATAACAAATTAATAGTAATTATAAATTTCTTGTGCAAATCGACAGTACACACCTGTTCTATTATCTCTTAATATACTTGCCCCATTTTAAGGAGTGTATACTTAACTTGTTATTTGCAATTCTACTTTCAATATCATAAACTGAATCGATTTTTTATAAAAGAACAGTGAAGGACGGATTTAAAACATTATTTCTTCAATAATAAATATATTGTTTTGCAATAACAACTTGATTCAATAACAAAAAATCGTCCTTTCTTTTCCAAAGTTCAAATTCTAAAGCGCAAAGTGAATCGATTTGGATATTTATACCTCTACACCAGCAAATCAAATCACTCCAAAGCGTTGTGATGGTGGGACAAGATACAAAGAGATGTTCAAGGGATTCGTTCACACTTCCAGAAAATGAGCTTTCTGAGGAATCCACCTTACTCATTTTCGTGGTTAAAATTCTATGGAGAATTTCATATTGAAATTCTCGCGACTTTGTATCCAGAGCAACCTTGAAAGGCAAACTATAAATTTCTTTCCACTCTAAAGAATGTTCACTGAACACTGAAATCTGTGTATCTCTATTGGGCTGTTGGTGTTGTTGAGACTTAAGATTTAAGATCCGTTTAAAAACTGTAATTTGTAAATGCAATTTATTTAAGCTCGATAGCGTGAGGAGTGGTTGCCCAATCTCCCAAGCCAAGGGCTCATCTATTAAACGTTGGAGCATTCTGGATCGAATTGGAATTTAGCCGTGTTGGTTTTTGAGGAGGGGAAAACGGGAGTATCCGGAGAAAAACCTCTCGAAGCAATGAAGAGAACCAACAACAAACTCAACCCACATATCAGACATATAACGTCGAGTCCAGGAATCGAACCGAAGCACATTGGTGGGAGGCGGGTGCTCTCAGCACTGCGCCATCCCTGCTGCGCTCAACAGAAATAGCTTTACTTATTGGAGAACGAATATTATCAAGCAATCTTGAGTAAATTTCATCTTGAAGGACAAAGTCTGATTTATCTACTCAGCTTTTCGTTTTAAGAATCTCTCGCCATTTGAAAGGAATCGTATCTGCTATAGCAACAATTCCAGGGGAAAAAATCAGATTCATTCAAATTATCGTTAGTAATAAATCGATTTTCTTTTGATATGAAATCTCCAATTCTAATTATTCCTTTACTAACCAGATGTTTATTGCAGACAGTCTTGCCATGAATACAAATAAACCTATTGTTCTATATGACTGTTTTAGATATATCTTCGTGTGAATGACTATCATTCCTTTGTCGAGCTCCCGAGCACTCTGCGCAGCATTCGAAACATTCTTTATAGTACTTAGGAGGAATAGTTGGAAGTTTTTTCAAGTCGAAACACTGCAAAGATTAATGAATTTTCCTCCAATCGGCTCAAGATAGTGCAATAAAAATGTTTTCCAAGTACTTAATTGATCATTGACAATTTTTTACACTGGGAGCGCATTATTCTTTGTGTTTTAATAATCGATTCTAAGCGAGGGGCTTTGAGACCACCATGTTCAACGTCGCTAATAAGGGAGGACCGTTTTACCTTGTCTTTGCCTTTCCGTGTAAAATCGTACATAATGCTACTGGCTTCTTTGATCACCTCTTTGCCTAAACTAATTAAGCCAACACGGTACATAATTATTGGAATTACAAAGGTTTTGACAATTTGGATTCTGCCGATAACAGTAAGATTTCTCCACCTTCACAACTTAAGTGTTCCTTTGATGGGCTGCATGATTTCATCAAAATTAAGCTTTTCCTTAAGGGCAACATCATACGTAAAGTGCACACCCAGTATTTTTACCGCCCTCTTAACTTTAGCCGGCCTTATTTCAACTTAATTATACATGCATTTTGTGACTCAAACTCTGCTCGTTTTTGGAACAGGGTTAGTATGACAGTGATGCATGTTTGATTAATGTCTGGGGTTGTGTGGAAATCTTTCCTTTAATCCTCTCGTGAACCAGGAAGCCAATCAAAACGTTGCCCTGGAATTTAGATTTTCAAATGCAGATCTTCGGATTTCCAATCGAACACAAGATCTTTGAAATCATTCCCCAGCCGACATGTTTCAGCTTGTTTCGATATCGACAGTTTGAAAGATTGACTAGAGCTCGCAATTTCACTCAGGCCGTGACAACAAAAATGTCAGAAAATTGGAGTAGTTTGTGTCGGAGTAGTTTTCGGTATTAACATTCAAAAGAAATCTGTATCCATTGGAAACATTGGAAGTTATCATTGAAGAGTATAGTCATCACAACATGTTTTTTAATAAGGAACCTTTTTTTGAGTCTGAAAGACTACGTGTTTTTACTCCATCAGCAGATGCTTACATAGAAAACTTCATGAAAACCTGATGGAAATTGACTGAGACTTGAAAAAGTTTGCCAATTTGTTCGAGTTTCAAAGAAATCGATCTCCTTACTAATTTTTTTAAATATCATCTTACATTTTGTGTATTGGTTAACTGGTATTGAATATTGATTTACAGGCATTTTTTCACCAAGAAATCCCTCTGACAGTGCCCTTTTAAATTTTTCTCTGCAGGTTTAATACCATCTGGAACGAAATTTGACCAAGCATGGTTCGCTTGCTGTACCATCGCCGAATACTCTTTTTTCAGTTTGCCTGTATTTGTGTTCTGTTTATCATCCTCATTTTAACTTATTCACTAAGAAGGAGAGCAACTCCGGTAGTTGCTCACAGCGCTGGCAAAGAAAAGCAATATGCTGAACTGAGTTATAAAATAAACCAGTTGGAAAAACTGGCATTGAGGTCTGTGCAGAAATCCTGTCGCCAAGCTTTACAAAATCAAAACCTGTCGAACTTGAACTCGTCAGACCCAAAAAGATTCGAACGTGAAGGCAACCGGTTGGTTCAAGAGCAGCCACAAACCACGAAGGACGATGCAGATCCTCCAGCTTTAAACATCCTCAACTCACCACAAGTAACTAGAGATCACTCAATGCGTGATTTTCAGCATCAAAACGGTTTGATAAAATTTGGGAATCCGGCTTCATGCACGCCTATACCAGCCAGTGTCGTTTTGTATAACCGGATATTCAAGACCGGAAGTGAGACTCTGGGATTGCACTTCCAGCTTACAGCCGACATGATGGGTTACAGGTACACAAAAAGTAAGTTTTTCAGAGACCTTTTCTGAGGAGAATGCTTCTTTTTGTTAGTGTGTACATTCGTTCTGTGATAGTTCAAGTTAGTTAACGCCGCTCATTCCGGACATTTTTCAATCACTTGTGACTAACCATGGGCGGGCAAAAGCTCAGTTAAAGGTGATGCCCAGTCCATACCGCGCACTCTCAACAGTGGGCTCTGGGTACGAGATTGGTTTTTGTTTTGATTGATGTAAAATCACGAAATGTAACATTTATTTATTTGTTTGTTTAAGTAAAGTATCTATAAAATTAAGCTGGAGCTATTGGCGAGGAGACCTCCAGAGGCCAAATGGCTTAAAATTAAAGAGGCCACATTGAGTTTCAATATCTAAAAATCTGTTGTCCCTACGTGCGGCTTGGCCAAATTGGGATTGCTTGAATACAAATTCTAACATCTTTTTCTTAAAAATAAAAAAGCTAGGTGAATAGATAATTCACGCTGGGAGAGAATTCCAAGTTTTGGGATCCTGGTGGAGAATTATAAATCGCATAATATTTGTAGGGCAAAAAAACGAATGATCACTGCTGGCCGATTTACTGTCATAATCATGTATTTGACTGCTAGTTTCAAATAAATTGAGGAAGATCGGTGGCAAAGGTTGATTATGATGGTAAAACATAACATTTTGCAAGTAAATTCAAAGTATCATGTCGAGGCCTTTATGGATACGAAACTTTATGCTTCGTTCTTTCCGATATCACTAGAGAAAACAACCTCGTAGCTGTAAAAATCAGAGAAACTGCTGAGAAAAGAATTTAAAATGCCTCAAACATAAGGAAAGCGGTTCGTAACTCATCATAAAAAAATGTAAACAAACTCTTGAGATTGCGCAATGCGGACTGAACATCACCTTTAAAGTAAGAGCTTTTGGAAATGCATTTTATTGCGAAGATGTTTAAGCTTCAAAGTTGGAAAAAGCGGCACATTAACTCTGCGTTAGATTTTTGTGGTTATTGTTGCTTAATTATGTCTGAAAAATACTTGACTGTCGCCCATTTTCTGTGTAGATTTCGATTAACTGGCCCTTGTTGTGCAGAACGCATGCGCACCAAGAAAACGAAGCACCGCCCTTAATTAGGAATACATCAATTTGCATGGCTTGTGTGCCAACCACAAGTGTTACCCGTACAAATACTTGAGCAATTAAGCAAGGGAGTTGACCAAACTAGAATTTCGTATTCTTGAAACGGTAACATTTTCAAATGTCACGTTGCCTCAATCATAGACCCGGATAAGGTGGCCAATTATCTTGCTGAAAAATGACATTAGTTCCCCGGACTTGGTGCCTTGCAGCAGTACTGTTTTTCGTAAATCCATTTTAAGTGAGTAAACTCATAGCTAAAAAAAAAAACGGTATTTTCCTGGCCGTCTAAGATAATTTTCCTAACGAAAGAATTAACTATCTCATACTCCAATTTAGCCCTCAAGTAAATTCTCCGTCGACTTACATGTGATGGCCATATGTATGATCATCTATATTCTTACATAATCGCTCTCTGCAACTTTCACCACTGCCATAAATAACTTTCATGCCAAGAAACGTCTTCGTTTTCAAGATACGAAGGAAGTTATGGCACCCGAAATGTTTCGGGACCGTTTCGAGAAACGGGCTCCAGGCTTCCCTCCACGGGCAGAACTCCCCGTTTCGTTGAAATACTGCACTACCGCTCCCTCTTCTTTCTTTAAAAATGGTTATTTCCGTTGAGGATAAAATCACTCTATATATCTCTTTCCTCTATTTGTAGAAACTACCGAAGATTTCTACGACCAGGGAATATCCTACCCTTTCCCGGAGATTATTGAAAATGTTACCAGGCGAGTTCAGGGACAGATGGTTTTCAACGCACATTTTTACTTTAGGAACAATTTAAAAATTCAACTCGCGCACACGTACATTAACCAAGTCCGCGAGCCAGTAGCAAGGTATTTATCTCATTACTCTTACATGCACAATGCCCGTCACAGGCCTCCAGAGCGGCTGAAAGAGATGATTGATAGTGGAGAGATAAGGGACACTGTTGAAGAGTGCTTCGACAAGATGGGCCAGGGGTGTAAACACAACGTTATGACGCGGTTTTTCTGTGGACCCGAGAACTTTTGCAAGAAGGATCCAAAGAAGGCCCTCAAAATGGCCAAAGAAAACATCGTGAAATACTACGGTGTCGTGGGATTGCTAGAGCATTTTAATCTCACATTGAAGATCATACAGAAACGTCTTCCTTGCTTTCTACCCATAATTCCTATGGATCCGGGTTACAGAGATAACCAATCCAAGATAAAGACGAATGTCAGTTCTGTGAGTGAAGAAATGATTTCCAAGATAAAACTAGCAAATTGGGCTGACATGGAACTTTACGAGTTTGTGGAACACTTGTTTTGGAGGCAAGTTAAGGCCTGTGGAATACCAAAGACAGTGTAGTGAATAGCCGAAGAAATAAGGATGGTGCAGCTCTGAGAGCGCTCGCTCCTTGCCCCTACCTCCGAAATTCTGAATGGAATTTTTAAAGAGATAATAGCATCGGCTTTTTTATGGCGTCAACTCGTGGACAAAATGTTCATCTCGTCGCGCCGTTCACTCATCTCGGCATTTCCCTGTGTTACTGCTCATTGTGTCACCTTTCAACTCGTCGAGTCGCCCGTCACCTCGTCGTGTCACCCGTCAACTCGTTGTGTCACCTTTCAACTCGTCGTGTTGTGCACCAAACACTTCTTAGGGCCTGATTACATGAGGCGGGCTGGCCCGGTTAGCCGGGCTGGGGTCAGTTTGCCGGGATCTCGGCACGTTTGTTAAACGCAACAAAAATCAACTCCGCGATTACATGACAACCGGGCCAGCCCGGTTAGCCGGGATCCCGGCACCGCGATACCGGGATCTCGGCTAACCAGGCTGGCCCGGTTGTCATGTAATCGCGGAGTTGATTTTTGTTGCGTTTAACAAACGTGCCGAGATCCCGGCAAACTGACCCCAGCCCGGCTAACCGGGCCAGCCCGCCTCACGTAATCAGGCCCTTACAAACGGGGGACTAGGGTACTACAACTGAGCGATCCAATATTGCTGCCCCAGAAGCAGTATATACTTCATGGGTGAATGCCACAAGTGCACCCAATATATATTCTTCATATAGATCACATTCAATCTTCCTTGTATGTATGAACAGCTATCTACATTGTCTACAGTTAAAACAGCTATCTACACCGTCTACAATAAGAACAGCTATCCACACCGTCTACAGTAGGAACAGCTATCCACACTGTCTACAGTAGGAACAGCTATCCACACTGTCTACAGTAGGAACAGCTATCCACACTGTCTACAGTAGGAACAGCTATCCACACTGTCTACAGAAGGAACAGCTATCCGGCCATCTTTAATGGGAATAGCTAACTACACTGTGCGCCTAGGAACAACGATCAACATTGTGTACAATGGAAACAGCTATTTACATTGTCTGCAGTAGGTCGTTCGCCAATCACGTTTAATTCAATTCTTCATTCACGTGCCACGCTTAATTCAAAAACCGCTTTCATGCGCACGTAAAAATGGTGTTGATATTGGCGATCACGAATCACGAATAAATAAAAAACCTAACTCACGTTACACGAGAAAAAAATAGTCCCAATCACGTTTCACAAAAAATGTATAGGGGACCATCTTTTGTCTTGAACGGGGTTTCGATTTTACCACTTGCTGTCTTAACGATGCAGATAGAAGTTCCTATTGTAGATAGCTGTTCTTGCTGTAGACAGTGTAGATACCTGTTCATACATATAAGGAAGATTGAATGTGAGCTATATGAAGAATATGTATTGGATGCACTTGTGGCATCCACCCATGAAGCGTACACCGCTTCTGGGGCAGCCATATTGGACCGCTCAGTTGTAGTACCCAAGTCCCCCGTTTGTAAGAAGTGTTTGGTGACACGACGAGTTGACGGGCGACTCGACGAGTTGAAAAGCGACACAACGAGCAGTGACACAGGGAAATGCCGAGATGAGTGAACGGCGCGATGAGATGAACATTTTGTCCACGAGTTGACGTCATACTTTTTCGTCGACTGATGGTCGGCATTACAGCGGTTGACGACGTCTCATAGACGTGCAACCAAATTTGACTGACTCAACAGTTGGTCGACTGAATCAGGATCGACCACCACGTTTAAACCCTTTGATTCAGGCGGATAGAACATGTTCCACCGTGCATGACAACTTCACACCGATTTAAAAGTGTACCCCAAATGTTGGGGTAGTTAAAATTCATCTATTCAATCTATTGTTCAATTCTGCCGGATTCATTATGTATTCCAGACGAACACTTGACATTTGTCAAGGAAAAGTATGGGAATAGAGTCAGGGAATTTCAAAATCCTGAGGCTGTGGCAAAAATGCAAACAGATTTCAGTGATTTCGGTGGTCAGTCAAACAAATACGATGGTGAAAACCAAACAGATTTCAGTGATTTTGGTGGTTAGTCAAAAAAGTATGCCGGTGAAAACCAAAAAGATTTCAGTAATTTTGGTGATTAGTGAACAAAGTATGGTGGTTAAAACCAAACACATTCCGGCGATTTCGGTAGTTAGTCAAAAAAGTATGGTGGTTAAAGCCAAACCGATTTCAGTTATTTTAGCGGTAAGTATAGTGGTGAAAAAGAAACAGATTTCAACGATTTTGCTGGTTAGTCAAAAAGGTATGGTGGTTAAAACCAAACAGATTTCAGTGCTTTGCGATTAGTCAAAAAAAATTATGGTGGTTAAAACAAAACAGATTTCAGTGATCTCGGTGTCAAAAAAGTATGGTGGTTAAAACGAAACAGATTTCAATGATTTCGATGGTTAGTCAAAGATGTATGGTGGTTAAAACCAAACATATTTCAGTGATGTCGGTGGTTGGTAGAAAAGGTATGGTGGTTAAAACCAAACAGATTTCAGTGATGTCGGTGGTTAGTCAAAAAGGTATGGTGGTTAAAACCAAACAGATTTCAGTGATGTCGGTGGTTAGTCAAAAAGGTATGGTGGTTAAAACCAAACAGATTTCAGTGATGTCGGTGGTTGGTAGAAAAGGTATGGTGGGTAAAACCACATAGATTTCAGTGATGTCGGTGGTTGGTAGAAAAGGTATGGTGGTTAAAACCAAACAGATTTCAGTGATGTCGGTGGTTAGTAGAAAAGGTATGGTGGTTAAAACCAAACAGATTTCAGTGATGTCGGTGGTTAGTCAAAAAGGTATGGTGGTTAAAACCACATAGATTTCAGTGATGTCGGTGGTTGGTAGAAAAGGTATGGTGGTTAAAACCAAACATATTTCAGTGATGTCGGTGGTTAGTCAAAAAGGTATGGTGGTTAAAACCACACAGATTTCAGTGATGTCGGTGGTTGGTAGAAAAGGTATGGTGGTTAAAACCACACAGATTTCAGTGATGTCGGTGGTTGGTAGAAAAGGTATGGTGGTTAAAACCACATAGATTTCAGTGATGTCGGTGGTTAGTCAAAAAGGTATGGTGGTTAAAACCACATAGATTTCAGTGATCTCGGTGTCAAAAAGGTATGGTGGTTAAAACCACATAGATTTCAGTGATGTCGGTGGTTAGTCAAAAAGGTATGGTGGTTAAAACCAAACATATTTCAGTGATCTCGGTGTCAAAAAGGTATGGTGGTTAAAACCAAACAGATTTCAGTGATGTCGGTGGTTAGTCAAAAAGGTATGGTGGTTAAAACCAAACAGATTTCAGTGATGTCGGTGGTTGGTAGAAAAGGTATGGTGGTTTAAACCAAACAGATTTCAGTGATGTCGGTGGTTAGTCAAAAAGGTATGGTGGTTAAAACCACATAGATTTCAGTGATGTCGGTGGTTGGTAGAAAAGGTATGGTGGTTTAAACCAAACAGATTTCAGTGATGTCGGTGGTTAGTCAAAAAGGTATGGTGGTTTAAACCAAACAGATTTCAATGATGTCGGTGGTTGGTAGAAAAGGTATGGTGGTTAAAACCAAACAGATTTCAGTGATGTCGGTGGTTAGTCAAAAAGGTATGGTGGTTTAAACCAAACAGATTTCAGTGATGTCGGTGGTTGGTAGAAAAGGTATGGTGGTTAAAACCAAACAGATTTCAGTGATGTCGGTGGTTAGTCAAAAAGGTATGGTGGTTAAAACCAAACATATTTCAGTGATCTCGGTGTCAAAAAGGTATGGTGGTTAAAACCACATAGATTTCAGTGATGTCGGTGGTTAGTCAAAAAGGTATGGTGGTTAAAACCACATAGATTTCAGTGATGTCGGTGGTTAGTCAAAAAGGTATGGTGGTTAAAACCAAACAGATTTCAGTGATGTCGGTGGTTAGTCAAAAAGGTATGGTGGTTAAAACCAAACAGATTTCAGTGATGTCGGTGGTTAGTCAAAAAGGTATGGTGGTTAAAACCAAACAGATTTCAGTGATGTCGGTGGTTGGTAGAAAAGGTATGGTGGTTTAAACCAAACAGATTTCAGTGATGTCGGTGGTTAGTCAAAAAGGTATGGTGGTTAAAACCAAACAGATTTCAGTGATGTCGGTGGTTAGTCAAAAAGGTATGGTGGTTAAAACCACATAGATTTCAGTGATGTCGGTGGTTGGTAGAAAAGGTATGGTGGTTTAAACCAAACAGATTTCAGTTATCTTGGTGGTTAGTCAAAAAAGTATGGTGGTTAAAATCAAACAGATTTCAGTGGTTTCGATGGTTAGTCAAAAAAGTATGGTGGTTAAAACTAACAAGTTTGAGTGATTTTGGTGATTAGTTAAAAAAAGGCTTCTTTGAGGCAGCTCATGTATGACGAACCTTAGAACATTTTGTATTTATCTGTGCAACAATCCTGTTCGTTTGGTGAACGCACCGCTCTGTCAGGTACTCATCTTGGCAAACTAGAACGGTTCACTCGCTAATATTTTCCGCACATTTACGCAGTTCGTTACCATTTTACAGTGATATCCCTAAAGATCCTTAGGCCCAATCTTCATTAATGTAAATCAAATACCCCAATTCATATCGTCTGTCGCCTGGAACTTTAACAAAGGTAAAGTCAGTTAAAATTGAACCAATGGAAATATACCTGGAGTTATGAAAACCAGGTCAATGAAAATTCGAGGCTTTTAAGAACTTTCTCTGCAATTACCTTCGTTGGTCAATAAGGACACTTAATTTTTTGCTCATTACCAGATAACAGTGTCGACGAAAGGAAAAAAAAAGAACATGGCTTCTTTATATATCATTAGACGTGAAATCGCCATGACCTTTGAGCTGAGCAATCGTGTGGGCAGCATAGTGTCAGTTTTGTCCAGATCTCACTTTAAAACGTCGGCCTCACGGAGAGGAAACTTATCGTTGGAAAGCGGCATCGATTTACACGAGATCAAGCAACGTTTTAAACCGGATGTCCTCATGGCCAACACAAATAACAGCAAGTCTTGGTTAATGCACCTGTCAATAGGTTCCCCCACGGGGTTTGGCTTAAAATTGCCTCCCTTGGTTTGGGATTTTGACGAGTTTGTGTTGCCCCAGGGTCGGCAAGATTTGTCAACATTTGGTTGGTGAGGACAGTAGAAGTATCATACACAACGTTAAATCTACCACCGAACCTGACATCTTTTTCGGTGCGCGTTCCCAGAATCTTTAGAGGGTGAGTGATGAGTTATTGACCACATTTCTCCGATCTCATTTTTTTTAAAGTTTCTTCTTTACACTATTAACCAATAGATCGATTTTTCACCTGCTGGCGTAAAGTAGTTTGGATGTGATTCGAACCGTGTAAAATTATTAATCATTTTGCAAGTTGCCACTAATATTAAAGTCTCTTACTTTTGACGATTTTAATATAGTTTCTAGTCAAGTTGTTTCCATATTTTACAAAATTTCCCTAGGGTGGGGGAATTTGAATGGACATTTTTTCCCCAGGGTGAAAAGATTGAACAAAATTTAAAGGAAAAATGTCAAACGCCGTGGGTATCTCCGATCCCCCTCCCCTGGGGGAAACTATTGACAGGTGCATAGTAAGATCTACGTAAACATGTGGCGTTACGACTAGATTTGAGGCCAGAAATCGCTCATTATGACTACTAGCGTAGCATTGCTTAGACAGAAAAGTGGAAAAACTTACGGTTTTCGCGCAGAAATACCGAAGTCTTGTCATCTCCTGATATTTACTTGAAGTCCCAGATGTTGAAAAACGATTTCAAGCGAGCTTCTGTCAAGCCCTTGCTTTAGCCGGGTCAAAAGTCAAGACCAGTTTCACTCTCGGCGAATAGAAATCAACCCTGACACCTACGTTTTGAGGCTAAAGACCTCTTACCTCCGAAAGCAAAGCTCTACAATAACCTTCAATGCGCCTAACGGTCGACCCCGGATAGCCCGGGCGAGATAATCAATCAATCAATCAATCAATCAATCAATCAACTTTAATCAACTTTAATTTTAATTAACTTTAATCGCTCGTAAAGCTGACAACTATGCACGAAGGTTATCCCTCACTGAGCTTCATGATGCTCTAAGGAAAACTTTGCTCTAAGAGGTGAACAGGAAAATTAAATGTACTGACTCCGTTCGAAACTAAGCCTATGCTAAGATTTCAAATTAATGAAAAATTTCTTTGAGAAAGAGACAGAGTGGGACCAAATAAAGAGGGGTGAAAAAGGGGGTAGGAGGGGGGGTGGGGGGGGGGAAAGCTAATTTTAACTTTGAATGTTAAATTTCTCTTCCTAGTCAGCTAACTTCCATCATCCCCCCCCCCCCCGCCGCCTCCCAAAGAAAAGCAACGAGGTCGCAAAGAAAAATATATGTGGGAGACACGCCTCAGTACTAAGTAAACAAGTATGGCTTTCTGCGACCCGGTTTTCAAAAATCCAGGTAAGGTACAAAAAACATTCAAATCTGGTCACTTTTCTAAAAACTATTACATTCAACTTAAAGTTTCTTACAACTCGACGGCTCATTTCAAGTTAGTATTGTAAACGGTTTTGGTCTTAATAAATTTTCCAATCATTCTGAAGGCGAGATAACATCAATGTTGTGAAAGCCCCGAGGGTAACTAGTCACGCCGTAAAAGTCATAGACTACGAGCAGTTTCTCTTTTGCTCTAAAATCTGTGGAACGAACGCGATATATGATCGGCGAATCCGCGAGCCAGTAGTTTTGTTGGCGCTATTTTCGCTCGTAACTGGCGCCCACGAAACTACCAGCTTGCGGGTTCGTTGTTCACATATCGCGTTCGTTCCACAGATTTTAGAGCAAAAGAGAGAGTATTCGCAGTCTATAAAAGTCACGATGTTTTTGAACGATTCGAGCGCACAAAATATTTTACAAACATCAATCAGCTCAAAAAGTTTGCTTTGTAAGGGGAGATATTTAATCCATCTATGTATGTTTTGTGCTGTAATCAAAGGGTTCCAAGGGGAAAGAAGTTGATAAATGAGCGATTTACCTTAGCCAGTACTAAGTAGGGCGAACACTTGAACAATCCCGCTTATTCACTTCTATCGCTTCTAGTGCCTCTTTCTGTTTTGGATTATTTTTCCCGTTTCTTTCCTTTGGACCTAAGAAAGATACGACGAGCACCTTCAAAATCCATGATTCGCTGACAACTTTACATAATTTCCAGAAGGTGGTCATTTCAGTACGATGGACAAAGGACGATGGATGGTCCCGTCTTCGTACCTTTTCCCTGGCCGTGGGAGATCTGGATACGAGATAAGCATTATCACCATGTAATAAGCGGCGGTTTCAAGCAAGGACGATATTATTCCATCTGAGCACATGCAACAATCAGTGGGATCAAAATTAGTATTGAAATTTGATGCCTGTTACAATGGCCGCAAAGAAAAACGCAACACAAGCGAGCGGTGGGTCATTAGCGTGCGAGTGTGATATGCGAAGCCGCGAGCCGCCCACGCTACTGGCGGCTCGTGGCTTCGCCTTTCGCCACTCCCATGTCACACTAACTTGAGGACATCAAGATCAACAATGTTTAGCTGCTCTCATGGAGTCTAGGAGCCTCTAGAAGAACAATCTCTTCAATGGGACGTTCCAGAACCGCGGACTTGGTTTTCAGCCTGAGTTTCCTGACAAGCCCATCTCTGTTGTTTGGTAGCGGTTATTAGTTTGTGGTTTAACATCGCTTCTGATTGGTTGCTGCACAATGGGAAATGTCAAAATCAAATAAAAGTATTCACTGTTTTTGGATTCGCACAGTAAAAACAAACTAAACAGGTTACAAGTACGCATCGCGGACCTATTTTTATAGATTCACAAGCGCGCTAGAGCTTGGAAACTACAGCTAAAATTAAGACGGCATATGAGCTGACACATATGTCAAACACCTCCCTATCTTACGAGGGAACAACAATACCCTGGACAATACCCAAACAGACATGTAAGAATTAAGCCTGATCGTGACGTTCGAGCAAAGCAGTATGTCAGATGTTCCAGCAGAACCTGATCATGATAATCTTTGTAATTCAGGTAAGCTTATGTTTGGAAAGATCATTTGTAAGGATTTTTAGCGCTAAGGACTGCTTACAAGCAGGACGTAACATGTCGATCAAAGTCGATCATCGAAAACGTAGTCGATAAGTCGATAGTACTCGATAGTTGTCGATAATTGTCAATCGACAAGTTAAATTTGTCGATAAAAGTCGATAATCACAAGATTTTTAAAACTGATTATCGATTTTATCGACAAAAATACAGACAAATGTCACGAAATTCAAGTAACCAAACCAATAATAGCTCAAACGACTTTTTTGATGAAAGTGTAAACAGCTCTAAAGTTAATCTGTATGGCAATAAAGCTAAATAAAAACCTGAACAACCAAGTGGTCTGTTATTCATTATAGAATAGAATGTTTAAATTACCTCGAGAAATGATCGATTAACAGTTTCAGCTTAGCGAAATCGCGATCTGTAACATTACTCGGACCAACCTAGTTCCCAGGGTCTCTCTAGGCGGGAGAGATGAGAGATCCTGTTTCTTAGGGGGACAGAACGGGCCAAAGTTTAGTCTAGATGAGGGAAAATCGAGGCCAGCAAAGTAATTAAAAAGTAAACGTTCAGTTACAACAGCTTTTAATCGTTCGGGTGACAATAGGAGCCAAACAGCATACTGGGAAATGAAATTTAGCTATTGAAGTTTTGATTGATAAGCGTAGGGGTTTAATCAGGTTTAACACGTACGCATAAATAATTGCTTACAGTGATAACAGCTGCTATAAAACACTTCGTCAGAAAGTATTTCAGAGATTCCATATGAAATGATTTGCTTAATAAAAAACTTTTGCTGGAAGAAAAGGGTACTTTCTCTGTGGTTATTCAGGTTTTATACGAACTTACAATTACAGTACAAAAGCGGTAAAATAAAGTCTTGGTATAGCCAATGCTGCTTTATTGATCTTTGCTCGGCAACTGTACTCTTTTTTCCCGCCATACATCGTTTTTTGTATTTCCGATACTTGTCGATTGAAATCGATCGAAATCGATCAAAATCGATCAAAATCTATCATAATCGAACAAAGTCGATAATCACAAGAAATTGTGTGATCGACTTTTATCGATTTCCGATATTTGTCGATTGATTAATATCGACAACGATCGACAACGATCGAGTTTTATCGACTATCGGAATTATCGACATGTTACGTCCTGTTACAAGTAAGCGGGTCATAAGCGTTACATGGTACTATAGTTAATGGGGGGGAGGAGAGGTCCCCTACATTAACTATGATGGTACTGAGAAAATCTTCAAACATTTACTGGGGCCCTGGCGTATTAAATGCAATGTTTATTAGGACCTTGTTAACACATTGAATGTGGCATGGTTCGCATTAGCTGGAATTAGAATTTTCTTAGTTATAAAAATTAGTTGAGGAGCACAGGAACTGCAGCCCCGAGAATATGATGACAAAGTTATATAGGTACTTTAATATAGATTGATGAAGGTACGATTTTGTTGTTTGTTGCCAAGGTTTGAAATGTGTTCTAAAATTTTATTCGTATCAGCAGCAAACCAGGCGGAAAAACGTGTTTACAAAGCAAAATTGATATTGTTGCGACTTTCTGATGGTTGAATACACATCTCCCAAAGTGATTTGTACTTGGTATGGAAAAGCACCAAAATTTTTAGGGGTGACCTTTCTTGAAATAGATACAACATTGAGATCCACCTTAGCTTGTCACGTGATCTCTCTCAGCTGTCTCTGCAAATCCCACACCAATTTTACGTTTCCGAAACTTTGTTTAATTTGCAGTGCCATTTGTAGTGAAGGAATGGGATGAGAAAGCTAATCTCTCCCCACATCATTTGTCTTACATTATCACCATTCTTTTGCCCAAGCGACTGGTAACTTTAGAGCGAGACATCAACATAGAATCACAGCTCAAAGCATTTTGTGAAGAGAAACATATCAATAATGCAATACCTGTTGGCAGTTCAACAGAAGGCTTCAGTATTCCTTATTCTATGTCATATGAAGTAGATTCTCATCTTGGCACTAACGTTGATGCAGATGTACTGTTTGTTGAGAATGATTTCCAGATATCCACGATAGATCCAATCCAAGACATGGATACCCAAGCCATATTAGAATCCAATGATGTTCATCCAGGTTATGGCAGAGTGAGGCTACTGTCAAGCACAGTGAGGACCTGAAAGATGTTGTGACTCACAATGGTAATAAATACTTGAGTGGACGGCAAATTCAGAACTCAGTACTCAAGAAGATGACCAGTGGAAGGTCTGAAGATGACAAAACATCCATTGGTATTCATGGTCCAGCAGTATCAGTTGAGTATTCAACTGTCTTAAATGCTGAGAATATACAAACCTATGGTGTTAGAATTCCACTTGACATGGTTTATGCAATTGAGGTCAAGCAGTGGCCCCCAGAGGCAACAGAATGGGTCCAAAGAATGAAGAAAGGAAACTGGCTTGGAGATGAATTGATTGAATCCATTGTATCAGAGGGATGCCAAGTTGTACCAGTCGCACACAAGCACAGTCTCAATCCAGACATAGAGTGGAGACTTTCTTTTGCAGTTACAGAAAAAAGAATGGCAAGGAACGCTGTAACTGATGCTCAACGTCAATGTCACATCTATTTCAAAATGTTGCGGCACCTTTGTCTGAAAGATTTGGAGGTGATTTCTTCATACTGTTTAAAGACTGTGTTTTTCCATGCTTGCCAGGTTATTCCAAAGCCTACCTGGGAGACTCATTCTGGACAGTGCTTGCTATACCTGATTGATAGTTTGATAAGTTGTGTTAAACAAAGAAACATCCCAAGCTTTTTCATACCAGGCAATAATATTGTGGATGATGTGCCAGACGAGAAATGGAGAGATGTGGAGTCAAGGCTCCTTGAAATAAGGAAAGATCCTATAACACCAATTTTGAAGTTTACAGACACAAATGCTATTAGCTATACAGAGATCCCCTTTGTATTTCGAAAAAATATTTCATTTGTCTTGGAAGACATGGAAAAGTTCAAAGTCCACAGAGACATTAGAAGATCCGCATTTGATGCGTTTTTCACAACTTCCTTTAGAATGAGTTTGCTGTACTTAAACCAAGGCCAACCAAAAAATGCTGTTCAGATTTTAATGGATTCATATCCTACACTTGACCAATTCCTTGGACCCATGCCCCTTGTTTACTTTCTAAATGAAGCTGCAATCCTGATCCAAGATGGCCGGCTTTACCTTCTTTTGCTTCAGGAACTCCTTGGAATGGCCAACCGACATCCTGACTTCAAGCTGCTAGAGGGAAATCTGGCTTGTGCATACCATGCAGCTTCTTACACCTATCCAGAGGAATCTTCAGAGAGAGCTGAATATCTGCAGAGGGCAGAGGAGCTTGTTCGAGAAGAAGTGAAATCTCAAAGTTCAAGCTCTTGTGGGACACAGGTCACATTTGCCACCATTCTGATGTCACAGAGGAAATACAAAGAGGCCATACAAAGCCTTGAAACTGTTGTAAATGCAGCCAACAAAAGTGCACTGGAAGAAATCCAAAGTGATATCACAGAATTTGGATTCAGCGAACAAAAAGTGCTTGATGAAGATTTGCAATCAGAAATTTCAACTCATATGAAAATAGAAGGGCCGTCACTTATCTTTGCATTTTATTTTCTGGTCAGATGTTTAGTACTGGAAGATGAAGTTTCAAAACTTAAGGCTATTTTTGAAGAATATCATAAGGTGTGTGACCTGTGTGAAGATATCACTGGATATAAACTTCTTGGTTATAGCTATTATCAAGTAGGAGACAAGCAGAAAGCAAGGGATGCCTTCATGTCAGCTTTGCAGAAAATGCCAGGAAGCAAACTTCTTATATCAAACATCCAAAAGTGTTCAGAGTAACAAGTTTACCACTACTTCGCCACACAAGATGGGCAATCATGAAGGATGATGATTATACATGTAACCATGATGACTAATGATTTATTTAGGGTGTTAGTTGTGCATCAGAGATATGATGATTCTCTGGTCACTATGCAGAATTCTCTACTTAAATTTTGATGGCCTTTGCTATTTTTTGTTTGTACATGGAGAATAATCCTTTCTTACTTTACAGTATTCCAGTGTTATCCTGCCTTTTATGGCATTTCTTAATTTTTAGTGCAACAATTGCAGTCACATAGACTTTGACCTAGAAATGTAAAACGATGTGTGCCTGCAAAATTGACTAATACAGATTTCAGGAGCTTTATCTACTGGTCAGGGGAATTACTCCAAAAAGTTTACAGATAATGGAAGGACATCATTTGCATAATATGCACCAGAACTAAAACCCTATAGATTGCTTATACAATCTCTGGGTTAAAAAGACTGTGTTCTTTTGTGCAACGTTTTGAAATGTCAATTCGCCAAAACTAATTCATCAGTGGTCCAATGGTCTGTATTGCAAAATTTGGACTGCTAAGGGAACTAATCTGGATTATCTTATCATTTTAGCCCAGTTTACCATATAATTACACACTTATGTGTTAGACATTGAAAGGATGATTTCACATAGAGAAAAGTTGTCTTTGACTGGACTACAGCTGTAAATGAAGAACAGTCAAGATGGCCAGGAAAACTCACGCAATCTTTCTCTCAGGTTGGGGAGATCACATTTTGCTACAGATCACAAATAATAACTAAAGAACAAAAAAAAAACATGTTTTTTTATAAAATAACTAAGATAGTGCGCGCACTCTGATTGGCTGAGAGGCGTGTTTGCATGAGAGTATGTAAACATGGTTGTGTGACGCGTTGTAGTTTTTAGAGGACGTTATTTTATAAAAGCAATAGAAAACTTTTTCCCTGTGTTTGCATAGCCTGATATAAACACTCGAGGGGTTGGGAGCATCTCGGGTTTGCATAACTGTCTCGAATTCTCCCAACCCCTCTTGTGTTTATATCAGGCTATGCAAACACGGAAAAGGTTTTCTATTGCTTAAATAGTTTATTTGCCACCAGACATAATCCATATTGTTTTATATTTCCCACCGTGTTGGTGTCAGCAACAATGTTTAGACCCACTGTCTCAATTTACGGGTGTTACTCGGGCATCATGCAACCACCCTTGTTACCCTATTATTTATTACTATCCTTCAATCCAAGATGGCCGGAAAAACTCACTCAATCTTTCTCTCAGGGTGGGAAGGTCACATTTTGCTACAGATCCCAGATAATAGCTAAAGAACAACAAAAAAAGGTGGTTTTATAGTTTATTTGCCACCAGACATAATCCATATTTTTTTTATATTTCCTACCACGTTGGGGCCAGCAACAACGTTTAGACCCATTGTATCAATTTGTGGACGTTACTCAGGCATCACACAACGTCTCTTGAGTCGTCACGCAACCACCCTTGTTGCCCTATTGTTACCATCCTTCAATCCTTGCAACCTCGTTCCCAGGGTCTCTCCTCTTCCCATCCCCTGGAGCCCTTCTCTCTCGCTCCAGGGAACGGGAAGATCTTCGGTCAAGATCTACTGCCTTGTGAATCACTCTCTCAAAGGTCCATAGTCCAAACTGTGGTAAGTCAACCGACTGTGTTTTATCGCATCTCGAGGTCATTTGATTTATCACTCAACAAGCCAACTTATTTTAAAAAGACTCAAATATCAGATCTCGAGCCAACTAAGGTAAAGAGACCCCCCCCCCCCCCTTTCCCTCTCTTTCGCGCAAATCGCACAACTACTTGCTGTTGACATATTTTCGCCCGTATAAAAATCTTTAATATCATTCTTAAAACAAGCGTTTAAAACAAAGCTTTTTTTTTTCAATTTCGGCCAAGTAGCTTCTAGGGATTTGTATGCAGAGAGTTTGACAAACAGTAACGCCATGTCAGTACACAACTGAATGATCGAGTCGACTGAGTTTTTGAAAAGCACAAAAAGGTTTTACTTCAAGCAATTTTCCTCTCGGAAAAAAAAACCGGCAGAAGTGGCCATCGATCACAAATAAAACCAGCTTTCGCGTACAACTTTGTCGCTGCTATCTTAATATAAAATAATTGTTCATGCTTTTAGCTGCGTGTAAGTTATCGACGCACTTGGGCAGTTACACGGAGAGCACTCAAGCTACAATCTCGGTCAAAACAAATGAAAAATTTAAGTCCCCCCTCCCCCCCATTTCAATGATGAAAAAAAGGCGCAGTTTGGTTTGCGCGCGAACTCAACATTGATATGGGGGGAGGGGGGTTTTATTTCTCATTTTATTCTGTCCAAGATTGCAATCTCGATCAAAACAAATAAAAAACAGTTCGATCGCTGACATGACGAATTCTCGTCTGTTCCATAAGGCGCCGCGAAGAGAATGAACCCTCTCGTTCTCTCAATTGTGAAATGCTTCCAACAATCAAAGCCTCGTGTTCGGGAGTAAGCTTTCTCCTTCTACCACTCATATGTCTCCTGTTTTCTGGCGCTTTGTCTCTCGTTGTTACTATACGGTGTACACTTGCCGTGGAAACCCCACATCGCTCCGCGATTGCGTCTAACGAGAGATTTGTTGTCGCCTTTAGGACCTTGATAGTAGCTTTCGTTTCCTCTGGTATTCTTCTCCTCGTTGCCATGTTGTACATATATCTTCCAGTGCTGATATGATCCGTTATTTCTTCCTGCAGTGATTTGGAAAATTTTCCGAAGGAGAACTACTTATATTTAGTCTTTGTTTCCGGAAATAACCCACCTGTAATACCTAAACTCAGGTTCCTCCGTCAGGTTGTGACGCGCGTGACTGCGTCAGGGACCGTTGATTGTGTTGACAGATGACCTCTTGATTACTGTAGCCTCCTTTGTTGTCACGTTGTTTCTCTGGATACAATCTCGGTCAAAACAAATGAAAAATTTAAGTCCCCCCTCCCCCCCATTTCAATGATGAAAAAAAGGCGCAGTTTGGTTTGCGCGCGAACTCAACATTGATATGGGGGGAGGGGGGTTTTATTTCTCATTTTATTCTGTCCAAGATTGTAGAGTTGCCCACCTCATGTGTAACACAGCAAGCGTGTATTTGTTGGTAGAATTATAAACCAACAAAATTATATTTCTTTATTATTTTCTTTGCTTAACAAATAACAAACTGTCTAAACTCTTGAGAAAAAAAAATAACAATCTAACTTCATTCGAGTGCCTCACCCCAAAGCTATAGCCCGCCCACACATAATAAAGATGTATGCCATCTAAGGAGATGTCACGTAACTGTCAACACATTTCATCCATAGAAATGTTGACAGTTGACGTCACGCAAATTCATTAATCCATATCCTCATCTTCTTCTGCAATATCGTGAAGGACGGACAAGTCACAAACGCCTCTTTCCCATGACCTAGTCATAAAGCTCCTTCGAAAGCGTTGGCTTGGTCTGTTGACTCCTTTCTGACGCTCTGGCTTCTTGAAAAATCTGCACAGGGATGGTAACGTGTTTGTTTCCTCCGGAAGCTGTAAGTAAAGTGCATCAATGCGGGCTAAATTGGTGGTAAATAGGCAATCATCTTAACCTAGTTGTCCTAAACGTTTGTCGGAGAAGCACTGGGGAAATATATGGTATGCAAATCAAACCACCCAGCGTGTTTAATCAATGACAATCGATCATCGGAAATCCAACCGATTAATCGATAACAATCGATTATCATCGATTACAACCGATCGCCATATACACTAGCAGAAGTCCTGACTATACCGGTTGCACCAGCACAACGATTGAGGCAAACAGGAGCACAAAAAGGGGACTATTCGTATCAATATCTGGGTCCATATGGAATAATTTTCCGTTTTAATGCCGATGTTAGCAAGGCGGTCAAGTGAACCTAATCCCAACTTTTTGGCCCGATAGGGACTCGGAAAAAAGTGAAAAAAAATCATAAGTTTTGAAAAAGCAGTTTTAAAATATTTAGCTTTTTGCTATGCATCCATCGATTTCATCACAAAATTTTAATAGTTGCCATGGAAACCAGCGTTGTTACGCTTCATTTTCAGTCAAAAAGACACTTCTCTTTTGTCAGATTTTCTTCCAAATTGAGAAGTCAATGACGTTTTTGTTTGAATGCCGCAATAGAATTGAATGCCGAAAGAGAACGGTATTCTTCTTCAAGTTCAAGTCCAGTCTTGCATCGTTCTGTCGGCTTCTCTTCTCCTAGGCCGAGTTACTTGAAGCATGGTTAGCGAGGGTTGTACATGTCATGGTATTTAAGCCTGGTTAGCACTAACCATTGAACACCCACAGAACAAACACAGGAACTCGGTTCAGAAAATCCATAGGACAGATAGAGGCGTAGGACACCAAAAGGACCGATAAAGGTAACAGGCAAGGCCAAGTGTGCTATAATTTTAATAACCAACATGAATCCCGTCTTACCTTGCCTTTATCTTTCTCTTCCTTCTGTTTTCTCTTCTTTTTCCTCTTATGCCGGGCTTTATTCGCCGAAAATGCCTTGTTTCCTTTTGTGGTATTAACGCGACCTGGGGGATTCCCACCTTTTCCTCCGAGCCCCAGAACCCCACCCCAAGATTTTCCTCTTCCAGCGCCGCTTGATGCAGGCGCCCCAGTCCCCCTGCTGACAGTGTAGCTTGACTGTCTAGCCTTGCTGTTCATTCCTCCCGTCATAACGCCTGACATGGATGCGGAAATTCTATTGAACGACTCGACCATAGAGTTTTTCAGACTTTGAGTCATCTCTTCTGCGGCTTTCTTTCGCCTGATAAGAAAAAGGGACGCGGCGTTACTCCAATTACAAGATGAAAAAGCCGGGAGGCCTTGTTTATGACACACAGACACGGGTTCTACGAGTCGCGTTTTACCCTCCAGAACAGCCTTGTAAACATTTTCCGGCTTGTAGATAAAGACTTCCAAAACATGAAGAGTCTATATACTATAAAATTATCCAAAAAATCGTGTACAACCTTCAGTTTTTGACCATCACAATTGTGGCAAAATTTAATCACAACTGCATTTTAAGCATTAAACCGACAATTTAAATGTTGTCGGCCGACAAAAATGCTGTTGATTTTGAGTGTTGAAGAACAAAACGTCGATGGCTGAAGGGTGAAAAACTTCGATGCGTGGGTTTTAGTTCCCTCCCGACCAGGGATTTTTCAAAATTAATGAACATCTTAAAAGAAACGTGCACCATTTGCCACTGATTTTTACCTCATATTTGCAAATTCAACTGACCTGGAAATTCTCACCCTCAGATACCAGCACATCTCTTCGTGCAATTTTCACATTGTTGCTCCCTGGAGTTGTCCTGTCTTCTGCGCGCGAGCGATGACGTCATAAACAAACATTGAATCACCTTTTCTATTTACATCACTTGTTGACAACGTAATCAGAAACGATGACAATCTTTTATTGTCTGTAAAAATCTAGAATTTTTTTTCACCGATTGTTTAGAATGAAGCAGAAATTTCACTGGAATTCAAATAACAGAATCAAACAGATGAGTCTCACAACAAACGCTGGGTGTGTATTGTACACCAGTGATACAACATTCAATCCCAACATCTGTTTGTAACTTTCTTCCGCTGGTTTTCTGTAACCGACTAAAGCTTTTGCGTAGCCCGGTAGTTAGATTTTTACCTAGCCTTTGCACGTTTAGTAGAAGGTGCTCATACAAAAAATTGAAACCATTTTCGAGGACTTTTCAAGGACCTAATTTGATTTTCAAGGGCCCCAAACAGGACCGTTGTGTCACTCTTATTTACGGCAGGTGGAGGTGGAACGCTCATGGTATCCTCATTAGCGGTTCCAGTATAGGAATTTTCGCTATAAAATATGGTGTTCCTAAGGAGGAGATTATCTGACCTTGTTTGCCCAGCAGTGCTTCCATCCAAGTTCCTCGGCATTAGAAAAGAA
Source organism: Galaxea fascicularis (assembly GCA_948470475.1). NCBI lineage: Eukaryota > Metazoa > Cnidaria > Anthozoa > Scleractinia > Euphylliidae > Galaxea > Galaxea fascicularis. The sequence goes on from OX419337.1 coordinate 7,529,321, forward strand.
TAATACCAACGTCTGTGCAGAACAACTTTGCTTTTAACTCCACCACATTCGAAGTACTTTTCAAAGAGATACCAAGAAATTCAAGGACTTTTCACGGTTAAATGGAGTTCAACGACTTTTCATCGTCTCTCCCTGAAATTCAAGGACTTTTCAAGCCCGTGCGAACCCTGACTGGATGCCGTGTGAGACTCGCCACAAAACGGGGACCTACCAGTGGAGATGATCAAAACTAACGGCCCTTGCAAACGAGGACACATTGTTGCGGACACATAGTTGCTCATGATGTTTTTTGGGCGCGCAAACGCGCGGGACACAAAATGAATGTTGTGTTTCCATGCTGCGCAAACGGGGAAACATTTGTTGCGGACACAAAATTTGTGTCCGCACGGGCAAACGGGGAAACTATTGTGTCGGTAACAATGTGCCCGCACAAGAGCCCGCAACAATGTGTCCTCGTTTGCCAGGACCTTAACCGTAGTAATCAAACACGAATACGCAATGGTAAATTGGAAGGGGCGTAAAACCCGCCCACTTCCTACCCTGTTCTCCCGCCTCACGTATCTTTTTGCTCCGACTCCAATTCTTTTCGCGTTGTCCCCACCCCTAAGAAATTATTTCTCTCCCGCCTTCAGCCCTTTTAGAACTCCCGATTCCCAGCTCAACCTCTCCCGCCTCCCACCCCCTGAATACACTCTTTGTACTCTTGAACTTTACCCTCCCTTTTGCGCTTTAAAGCGCTTGCCGCCACCAAGTGATTTTTTAACGAAAGTGATTTCACACCATTCACACAGTTATACTTTTACATATCACTATATTTAAAATTTCCACATTTCTTAAAACAAACGACTCAAATTGAGTTTCGATCCACGAAAAACAACCAAGTAAAATGTAAAACATAAGAATGTAACAAAATAACCAAGAAAAAAATTTGTACCCAATTAAGGGGTGAGCTTGTACTTGTATTAAACATTAAAATGCCTATATAATGTTAGATACCTACACGATTCTAGGATTCACATCTAACCTAAATAGACTTGCGTATAAATAAGATTATCGAGCTGCACAAATGTTCACCATTCCATATAGAACTTTAAATAAAGTTTGATTATTTGTTAAGTCTTAAGTTAGCCTGGTGAGAAAGTATCGTCGGATTGGGGAAACCCTGAAATGCGCAAAACGTATGCGCATATGCAATAAGAGGCCTAGAACTTGGTTCCTGTGGCCTGTTTCCTACAGTTTACAATAAATAGCCATCAATAAAGTATTTCCTTCTTAAATAGGATAGTTCACAAGCAAAAGTGAAATGTTAACATCATAATTAGCTCCTCGTTAAAACAGTTCCGGTTTAAACGAGCATGATTAGACAATAGAAGTTTAAGTTCTTAAGGCTTATCACTGAAACTTCTTGCCTCCCACACAGACGTCCTTAGGGATTAGGGAGTTTAAGAAACGAGGACGGCAACGGCAACGAGAACGCCACAAAACAATGGGCTTAATGAGCAAAAACAATCGCTCTTCACGACCGTTTTACATGTTGCAGATGTTGGTACATTTCTTTACCGTCCTCTGCAAAACAACTACGTCAAATGACCAAATTTTAGGTTTTCTCGAGAACGTGAGCGTCTGACGGCAAAATCTTTTTTTTCTTTTTCCTTACTTTGAGTGTCGTTCATAGAAACTTAGTTCCTGGAGAGTTCTCCTGCAACGAGAAGTTATATTTTTAAATGACGTTCTCGTTGCCGTCGCCGTCCTTGTTTCTTAAACTCCCACTCATCAAGGGGAGAAATGCGTGACGAATCCCCAAGGACGTCTGCGAGGCTAGGAAACTGTCCAGCAATCTGACCCAATCTGACCCTGAGTCTCCGTTCCCCTTGTCCAGTGGCCGGGAGACGAGCCGGCCATTGGACAAAGACTTCTTGAGGCGCTTTTTAGTGACTTGAAACCTCGAGAAGATAACAAGGGTGAAGAAGAAGATGAGCTCTCGCGAAACCATTGCATTTGATCGCACTGATAGTTCAGCAAGACGTGTCATGCCTCTCAATTTCCTAAATGCAGTAACACTCAGAGTAACCTTTTTTTTTTACAGGAAGCTGAGGGTCAAATTAATTAAATACTCCCTTTCATAACATCCGTTAAGATGCTGTTATACGGGGCAATGTTTTCTGCACCTCAAAACACCTCGAAACCCGTTTCGCGTGAACTCCACAACCGCCCCCCCCCCCCCCCCAACCCTCGCCACCTTTGTAGCTTAACTTAATACCGGGTTACATATTGCACTAAAAGTGGACTTCACCTTTTCGCGAGGCTGCACGCTTTGCTGCGATTTCTGCTATCCTAAGACACAATGCACTCTACGTCAGCAAGAAAACAGCAGAAAATCTTACCTCGTCCAACAGCACCTTTACTAAAGGCGCATGCTTTTGGGACTATTCTGTTCATTCATTGATTCATTCATTCACTCAATCATTCTTATGAGTGAAGACTCGTAGTAAGGTTTTCCAAAGAACAGATGGAGCGGCTTTCAATTGAGTACCGCAAGTAAATTGCGTTTGCTTTGGGTTTGCTTTGCCTCGCTCTGTGATTGGCCAGCAAAATTCGCGCCAGTTTTTCAACCAATAAGAAGCAAACAAAAACTAACCGCGACTTGCACGCGTGCAGTTTCCCGCACTTTGCGCCAGCTACATAATTGCTTCGCATTCTGATTGGTTCATTGAACTGTTTGCGTGTGTTGTGATTGGTCAAAGTAATTGCTCTGGCTTTGGTTTTACGACGCTCAATCGACAACCGCTGTACTCTGAGAATAGCTAGCCTGGCGTGCGTTTCTCCAAACCCCCGAAACTTTTAGGGCCTACTTTGAATGCCATAATTTTTTACGTATCTTAAAAACGAAGACGTTTCCGAGCATAGGTAAAGGTAAAGGTAGACCTTATTTAACGTCGGTAATTCCTTTACTCTCTAAATCGAGAGTATTCTCCCAGGAAGCCGACGGTGCGCTCATTTTACCCCCCTCTTTCCATCAGTGCTCCGGTTTAAGGGTATTTAAAGCTACTTAAGCTACACTGAAAGGAAAGAAGTCGAAACAAGGATGTGAGATCCAGGGATCGAACTCGGGACCTTATGCACCAAGGCCGCGCACTAACCGACTGTGCCACCCTTGCACCCTTGCATGACATTTGGCAATAATTTTCCTGTCTTGAAATCATAGTACAAGACCACAGACGACCCAGACGTTGTTTATGATTTACATACGTGACAGTATTGCGTTACGTTTTCAGCCATTTATGAAAATGGTTCGAAAATCGCTCTAAATTCAACTTGTAGTAAAGGATTTAAATAAAAGAAGCTTACCTTAGTCTGCGCTTGTGTTATTTTGAAGTCTTTGTGGCAGCTGAGTCGTTCTAAAGTCGTTCTAAAGCTATTTTGACGATTTAAACTTTTCCAGGTTTGCTTTCCAGTAAAGAGAAACGAAAGGCTGGCGACCTGGTCGGCCGACGGTACGCACTCGAAGCTCCATAAATTCCACTAAAATGCTCGGAGCTCGCCAAAATTGCCTCACGGCAGCCGTCGATAATTCTTCTTTCTAGTTGCTTCGCCTCGGATTCCAAGGTTTATCTTATCCGACCGAAAAACGCTCCTTTTCAAGCGCTGACTGCCCATTTCTGCTTCGTCTCGATCCGTAACGAGTTATCTTGGCCACGGATTTCAAAATCGTTGGCTTAGCGACCGCTCCATCACGACAAAGTCGCCCGCAACCGTAGGGAGGCACAGGTCAATTTGCTCTATGCAAATTGAACCGTATCAGGGTCCCTGGGAAAATTACACCGGAAACGGCGGGAAACTTACAAAAACATTCCGCTAACTCATAATCTCCTTCGCAGCCGCTCGTGCCGGAGTCACGCAACGCTCCCCGTCCCCACGCGTGGGGACGGGGAGTGTGAGACGAAGCAGAAATGGGCAGCCAGCGCTCGAAAAGAAATTTGGTCATTTGAGGCGAAGCAACTAGAAAGAAGAATTATCGACGGCTGCCGTGAGGCAATTTTGGCGAGCTCCGAGCATTTTAGTGGAATTTATGGAGCTTTGAGTGCGAACTGTCGGCCGACCAGGTCGCCAGCCTTTCGTTTCTCCTTACTGGAAAGCAAACCTGGAAAAGTTTAAATCGTCAAAATGGCTATAGAACGACTTTAGAACGACTCAGCTGCCACAAAGACTTCAAAATAACACAAGCGCAGACTAAGGTAAGCTTCTTTTATTTAAATCCTTTACTACAAGTTGAACTTAGAGCGATTTTCGAACCATTTTCATACATTCTCTTAAATGGCTCAAAACGTAACGCAAGACTGTCACGTATGTAAATCACAAACAACGTCTGGGTCGCCTGTGACAAGACCAGCTTATTAAAATGAGTGGATCGTAGTTTAGAATGTCTTCTCGGACCCGAAATGTTTCCAGGACTTTCGAGAAAAGGGTCCCTGGATCGGATGACTACACCCGACGGCGACACCGCTGTTCAAGGGCATAGTGGGCCGCGCACTACTTTCATGCTTTAGCCCTTGGATGTCACATAGAGTGAAACAAAGCGTTGTGTTACATGTTGCATTACATGCAACATGCTATAAAATGTGACTCAGTCACAAGAGAGGAAAGATAAAAGAATGAATTACACCTAATTCACACCTATTTTTCTTCTAATTTGTCATGGTGTTGTCCTCGGCTCCCTTCCCCTGACTTTTGCTCTTCTATTCTTGCCAGTGCTGCGTGAACGCGGAAACTTAGTCTGTTCTCAAAGTCATACCCACTAAAATTATCCTTTAACAGAAAAGAAAAAAGGAGTAAATGTATTTATCCTAAAAGGTGGTAAGCCGGCCCACTGATGTGGAGTCTACCCCAAACAAACGACAACCGTTCATTTTACTCCAACTACAAAAATTCAAAAATTCTAAAAACAAAAACCAAACACACACACATAACAGACAAGCAAACACACAAATTCAACAAACCTTGACTTTTTTAAGAAGCTCCTCTCCTTTGGCGCTAAACTGAAAAAAAAAGAAAAAAACAAAAAACAAGTTCTATCAAAATAGAAAACCATATTGAAAATTATTTTCAGATTCAATTGTGTGAACGGGCATAATAAATTAGAACTGTGAGAAGCAAGTTTTCCCAGCACTAAAACAGCTTGCAAACTAACACAGATTCTTTAACGTCACTTGCAAGTATTCCCCAACACATCAGCCACCCTCACAACAATAGCATGTGTTCTTAGAATTTGACTGGAACACTATTGACCAATCAAAACTCACCCTGTCATCCTGGGCATACAGAACACCAAGTTCATAGTAAGCAAACGGAGGGACGTGAGGATCCTGGGGCGACCGACCTGATTTGACTATGGCCTCCTGGAAAAACTGTGAAACAAACAGACACTATTTTACTAAGCGGTGTTCAGTGAAACAGACGCATTTACAACGGGAACAAGTGATGATCTCATCCTCAGCTTTCCATTCCGTTCTACTTTTAGCTGTTTGCACAGCAGTTCAGCGCTTACTTTCAAACTCGGAAGTTCCCTACGGCGTTCGGCTGTCGCCATTCATTCTTCGAATCCTGAGTAACCCAGAGTTTGGGCGACGATTTTCAGACTTGCCCACAAGTCGAGTTCACTGAGCACGGTGATCAAACTCGAGCGAGCGTGCGAGGAGCGTGAGCGAGAAACGACAATGAGAAGCGAACGACTTTGAGAAAATCTAACACATTTAGAACGGGAGTCATGGATAATCTGGTATTCATTTTTTAAGCACTTTTACGCACCTTAACAGCTAAATCAGTTTTCTTAAGGACTTGACAAGCTGATCCTTGAATGAGAGATTTGAGTGGAACCAGAGTTGAGCTAACTGGACATTCCTCAAGAGCTACAATTTTCAGAAAACAGAAAGAAACAAATTTGTTGCGGTTGTAACTACAATTAATACTTTAATGCTGAATGTGCAAAAGGATGCAATACAGTACAAATTTAAAGGTCCATACAGAGAAATGCCTCTCACCGGATAAAATTCTATTAAGGACTGTTACGTTGCAAGTGTAGAACGCCCGCCAAACGTACAGGAGTTCCAAGGCTAACAAAAGACAATCAGCTTCTGACGGAGGAGATTTCTTATAAAAGGCCGCCTAATGAATGAAAAAGGAAGGAAGAAACAAGGAAACCCGATTAATCAGGTACATCATAAATTACGATTGGCTAACAAAGTTAACAATGATTAAACTGAAACAAAACCGATTACTCCAACCAATCACAACGCAAAAAAGAAAATAGCGAAACGAGCCAATCAGAATGCGAAATAGATACATGTAGCCGGCTCCAAGCGCGGGAAAATGTGCGTGGTTAAGATACGACGTGTAATGATTTTGCATCCCACTGCCTGATGTACCTTGCTGGAAGTGTCATTCACGTACGGAGACCTCTGGGCTTTCTGACGCCGGTTTCTTCTGGCAGTCAATCCGTATAGAGCAGACAACACCCCGCAACCGGAGCCAAGCGCGGGAAAATGCGCGCGTGCAACCAGCGGTTGGGTTTGGTTTTGCTTCTTATTGGCTGAGATAGTTGCGCGAGTTTTGTTAACCAATCACAGAGCGAAGTTAAACCAAAGCAAACGCGAATGGGCCATTTGCGAGTTCGCTTGAGCCTCTATTCCAAGGCGAGTCAAAGTGCGAAAGTTTTGTGATGGTAATAAGTTCAGCGTTCCATATTAGCGAAAACTAATTTTCATTACAAAGACTTCGCACTTAGACTCGCTTTGAAATAGAGGCTCAAGCGATCTCGGAAATGGCCTATTAATTTCGACGCTCCAAGAAAAACCGATAAATAAGACAGCAAAGACTCTTTAACTATCTTAGTTAATCTTTGCAGCAACACACTACCTGCACTTCTATTTACGGAAAGCTCACCTTTCTTATAAGGAACAGCTCTAGAGGAGTTTTCTTCTTGACAAATTTAGGAACTAATTTAAACTGCGCCTGGGCCTCTGTTGTGCTACCTAAAATACCTATTGTGACTGAATACAGGAGAAAGAAACACAACAGAACTTAGTCATGATACTGTTAGAGGGGCTCAGCTCGGTGGGGCCTAATTTAGGGGGCTCAACTGTCACGTTGTTGCACACCACAATCTTCCATGGGAGGACACCCTCAGGACGGAGAAAGGTGTCCGTTAATGGGAACTGTCCTCTTAAGGGGGTGATACACTAGGCGATTTTATAAGCCGGTCGCGGCGATCGCCGATATTTGGGATGTCAGTAGCCTCCTTGCAGGCAGTAGTTTGTATACGCGCGAGAGTTCGAAGCCCGGCAAATCCCAGATCTTCCACTAACTCGTCCAATATGGCGACCGGATATTTGCCGGGCTTCGAACTCTCGTGCGTATACAAACTACCACCTGCAAGCAGGTTAGGCATGTCAGATATCAGCGATTAAATTCGCCGGCATTCGCCCAGTATGTCCGTTCTCACGATTTCCCCAGCGAATCGCCTGTAAAGTCAACCAAGCAGATGGGGCGATTTTATCATATGACTTTCAAAATGGCGGACAACAACGATGCTTGGAGCCTGGGAAAAAAGTTGCAGTGGCGAATCGCCATGATCGGCGTTAAAAATCACCTAGGGTTCTGTCCTTGTGTACCGGTTCACAAGAGCAGATACTAAAGGCCAAACAATACACAACAGCTAACCAATGACTCCTAAACAAAGAAAGAACAATGGTTACACGAAGACAGAACCATCACCGCCGCGATCGGTGTATACGCCGACCGTAATTCCAATTCGATCCGGATGAAGGACCTCCCTGAATGAGTGGAGCTTCCTTGGTAACTATTAAAAGAAAAAGACCACGCCACCGGGACTACCTTCAAAACTCTAGCTAGCGACAAACACTACGTTACTATGAACAGGGTCCGAAATTAACTTTTTTCTAAGGGAGCCAATTGGCGACTAACCTTAGTTTTTTTGGTTTGGTTGTATTAATTTTCTGTTTTACTCCAATAGTTTTAATTTACGTTAATTTATAGTAAAAGCACAAAATTTAAACTTTCTTTCACTTTAATTAAACAAAATGTTTCCATTTAACACAATATTATTACATACAGCTATTAAAGGAGAGACTCACAACAGCCGTGTAACGATAACATAGTCCTATCTCAATGAGCGTGTTTGTCAACGTTTATGCGAAGGCTTCGGATTTCTTTTTCTTATTATTTCCATTTAGCAGGAACTATACTGGTCTCCTGTAAAGTTCTGTGTACTAGGCATATGGGGGCCCTCTTTCAATACTTAGATTTAATCAAGTGTGCAACTCAAGTATCTGTTCTTCTCCGAAACGCAACGAAAACGCAATGACGAGATATGTTCTAGTGCCAGGCCGTCACGTTTTCGCCCGTGATATGCCGCTGAAACAATATGGCGCCGGGTAATTATGGCGATCGTAAAATTGTCGCTTTGTTTTATTATAATTCTCCACGGCAGCTTTATGTTTTCTTTTAAAAAAAGGCCATTTACCTTGAAATTCCAAATGCCGAGGGGACAAAAGGTTAGTCGCAAGCTGGCGACCAGTTCTAAATTTCTGGTCGCCAACGCTCAATTTTTGGTCGCATTGGCCACCAGTCAGTCGCAATGTCGGACCCTGCTATCAATCGTGAATTAGCGTTAAATTAATTGGGATAGCCAGGCTCAGAGTTCTATGGTAATATACCCTTTCGCTCACCATTTTGCTAATGATAACTTGTAAGTGAATTGTGGGTAGATCCAGCTCTCTGTGGGGACAAACGGCCATTTTAAGACGAAATTTGAAATTTGAAACGTTTGCCCCCACAAAAGACTGGATTTACCCACAATTAAATTAAAAATTAAAATCTACTGGAAATGATAATTACAAAATGGCATTAACTCAGTTGCATAACTTACCACCACAAAGATAAGCATAGTAGCTTTGTGACCACTTAGATTCTTCTTTCAACCTGTAAAACGAACAAGTATCGATTAAGAAAATCTTAAGTTTACTCAGAAGTCTGTGGTCTAGCATGGTCAAACAGGCTACGATATTATTTGGCAAAGCTACGTAGACGCGCCAGAAAAAACAAAACGTTGCGTGGGATTTGATCTTCACCTCTCCGTATACTCTTACCAGTTACACTGTCCTCTTACCGGGCTTAGCTCTAAAGTATTCAACTTCTTGCTAGTTATAGCTGAGAAAAAAAATGAAAATGCAGTTTGAAGTGATAAGCTTACTTAAAAAATGCTGGAAGAGCGTACTCCCATTCCAATCTCAACATGTGACACCAACCTGAAAAACAAAATTGGACATACGGACTTAACGCGAACAAATAGGCCATCTCCGAGTTCATGTCTGCCTCCTCTTCAAAGCGAGTCTAAGTGCGAAGTTTTTGTGATGGTAATTAGTTCTACTTTACATATGAATGAAAACTAATTTTCATAACAAAAACTTCGCACTTAGACTCGCTTTGAAGAGGAGGCAGACATGAACTCGGAAATGGCCTATTCGTGACGTCCTTGGAAGAGCAAAGACGAGTCCAATAATTATCTCAATGTCTCCACACCCCTCCCCCCCCAAAAAAATATTTAGATTATATTTACAACCCAGGATTAAAGCGGTTACAAGGATTGTGAATACAACATTTTACTGATGATCAGTTCCAAGTGGACTGTGGGTAGATCCAGTCCTTCGTGGCAAACAGTCGAATTACGTCCTAAAATGGCTGATTGCCCCCACAAAGGACTGGATCTACCCACAATCCAAATTATCATTAGCAAAATAGTGTACTCACAACAGGTCACAGCAGCTAGAAAGTACTGATCAGGCTCTGTATCAGTTGTTAACACGGCACCTTAGACGCAATGTATCAGCCAAATTTTACGGTTAGACTTGCCGAAATTTCCTCTTGCGAATATTTCCTATTAAGAATTCTCAGAAATTTCCTGTTCCGTTAGGCATTTCACATGAAACAGCAAATTTCCCGAATTTGCAACTTTCCAAAAAAAGGAACCAGCTCGGGAGGCTGACTGAATGTTTCGGAAAGAAAATTTTTCGAAATTTCTATTCCTGAAGTTTTGGCTCAATGGATCACACCCCCCCCCCCCCCTCCTTGTACCACATCTAAGCCTACACTCACCTATTTCATACTGACATATAAGTGCTATTTCTTTTTGTTCAACAGCAAATCGCATGGCCTGGTGAAACTCATCCAGAGCGACCCCTATATGGCCCTATTTAAGGCAATAATAGTAAAAGAGTTATACACCGATAAAATGAGAATCATTGTACGTCACAATAAACATCACAAAGTCTTGCAAAGTGTCCAGTTTCTGATGTGTCACAACACTGTTGTTATGTCAATGTATTGCAGTTGGGCTCCCTCTTTAAATATTATTAATTATTATTATTAATAGGACATCCTACTGCTTGATATATTACGCCCTTTGGAGCTAAAATCTTCAACAGAATAAAAAAAGAATCAACCCCCCTACCCACCCCACCCTCCTCCCCCCTCAAAAAAAAATCAGTGATTAATTTGCGCTCAAACCAAAACGAGCATTTTCTTCCATCTTTGAAATGGGGGGGGGGGGGGGGAAGGGGCGGAGGGGTGCTCTTAATAATTTTTCATTTGAATTGTCCAAGATTGTAGCCTTTGTTGTAGTGGGTTTCAACTCTTTCAAGCCACTCTTTTCCCTGAGTGACAACGTTTCTGATTCCATGGGCAGTCACCAGTCACTTTTGCTTTGAAATCTGTGGAACGAACTTGATTTACGAGCGGGGAATCGGCGCCCATGAAACTACCGGCTCGCGGATTCCCCGCTCGTAAATCGCGTTCGTTCCACAGATTTCAAAGCAAAAGAGAGACTGCTCGCAGTCTATCACCAAACAAATCGTTTGAGGGAACTTTCATCCCTTAGACTTACAGTGTAAAGGCAAATAATGGCTGGCTCTGGTAAAAGCAAAACCCTTTTAAGTTATAATAGTTTGTGTGACTTCTTGGTGGTTCAAGATTCCTCTTGGATAGAGTCAGCTTTATTTTGCAAGGTTCTGACAGACTCTACAGTCATTCTAATGCAGTCAAGAAATTCACCTTTAGTCTCGACACAAGCCCTTTGAAGAAAAGAAACACAGCAGAGCTGGGGTACTCTTGATAAGACTCTTCTAAGATAGCGCTTGCATTGGCCAGACCTATAAAATGAAGCAGCTGTGTATAGCAATCCCCAATCTCGAACTCTGACTCTAAAGTTTTAAGTCAGAGTTCCAGATACGTTTTGAGAAGAGAGAGTCAACAAGAAATTCTGAGCGGTCAAGTTCCCTCTGCTCCCACCAAACCATTAAAATTCTTCTATTAATTTGTCGGGTCATGTAGCTGACCTGAGACCCCACCTCTTATCTGGACCACCAAGAGTACCTTATGTATGTGGGAGATTTCAATTTGATATCATGGATGAAACTATGTGGGGCAACATAGTTTTCCACATTGTGTTAAGTGGCTTTAAGTCTTGCATGAAGATGTCGATATATATTTTTCAAATGTTCATACTCATTTCTTCATCACTCATGGGTTTATTATGAAACCACAAAATGACCAGAGCACTGCACCAGTACTGTAGGTCCGGGTTTGACCCCCAGTCAAGCTTGAGGTTTTTTCCAGGCTTTATTTTCACAACTGCTAATAGATAAGTAGTGTTAATAACTGGGGTGATCACTCACATCTTCATTACGTCAATATGCAGTTCAAATGTACCGCAATAAAAAAATTATCATTTTCATATATATTCATAGTTACTGAAGTCAGGAATGAATGTTTGCAAAACAACCTAAACAGACTTGGTAAGTAAATTACATATGACATACCCTCCTCATTGCTTCCTTCATCAAGGGCAACAAATGGTCGAACAACAGCATGGTACCACAGTAGAGTGAGCCTAAAATATTATTCAGATGAGTCTAAAATTACATGTTCCTGGTTGATACTGATATCAAGTATACGTCTGTAAAAGCGAAAATAATACAAACTGTAACCAAGCCATTGCAACGTTTAAATACATAAAACCATAAAAATTAATAATATAGACAATATAGATACATGTTACTTATGCTTTAGCTGCAAATCATGTCAACTGGCAACAGTTTAAAGGAGCACTGTCATGTTATATTGGCCCATTGCAAGATGCTGAAAAAAAATGTTTTTCAATCAGGAAAAACCCAAAAATAATGAAGCCGTTTATTTGTGACTGTGTTTCGCCCCATGTAAGGTAATCCAGAATCCAGGTAATTTTGGTCTGTGGAATCTGGAATCTGCGGCTTTGGAATCCGGAATCCAGGCAATTTTGGTCTGTGGAATCCGGAATCCACAGCATGGAATCCGGAATCCAAGACTCTCTTGGATTACCTTACATGGGGCGATGGGTTACTGCGCTCAGACTCTCAATACTGCCTTCTTACAGATGGCAAGGATGGAAATGGATTGCATTTTGAAACATAATTTTAGCCTACATTTTGCAAATTCTTGCACATCATCTTGAAGCTGACTGGCCAGGAATGTACATGAGTGTAACCCCCGATATAACGATCCTCTATATATTGATCTCCCTGGTATAATGATAAACATGCTATGTCCCAGCAAAAGTTACAGTAAAATATATGGGACAGAACCCCGATATAACGATCTTCGATATAACAATGAGTTTTTAGAGCATCAAGCATAAAATCTTCCCCAATATAACGATATTACAGTATCAGTACACAGTTACAATTTAAACAAAACATTGAATTTAATACAATAACATTATTACAGTAATCGAGTACAGTAATCTGTAATCTGTGCAAGTTATTGAAGCTGTCAAAGCAATTAGAGATTTTATTACATTGGATGATTCAGGTGAATGAGAGAGAGAATTCCTTTCCTCTGTTTCAGCAATGGAGGATGCATTTTCAAGATTGCAAATAAAACCAATGAGACAAACTAAACTTGAAAAGTACTTAAATTAATGAACAAGTGTCTGTTAAAAAGAAAAATAATGAACACGCAAACAGCATAAAGTAAGGACGATTACAGTGGCAACTTCAAATGTTTAAGTTTTGCTTTGTTTTGCTTTGACAATTCATACCAGACTTTGTTGTGTAACCTTGATAATGTCTAATGCATTGCAAATTGTTTAAGGACGTTGCTGCGTGCTTGATACGCTACATTTGTGAGTCATTTGATACTCATTACAAGTTTAATTAAACAATATGTTGTAAAAAAAAGTACATGTTAATTTTACCCCGATATAACAATAATTTTTTCGGTTATTTTCTGGTAATATTGTTATATTTGGGAGTCTTGATATAACAATACCTCAATATAACGATATAATTTCACTGCTCCCTTGGCATATCATTATATCGGAGTTCCACTGTACTATGGTTGACTATTCCTGCTAAAAATTGATTGGTTTTTTTGCTCCTAGATTTCAAGCAATGTTTCGGCAAGAGTAGAAGTCATTAAGTAGCATTTCTGCTAAGTTTGAGCCAGAAAACAGCAAAACTCCCATGACAATGCTCCTTTATAGAAAGGAGTGTTGTTACAGGATATCAAGTAGAGAGCTCCCACCCTTCACCCACATTTTCAAACTTTGATATTAAGTACTGAAAAGTCCAAAGCTACTGTCCTCCAAGTACTGAGTGCGAACTGGGCCATGAACGTAATATTATGCATTTAATAGTATATACCACACAAGTGAATAATGTTTTTTGTGCGTTCTGATTGGTTAACTCAGAGGTGATTTAGCAAAGCACTATTCACCTTCGAGCAGCCAAAGAGAAACAAAACGGCCATGCATTTTGGGTTCTGAAGAGGAAATTATTTGATTAAATGCTAGTTATTCAACTTGTGTGGTATATACTAAAACAAAATTATTTTATTCACCTCTGTTAGTGTTGGTGAAGGTGGTGGATATTTACCTCGCTGCTTCCCAACTTGATAAATATCCCCCAGTATTCACCTCCACTTCAATAAATAATTGTTAACTATTTTCCAGACTGGAAAATTGCCAAGGAAATGAAAAGCCTAGGAATAGCCACCCTGGGCATTATAGCAAACAATGCCTTTATGGTAGGAAGTATGAAATTTAAGTACAAGGCACTTGGGAAGTAACAACACCATTTTCCCCCTCATTTTCTTGTTTTATCAGTGAATCGTAGCCGGCAAAACCGGGAAATTAAAGTAGCTGGCGATATCGCTGGATGCTGACACTTTTTGACAAACCCTGTATCTCCTCCCTTCCCACCCAGCCCCCACACCCAAGGACCCCCCCCCCCCCACCCCTAAGCCTTATCACTGATCTTGCACATGATCATGTGAATGATGATGATGATGATGACTAGTGATGACGAAAATGATAGTGATGACGCAGGTTATACAGACAATACCTTGCTACAGGGGCTTTCATATCTTCACTCTGGCTTGCCAAGTTCAACGCCTGGATTCCAACGTCCCTGTTTCCTGAGAAGCCAAGAAGGTGGCAGAACTTTAGCAGCTTGGGAGGAACAAGCGAGATGGCCAAATGAAATAAACCATAGCCACATGATACTGCAGACTGGAGGTGTTTGAGAGCTTCTGGACTGATGGCTTCAGCGCTTTTCTCATTTACAGTGAGATCATCCAGGGGGAACGTAATGTCATCAGGGTCCAGGGGAGAGACCACACTGACTCCTTCAGACTATTGCAAAGAGAGGGACAACAAAGAAGTTATCACCTATCCTTAGAACTATCTTTGAAAAAGACCAGCATCTAATTTTCCCTTACAGAAATCACTACATGATCAGATATACAAGTCACAGGGATGAAAATGATAATCACCAGAGATGAATGTCTTAATATTAGAATACATTAATTCTTGCAATTGAGGGGTTTACTGTGAATTAAGGACATACATCAAAAAGAGTTGATAAATGTAAATTGACCACTGTATAGGGATTCTAAAAGCTGATGTTTCGAGTGTTAGCCCTTCATCAGAGCACAATTCTTCAAAGAAGGAAATTATGCTGGCTGTGTCAGTGTACAGCTGTATATCATTACAATCATGTACCTCGTCCAAAGCTTCTTCAACATCATCAAGATCAGATTGCAGGTCAGCTCCATTTC
The DNA here is from genome assembly GCA_948470475.1 of Galaxea fascicularis. NCBI lineage: Eukaryota > Metazoa > Cnidaria > Anthozoa > Scleractinia > Euphylliidae > Galaxea > Galaxea fascicularis. The sequence continues at coordinate 7,544,486 of OX419337.1, forward strand.
CAACCCCTCTCAGTTCAGGAGCCCACATCAAAAATGGTCCACCAATGGCACTGATCTCACAGTAGCACTTATCATAGAGTTTCCATGCTCGTCGCATCAGGTATCCACCCTTGATATAATCTGTAATCCCTGCAATCACAATAATTATGGTTACTCATGGCTAATTATTAGTATACTCATCCTGTTGAATATCAATCCTGTCATAGCCTCGGTGTCCCATTATAATTATTTTCAATTTCATTATCAATATCATTATTCCAGGGGAGGGGAAAGGGAGATAGAAAACACTTCTATGTTGCTTCATTCTAAGGAGACATAGCATTATTAAGGCGACTGTGTTTATTTATTTATTTATTTTATTAATTGATTAATTAATTAATTTATTTATTTATACAGGCTAGTCCAATTCAGTTATGGCTGGTTTACATGTAAATGGAGGCCTGTGGTAAATAATTATATATGATGCTAGGTTTCCAAATACCATTTAAGACCCTTTTTCAATTTTGTGAGGGATATTTCTTGCCTTAAGTTGCCAGCTTTTAGAACTCATTCCACGTTTTAGCTCAGACTGTTGTAGTGAAAACAACTTTGATATCTTACTTTATTTACATGAAATATGTATTTCAAAGACTTTAAAAGTATCACAGTAAACCAAACAACTAAACATTACATTCTACAAATATTATAATGTTCATCAGCTTGTAATAAAAAAGCAGGAAAATAAATCATTTGGTGAGCATGTTTATTTATAATTGACTTAAAGTTATTGTCCACAAATGACGTGCTTATACATTAAAAACTAAGCAAAACAAACTTATTTAATATTTAAACCTTGTTTGAGGAAGGTCAGAAGAGCCATGTAAAGTTCACAATCAGCATACAAAATCTGTCTCATCAGTTGCTCGTCCCGTCCCACCTGTGAACTCTTCCTAGCTGTGTTTTCCACACAACACACTCTTTGTGCCCTCTTGAGGTTTTCAAGGGCTCTGTCAAGCTGATCATCTTCAAATGTCAGAATGGCTTGCTAAGTGGAGTAGAAATAAAAAGAGTTAAATAAAATGAAACAGGATAATATTACATCCCCCAAGTCTGACTTGCTGACCAAGCAAAAGTAAATCAAATATTGGCAACAACAATGCAAAAGGGAAACTCACGACAAAATCCACCATTCCTGAACCAGCACTCATAAGTGGACTGCCATCACTAAACAAGAAAATGATCAAAATACATGCAAATCTCACACTTGGAATTATCATACCACTATATTTATATGAAGAAACAGGGATAATACAGTCACACCTTAATTATCAAGACTTTCATGACCCCAACAAATAGTCTGGATAATAAAGAGTCTGGACAATCAAAACTAAATAAACTAAAATGTATGAGATGGTACATAGCAACAAGTTTACAATGCATGCAACTGCTTAATATGCTGTTTGAAATGATGATATAGTTTTTAGGGTTCTTCATATTTGCATTTATTTATTAATATAATATCCATGAAAAATATGGGACCTGAGGAGGAAAATTTTACAGTTTGGACAATTTAATGATAACAATTAATAATTTAATCATGTATAGCACAGCAAATCATAGGTAGACGCTCTTGCGCGCTTTATAAAAGTCATAAAAAATTAGAAATAAAATTGATATGGATAAAACAAATAAATAGAATACAAAATTACTTAAATACTAAAATTGGTTTTAAATGGGAATTAGTTAATTAAATAATTTATAGGTCAAAGGCAATCTTAAAAAGATAAGTCATAAGAAGTTTCTATGGAGGCTCGAAAGGGTTTTTCGTTGATGTAGCAAAATGATGAAAGATTACAAAGAAGGATATTTAATGGTGCAGGCAAACTATATCTCTCCTAATGGAACTCTATTGTTGGGCTATATTTTAAAGGTGCTTATGACATCATATCACTTACCATGGCAATGCGTCAGGTCCACAAAAAGGTCCTATAAATGCCAGTTTTTGAAAATTATCTGAAAAACTAATTAGGTGACCTACCGTTTTTATTTTTTTGTTGGCCATGGGAAGCTCCCTAAATTCTTTAACTTTTCAGGCAGTATGAAAAAAATTTATCGAGTAGAATTTAAGATATTTAAAAAAAACATGTTTTATGGCTTGCAGAAAATTCTACTAGATAATTTTCCTCAAAACTGTTATATTTGAAGTGTCATTGTGAATGGTGCGACTGCATGCAAAAAATCAAGATAGGTCACCGAGCAAAATTTTAAGATAAAAACAAAAATGTTTTTGGCAGATTTTATTTCCATTTTGTGCGATTTTACGCAGTATTTAACTTCCGGTGTGCTTGATTTTGATTCATTCAGCTGACGCGTGCATCTAAGTTATGGCGTGTGCAGATTGCGTGTGCGCATGCAGCTAAAAACCCTTTTCAGCCTCCTTAAAAGAGTTAATGCTAGCAGAGTGGATCTAATCATATTTGGAAGATTGTTCCAAAGTGCGGGTACAGAAAAACTGCGATCACCAAGCATGTGTAGGGTTTTTATCCTGGGTTGTTGCAGTAGTGTTTAAGTAAGTGTTCAAGTGTTTAAATAACAAGTATGGTACAGTAATGATAAAAAGCATGTATAGATTCCCCATTTCAGTCTAATACCAACATTCTTGTCCCCAGAAGCTGCAATAATTCTTTTGGTCAGCACCAAGAATAACAACCTCAGTGGGCAGTTCCAATTTCAAGTCCACAATTCACAGACTTCCAGTTGTTCAGTGCCCATCAGCTTCTCACATTATGTACACAGATTTCTGTTGTTGGATGTCCTAAATGACAGCTGCAGCTGCACTGATATCTGGCCGTAGCTTCTTGATGTTTGTAGGAACTGCCTTTTGGACTCTACTGCTGTCATTTATTTTTTTTGCCCCTTCTGGAAGCTGGTGAGAAGTGAAGCTTGGACTAACAGCAGCTGATTTACTTTGTTTGCAAGCCCAAATCAATGATTCCTGATGCTTCCTCATGTGTTTTAATATCGTCACCACAAATTCTTACCAATAAAGCACAGTTGGCTCTGTTGGTAACTTTTTGGAACCAGACTGCTGAGGAGTATGGAGCATACAGTGTAGTGCCTGGTGCTGTGGTCTGCCCTACACCATTAAATAACATCTGTAGGGGTGGTGTCATGTGTGACAGGGAGTGATGGGGGGTTGATGGGGGTATTAATTGCAGGGTGGTAGGGTTGGGGTATTAGAAGACTGGACAGGAGGGCAAGAAGATGATGGGGAGAAGGGAAGGATTAATGAGTCATAGTTGTTTAATCCACCCCCCCCCCCCCCCCCCCACAAAAAAAAAAAAACATGTGCAAAAAAGGAAAACCCCTTTTTTAGACAGTTGATAGAAAAATAACCTAGGTAAATTTTAAAATTACTAAGGTCAAAAAAATGACAAAGTTAAAATTAATTTGACCTGTAACATTTACATGGTACTAGTAACAAGGTTCTGTACTGGTGAGAAAATCTCAAATTTACACAGTGACCAGGTAATGAACTTGCTCTTAGTCACACTTGTAAGTACTGTTATTAATAATGACATGTAAACACATGCAGAGCAACATAAGGCAACCAGTATCTATTTCCAGTAGTATGTAGTTTGTGGCAACTGTAAGCACATTGTAATTACTGTAATTTTTTGTTTTGCTGTTTGTTTTTGTTGATTCACACGAAATAAAAAATAATTCAACTCTCAAAAAAAAAAAACTATATTTCCAGACAAAAGTGGTGAACATAAGAGTCTACCTAATCTCACCACCAGCAGTGCTTTCAGTAGCTGGACTGCAGCGGGTATTCTGTTGAAAGTCAGTGGTATTTTTATACCACATTCAAGTCAAAAATTCAGTTGAAATTCTCCTGGACTTCTCATATTACTCCACCAGGTGTTGTTCTGAGGCAATCACCTACTTCAAATCTTATTGAAAGCACTGCTGCAAGTTAAAACCTTTTTAAAATCCTTAAAAAGCTTTAAAAAAAATGTCTTTTCAAAAAGAGAAGAATATGATTAACAAAACGTGGTTGTATCAGTTTAGTTACACTGTACTTCAGTCTGTTAAATGTTGTAATTAGCTGAAGTTTTTCTTTTTTTGAACGCAATAATTAAACTTAAAATGTTATAAAAGTAGAGAATTTTACTGACAATTGAAACTGCCCAAGCTTATTTTAATTCAAAACACGGCATAAAGTGCATGATCTCCAATTTTGCTCACTATCAAATGCTTGAAATAGAAGTGCCGCAAAAAGGCTTTAAAAAAGTCCGCGAAAATTAATCTCTTAGTTGAAGTCTTTCGTCGCCGTACGTACTTAATTTGCAAGTCTCAAATTAATGGAGTTAAAATATTACCATGTAAACGAAAACTAAAATATATTTTCAATTCGTTCGGGATTTAACTTGAAAACATCTGTTTGGTTTTACTAACGAAGAGGTCAGTTTTCCTTAGAAGGCATCAATATATGTGATCAATGTGGGCTTCTAAAGCTCATCAATATTTTATGCTCAAGTTGGAAAAAAAATTGCTCCTCGAAACCATCCTTGCCATATGAGGTCGCGTAAACGATAATAAAATTTCCCATTGTTTACGTGTTTTGACTTCCCATACCAAGTTTCTAGATAAGAAAGGCTATTTCTTTTATTTACAAATCGTAGCTCTCTAGATTCACTGGATGATGATGTGTCATTTTCTTAGGTGCAAAGCAAATTCAAGTTTATAATCCACCGTAACAACAGTCGTGGAGGTACGGTTGCGTAATTAATTTACAGCCGATGATAAGACTTAGAAGTACGATGAATTTACACACTGATGGCAATATCCTCGCCTAAAAGATTGCATTCAAGGTTACAAAACTAGGCCACCAATTGTGAGAAAGTTACAGAATAAAATATAATTAATATTATGCGTAAAAATTAAAACCACCGGTTTTAACACGGAAAATCTTCATGAAACAGAAGATCATAAAAAATAAATGCACGAATAAACAAAACGCTTCTTCTGAAGTCGGTAACAGAGTAGTTTCTGCAAATTTAACAAAAAAACGTGGATAATCATCTACTAAAAGAGTACTTTAAAACACGCATTAGTCAGCGAGCAAACGTGTGACTAACCTGTGACTTCGAAAAAGCCTTTGTGATTCTTCAAAGCCATTGTTTAGGAGAAGGTTTATCCCATCTCTAGCTAGACCATGATATTCCCAAAACCCTGCTAACGACTTTGAGCTTTCATCTTTGAGTTCCTTGCACTCATTCCTGTTCGGATTCATAGGGAAACCAAAGCTCAAGTGAGTCTCAATAACTGCATTCGTGCCAGATCAAGAATTACGCGACAATATCGGCAGAACTCGCGCCATGTTTTGATTCTGCAAATTTTGTTATTTGAGAAGCTGAGAACTGCAAGGCGTTCTATGATTGGTCGCCTGATTCGCTTGAGTGCTCACGAAGATTCCCGAAATCCATTTTCGATGTTAACCGAAGATCCTACGAAAACGTTAAGGCATCATGGGATTTCTATCTCACTCAGGCAATCCAATATGGCGTCCGTTGGACCAAAAGTTGTGAGACAATTGTCCTTCTTGCAGAAGGTTAAAAATGCTTTTCAGAACTGGTATATTTATGCTTGTGGCTACAGACAATTGGGTAAGCGGTTTTCCTTATCGTCATATGTTTTAAATAAAGCAAAGTCCTGAAAAGGATGACGGAATTCCTTCTATCCTACAGCTGTACGCGAGCTAACAGTACTTATGATTCGCTCGATCAAAAGTCTTAATTTATGCAGTGCTCTTTTAAATGTATCCAGGAAAAATAAGTTCAAGTTCCTGAGTTTGAAATTTTATTTCAGTTTAGGCTTGTAGTCGTCTGCTGAGGGCCAACATCCAATAGCCTGAATAGCTATGAGTTCACACATAAGCTTAATTAATTTTGCTTAAATTTATTGGAATACGAAGTTGTTATGTAACGAACATACGTACGCGTGTACATACATAGATACATACTAGATTTCCCACTTGTTGGTTAGTTCCGACGTTAATTTCATCTGAACCGATGAAATCAATTATTTGGACATGTTTTTGTCTGTATTTTGCGCCTGCAGACACCCAGACAAAGAGACACTATTGGTATCCTTTTCATTCCTATATTACTTGGGTTCACTGTATTTTTTGCATAGCAATGGCCGAAATATCAACAATTGTTGATACCCTAGTAATATAGGAATGAAAAGGATACCAATAGTGTCTCTTTGTCTGGGTGTCTGCAGGTTGTCTGAGCAAAAGTCACAGACTCATGAGTTATTGATGCACAGAAAATAGCCTGCAGTTAATAAGGATTGGAACAAAATGTTATGGGCTGGTTTGTAAAAGAAGCCAAACCTAGGCCCAAATGTCTTTTGATGTAATGGCAACAGTATTACAGTGAAATGCAAAAAGTTGTGAACATTAAGAGCCATTTCTGTATTGTATATTCAGTGCTGTCAGTACCTTTTTGAAGTAGGTGGGGATATACAAAGAATAGCCAGAGATTCGAGTTGCTATAGTGAACTCAACATGCTGATTTGCATCAAACTAGCTGGGGATACGCCTCAAAATATTAGGGGCAAATCCCTGGCCCCTGGCCCTTAATGACAGTCCTGTTTATTGGTCTTCAACCAATCAGACGTGTTTTGAAACCACAAGAAGAAACCACTGACCACAACAGTGATTGAAGTTACAAATTGCAGTTCATCCATCTTGTATTTGATTAGTTTTCCTTTGCAACACACTAGACATTATCGGTTTACTGAGTTTCCTAGCAATGTACACTTGGGAATGTATAGTGCACTATTTTAATGGAAAGAGTCTGTGTATGTTCTGGAATGTGCCAATTATGTCTTGTCAGAGAGAGAAAAGTCTATCATTTGTATTAATAATACTAGTACATGTAATTTTATCATTAATATTTGATACAGATTAAGGACACGTTTTAGACTAATCACTGCAGGTCATATTAATATTTTAGCAAGTTAGGTGAACAAGTCTCTCTGTCAGGACATTGAACTCTCTGTACATAAGCAAATTTCCCCAAAAATCGATTTTGCTGGTTTTATTTTGTGGGTTTCAATGTATTTTTGTCCCAATGGAAACAGAAGGAACCGTCATTTTCCTATGATACACTGTAAGATACATGTACTAAGGCTGGTATTTTTTCCCGCTCATTTATGGCCCAAGGGCAAAGCACGCGGGTGATAAAAGAACGGGAAAAAACGAGGATCCATAACTTACATATACAGTACAGACCGAGAAGTATCTCTGAGGTTAATAAATTGGGCAAGCGTGAAAGGAAAATTTCAAATTTAGCAGGCCGTTCAGTAAAGTATGGCCTGCTAAATTGACCAATCACGGCACATGTGCTAACTGAGAGATACATGTAATAAACTGTTATTTTATCTCAATTTTGTAAGGAAACTAAAGCCAAACACCAATCTTGTGCATGCAAGGTTACTTTGTCTTGTGATAATCCTTCCTCAATGGAATTTTGCAGGTCTTCGTGCTGAGGATTTGTTAATGGATGACCATCCAGATATTGTGGAGGCCATAAAACGTCTTCCACAAGATGAGCAAGATCTGAGACTGTTTCGTCTGAAGAGAGCATATGATTTGACAATGAAGCAAATCATTCTGCCAGAAGATCAGTGGACAAAACCAGAAGAGGTATGATGAGAAAACATATTATAATTTGTTTATTTTAACAGCATTAGCTTTACTATCTTTCTCTGCTTCTCTTGGCAGTCTCTCAGCAGCTTTTACTGTTGAGAAACAGAGGAAGATTCAGGAGGCACCAAGTGTCTGTTTTAGGCAATAGTTTTTCAGGGGTTTCATTAGTTGAAGAAATACAGGAGGAGGGTATAGAATTCTTAGTACAGTAGGTGGTTACCGCTGAGATTTCTTTGGTTTGCCCTTTTCAACACCTTAACAATAAACATGGTACTGTGTTCAGAGTATACAGGTGCCCTTACCAGGGTCCCGGCTTCTACAAATAATATTATTATTTAACTATGAATGTGAAAATTTTTCCACCCACTTATTTTTTAATCCTGGCTAGAACACTGACAGTTAAATACAGTATTTGCATTATCATGATGATGGTGAACTTGATTGATGTGTCAGTAGTTTGTAGCTGAGGAGAAGATTAAATGTGGACAAGTAAATTCCTGAAATAAGAAATTGTTGTAACGTAAGTTGTGAAATACAAAATTAATAAACATTCATTAAATTTTTGTTTTACAGGACACAAGTTATCTACGTCCGTACATTGACCTCTGCAAGAAAGAGAGAGTGGAGAGGGAGAAATGGGACCATCAGTGAACACTTGTTTTTTCATTGTCTTGGTTGAATTTCTTATAAACATTTCTTGTAAATTAACTTCAGTTGTGAATTTGGGATTTTTCATGGACTAAAACAGTTGTACACTGTATGCTTGTGTGAAGATTATTTAACATTCAACATTGTTAGGTGATCTTTGTCAGAAAAATGTGTAAACAGAAATGAGCTCTGTGTAACTGAAGTTTGATTGAATTTGAAATAAAATACAACAGCAAGTTATTTGTGGTTTTGTCTTCTTTAGCTACATTCTCTGAAAACTGAGTTACTGTTATCCAAAGAACAAGAAACTGTCCAACCCTATCAGATATCTTTAACTTCTTGCTACATTAAAGATACATGTATGAATTTCAATTTTGAATTTTTTTGTTGGGTGGCCCTGAAAAACCCTTGCCCTCTTACAGTGGAACCCCGATTTTGCAATATTCCCGATTTAACAATCAACATTCTGTGTCCTGGAAAAAGTTACAGTAAAATGTATGGAGCAGAATCCAGATTTACCAATGTTTAGTTAAACAATTTTCCCAGTATAATGATGGAAATCTAGTGACCCAAGCATAAAGTTTTTCCTGTAACAACGACTTATTACTATTATTACCATGAGAGTGAAAAACATTACACAAAGTTTTATTTAACTACAGTGATCCTTTGTCCTGCAGGGCATAAGACAATGTTCCATGAACAGGTACCATGTTGTGAAGATTTATTGATTTTATTAATTGCACTTGGGAGAATTAATTATTGACCACATCCCGATATGACAAAGCAACTAATGATAATAATATTATTAGCTGCTTTGCCACCAAATGTTACATTGGGAGCATGTTTACAACAATATCCTGATTTAACAATAAATTATGATTTTACTTTCCCCTTGCCATATTGTGAAATCAGGGTTGCTCTGTACATAATCTCAGCAACACTAGGATTGTAAGCATCTACTAGGATTAGTCAACAGTTCATTCCAGATCAACTGTTTGCCAGAGAAACCTGACTGGGTAGAACTAAAGAGTCTCAGTCTGCAGTTGATAGTTCACCACTAGCAACATTAAAAAAAATAATTAGAGCTAGATGAAAAGCTCCCTTAAATTCTAATCCTACTGTGGATTGGCCATAAGTTTGGTGAGACTAGCCATCTTTTCAGAGGTGTTGTGCTTCCTCTTATATTAAGAAAGTCAAAGAAAGTCATGAATAAAGGAGGTTCGTTTGTAAAGGAACTGTGGTGCCGCATAAGTGGAGGAGTCTTACACAAAAATTTGGTATTATCATCTAAATTCGCCACGGTAACCGATTCAAAAAGCTGACGTTTTGAACTTTAGCCCTTCAGAATGAACCAACTTTACTTACTTTAAAACAATAAAGACAAAACATTGACAAAACATTTTGTCACAATATGGAGCAATCACTTGCATGCCCAATTAAGCACACAATAATAGATTTTCAACTGTTTTTGGTCAGTTTATCATCCCAGTTCTCATTTATTCACAATCTTGAATTTATTTACAATGTCTTTCAAAAATACATTTCTGGGTGTTAAAAGTCCCTGCAGCCCCTTCTAATTGAAAATAATAATCCAGTTAGAACACCTACAGTTATGACAAGGCCTAATCAGAGGCATTCATATCATATTCATGTTAAAAAATATATAATTATGAAAATCTAAAACAATTGTTACTAAAACAAGGTCCTGATTAACCACACAAAAACAACTGGTATCAGATAAAATTGTTCCTTAAAAGCCACACTGTAAATTACCTCCTGACATTGGACAATGTTTGGAGGTATTATAATATATATGCAACTAAAGGATGCTGTTTAACCTTCAACTACCAGGAGAGATTACTAAAACAAGGTCCTGATTAGCCACACAAAAACAACTGGTATCAGATAAAATTGTTCCTTAAAAGCCACACTGTAAATTACCTCCTGACATTGGACGATGTTTGGAGGTATTATATATGCAACTAAAGGATGCTGTTTAACCTTCAACTCCCAGGAGAGATTGACATGTAACATCTCGCAATTTCAATACATTATAAAGCAAACAGGTTATGAGAAAAGACAAATTTATCAGTTGGAGGGTTTACACCACATTCTCTTATACTGTAAGTAATTTACAGGGAGAAATGCTAATCATATCTTAGGAGTTAAAGGTTAAGGCAAGATTCCTGCTAACAAGATGCTGCTAAAAAGTTCCAAAATAACTATCCATTTTACAGTTGTGTGTTCAGTGGCCTGGCCTTTGTGTAGAAGCAAAGCTGAAGGTGGTCTTGTTTCTATCTTTCTCAAGCAAATGTTGACTAGTTAGCATAACAACAACATACAGATAATTAAATTCCATTCATGTGACCAGCAGCCATATTGGTTCAATAAAACAAAAGGAAGTACTTGCATAAAACCAGAGTTCAGTTCCCAGAGGGTTAGCTTTGTACACCAACATGGCCACTGTTCCTTCGCTTTGGTGCACCAACATGGCTGCTGTGATGTCATATGATCACATGATCTATAACTAACCATAGAAACTATTAATTAATTTGTTTCTGTTAACCTTAAAACTTAATGTGGAAAAACAGTACTAAAACAACAAACCAAAATCAGTGCTTGCTAAGGAAATCTTGCAAATGGTACAACACTCACCTACTGTAATGTCATTCATGGCAGAAAGTTTAATGACTTGAAGCCCTCTAAATTTGTACTGTAAGGCTTACACAGCCCTGCAGAAGAGTGCTTATGACCCTACCAAGACTAGAAATTACAACTGACCAACTCTATGTTGGGTTCACTATGCTCACAAATGGAAAATTGAAACTTGGACTACCAACAATAAAAATAGACCACATTATTTGAAAAAATTAAAAGAGTGGCGAATAATATTGCAAAAGACAGTTCTGACTGCACGTAAAATTAGATCTATTGTAATTGTAACCCAACCAAAAAACTCTCAAAACATCTGTATGTAAATACACCTGTAAATAAAATGTAAGTATACAACATGATTGAAAAAGATGTGTGTCCCATATATCTTACTAACAAAGTATGAGGGCCATACTGGGAGGATATCAGCCGGAGATCTTCACAGTATTGACTGAGCGCAGTGAGGTCTGTACAAAAAAGACTGAGGGCTGACATTCTCCCAGTAAGGTCCTGAGCAAGCTTGGTTAATAAGAGATTTATTACATAACTGAAGACAACGCAGGAACAACGTGGGATCATTTGGGACAATACCCGGTCCAATACTTAGAGAATATCCGACCGGCAACAGAGCAATTTCATTGGTCAATTTTAGTTATTGGCCCTCTGAATGCCTAAGTCGTGTCATAAATACACATATCAGCATTTAATAATTAACTGGCAAAACAAAATTAACTTTGTGTTCAAGTGTATGTAAACCGCATGCCATTGGAAATTTTGGGCATTTATGCTTTGGAATAAAACCTAATTGTGGTAATGACTCCACGACTTTCTGAGAGTTAAGCAAAGAAGTTTGACAGTCCAGGACAATCAATACCAGTGGTCCATGTTCTTTCTCCTGCTGCAATAATATTATGCAACAACACTTTTTTCTTGTAATTATTTCACTCCATCCAAGTGAGAACACTGTATGTGAGCCACAGCATTAACTTTGCCCTTTTTGGGTGGCTCTGACCTCGAAAATAATAAATATTATAATAATTATTTTCGAGGTGAGACATACTGTAAAATACTATTCACTGTTGTTCACAGGGCTTCCTGCTTCATGTCTGGCCCTTTTCATTCCTGACAATGAATGCCTAATGGCAAGCATTGTAATCAAGGGGAGGAAGCTCCCTTTACCTCTTTGCTTAAGCTCCATTAGAACAATAGTACCCTAACAAAAACTTGCTTGTTAACAGCATCCGCTTTTCTGTGGTTCAGCAGCAGGAATATTTCTATAATCTTTAGTAGTTACTGATGTATTGTTTGATAGTGTTATTGAATCTGGATCCTTTTGCACACTTGCCAAAAAATTATTAGCTCTTTCATTCTCCAGAATCTGCAAGGAAAGAAATTGGACAATAATCAATGGTGTTAACTTCATTATCCTTAAACAAGCAGGGTTTTTTTTTATACCGGTATTTATAATAGAGTCAGTTAATAATTATGTAATTTAAGTTGAGCAAATAGGCAGCTGGTATATCAAGGCATAATTATCATGATACAAAAATATTTTCAATTCAAATTAAGTGTCCAAGGTGGCTGTGCTTGCAAGAAATTTAAGTAATTAAATTTATGCAAATTACAAGCTTCGCGAGTTAAATATTGTACAGTAACAGAAACCCAGGATGCTCATTGTGAATTGAAAATGTTATTCTATGATGACAATTCTTTGAACAGAGAAAAACTGATGTCATTAAACTTTCGTATTTCTTCAAAAAGGTTGAAGAAAAATGTGGAAATGAACAAAATGCGCCTTTCAAAATTTATTTGCAATTTATTTGAAAATGCTCTTACAGATTTTTTTCTAAATTGGGCAATTCCAGAAAATATCCATACCTATACCACGGACGGCTTTTAGGATTTCCGAAGGGAAGGGGGGGGCGTTCTTTGAACTGGAATTCTGAAGGAATGGGGGGTATTTAAGATTGGAAATCCGAAGGCATGGGGGGGGGGGGGTTCACAGGTGGGATTTCTAGAGTAGAAAGAGTATAGTGAGTTCCTTGAAAATGCTACTGTCGTCGACTTTTGCAGTTCGTAAATAAACCACGAACGTATGATTGCGGAAGCAGAAAATACCATCGAAGACAAGCATCGATTGATCAGACACGTATTTACGCTCATAACTTATAGAAGTGAACAGTAAAACGTGGGTTTCACATTTACCATGATGAATTTCTTGTCAAGTGAATAAAATCTGAAAATGTACCTTACTTACCGCTTGCAAATTTTTTGATACTCCGGTCTCCTGCCCGATAAACGACAAAAAACTCGTACCTGTCCCTCGCTTCCAAGGAACGCCTGTCAGATAATTATTAAGCATTCGGACCGCCGGACGGCAATCAACCGAAAGATTTTAACAGTCTTTTGAGCTATTTTGCTTTGTGAACGTCAAAACAACACAAGAAAACAAAGAGGAGGAAAATTACTGTTTAGTGGTGTTTTTTATAGCCAAATTTAGACTTGAAAAAAAGGGTTGCACAGCCTGGCCACACGCGGTAGGTTTTTCTTGTTGCTGAAGAGTAAAGCTTGTCGCCTGGCGCCGCTAGATCACAGCCTTGGGGAGGCATAAATTCATGTTCGTTTGTTCATATAAACATTGCCAAGCCAAAATGTACCTCCAAAAACCCCCTGGAAATTCTGAAGGGTACGGGGGGTTCGTGATTATGGAATTCTGAGGGCATGGGGGGTAACGCATTCTGGAATTTCCGAAGGCAAGGGGGGGTTAAAACATGGAAGCCGTCCGTGGTTGGGTATGGATATTTTCTGGAATTGCCCAATTTTGGGCTACAGGTTGTCAGACTAGAGTAGTTTACACTCTAAAAGTTTTGTTATAAAAGGCCTGACTGGATATTTAATATAATTCCACTGTTTTAAAATGAGTGGCCTTACGTTGGCAATTGCTTGGAAACTGACAAGAAAATAAACTTTCACTATATGCCAAAAAGATATAATATTATTAATAATTTATTGTAGTTTTGGACAAGAAAAAAGAAGCGTACAAGTCTTCTATAAGAAATTTTGATTTCAAAATGTACACCCCCAAGCCAAAAAAACTGCTGCAGGTCTCCTTAAATGGGAGTGGGTTTGAGGATGGGGTGGACAAGTGAATCAAAAGCAGGGTCCCTTTCCCTGCTGAGTTAACACCAGAGGTAGCATTGAGACTGCAACTAGTTGCAAAATTGTTGAGACATTCGCCATCAAAAACGTCTCTTCTTTCTCTAAAACGCTGCTGCTAACAAATCTGTGACATGCAATACTCACCCCCTCCCTCTCCCCCTTTCAAAGTTGTTCCTCAAAGTTTCAAGCATGGTGCTGCGCCGTTAACAACTTTGATAGGAGGGGGAGGGGGAGGGAAAGCGGAAGATCATGGAAACGTCATTCAAGGCCAAATGGCGTACAGTGTCTCAAGTATTTTTGCAACTCGTTGTGGCTGATATCAGTCAGTCAGTCAGTCAGTCAAATTGACTGTGACCTTACCTTGGAAACAAGATGCTTTGCAGCATCAGAAATATTGATATCCTCTTTAGCTGAAGTCTCAAACCAGCCAAGAAATCCTTTGTCAGTGCAATACTCATCCATCTGGCTAGCATTATTAACTAATCCTTCTTTAGCTTGATCACACTACCAAATCAAAGTAAGATCCAACTTCAGCATTGATTCTTCTGTCTAATTTAAGGTGTTCATGCAAGGGGGTATAAGTGCAAATTTGGCCTAAAATCTCAAGTTCCCTGAAATTTGCTCTCCTTTGGCCTATGGACACGTCAGAGATGTAGTTCCACATTTATTGTGGTCAGGGGAGCAGGCCTAGGGTTGGCACAGAGGTGAGAGTGCTAGCCTTCCACCAACGTGTCCTTCTCTACTCTGTTCCAAGAGTTTTTTCTCCAGGTACTCTGGCATTCCCCTCTCTGCAAAAACCAACATTTGATCTGATTTGAGAGTTGTAAAGAATTCGAAGAAATAGCATATGACTTTTGTCAAAAACGCAAGAACAGAAACAAAAGGATCTGATGCATAGTCACACTAATTTTCCTAATTCAGACCTTTAAATTGTAAAATAAACAGGACACCAACCATCAAGTGTAAGTTTCTGACATGACAACCAGACTGTAGGCCAAAGGATAATGAATTTTAAGTAACTTGAAATTTTAAGCCAAATTGGCTCTTACATGAATATGCCTTATCTTGAACCAACACCTTCAATAATAAATCATTACAATAATAATATTACACTCAAACATGACTGGAAAATAGGAAGAAGGTGAAATAGTTTGCAAGAGGAGAGGGTACTTTATTACAATTGTTTATTACTGAAATGTGCCCTTCTACCCATTTCTCGCCCTCTTTTTTTCTGACCAGTCATATTATATTTCAGAGATATTTGTTGTTAAGTCAAAATGACATTCAGGTAAAAATGATTGCACCCAAATTTATTCTCAATTTCTTTTGTCTCCTAACCCCAACTATTCCAAGATCCATGGATAAGTAGCATTAGGAGACATTTAGGAAAATCATTTTTATTTCATTTTGACCTACAACATGTTTGCATGCATGCAGATAGATTTTCATGTATGCACTTAGCAGGGAAATGACTGAGAGGAACCAAACCTTGTTTGCTAGAAGTACAACAGGAACAGGAGAGCCATTAGGGAGCATGACTTTGCTATCCAGGTCATTCTTCCATTTTTGAACTGCTTCAAATGTAGATGCTCTGGTGACATCAAACACTATGAAAGCTCCTACAGCCTCTTTGTAATAAACCTTTAAAATAATCATTATAATACAGTGTACATATTAAATTTATTTTAAGCTCTTTGACCAGCTACAGTTGTTGTAATCTCTTTTTAAGGCCCCACCCACACCTCAACGTATCAGGATATTTTTGAAAACTGAGGTTTTTTTTTCTCCATATTTGAAAAAATTAGCATCCATACATAGCATTTTTTTTAAGTGTATTTACCTGGCCACACAAATGCGCAAAAAAGGTTCCAAAATGCAGAGCCTTCCAAATAGAACCTGCATGCATATCACGCTCCATTTTCACCTGTCCACATGTATACGATAAGCTGACTATTTCAAAAATCGAAAACCTCTGTTTTCAGGGACCAAAAATTCCATCTACATGTGGACTGTGCCTAAAACTACACAAGACTGCATGACAAATTCAAGTAAATGCAACACCAAAACTAATTTCTTTTAATATCTACAGTAGGTTTAAAACAGGTGTACACAGTGTGTAGTGTGTACACCAGGTATTATTGTCAACATTATTTTCTTGATATATGTACATGTAAGGTGCAGATGAATCCAATTTAACATTAAGGAAAACAACATTCAAACTTGGAACCAGAAAAATTAGCTGTTATCCATAAAAGTTGTCCTATTGCATTTAGCAGGCTAATTTTGGCCTAATTGCAGTATGCATCCACAGCAACAAGATGCCTGTACATTTAGCAGAAATCTGAGTCCATAACATGGGGTTTTGACTACAGTGTTATTACATGCATTACAACAAGCAAACACATCATCTTTTAAAAGCAGGAACGAATTGTCTTACCCGAGTCATGTTGCCAAATCTTTCTTGCCCTAAGTCCAGGAAATAAATTTGACATGACACATTCAGTAACATGGTGTTACTGTTTACTCAATGTCATCATTATCTATTTATTTATTTATAGTAGCTTCCATTTAGTGAATAAAACATCACAAGAAAGAAACACTAAATGAGGGACTAATGAACGGACTCGAAGTCCCAGCGAGGTCAGCCCCATAACTATATACTTATACTAAAACATACATAAACAAGGACTAATAATTAACTACAGTTCCTTCTATTAATTGAGCAACAATGAGGGCAGACTGTGTTCCATGTTTGAATTCTAGAAGTGTCAAAGTTAGCGATAAATTTATTGAAGTAGTAGTTAAATAGGCGGTCTTTAAAGGTAGAGAGAGCTTTGGTTTCATGAATATCAAATGGAATATTGTTCCATAAAGGAACAATGCTATTGAAAAATGAGTCACGAAATAAGGAGGTACGGACACGATTAGGTCGTAAATTAGAGTTGTTGGCATTCCTAGTACAACCAGTGATTATATTGATATATTCGTTAACATTGATATTGTAGTACTTATGCATGCACTTATAGAAAAAGCAGATATTACAATATTCGTGCCAATAACATAATGGTAACAATTGTAGCATTTTTAAGCCGGACTTATAGTTGGGTCTTTCCCACACTTTATAACTATAGTTTAAAATGAAACGAGTTGCCCGCCGTTGAACACCCTCTAGAATACGCAAGTGATGGACGGTAGTTTGAGGGGCCTAAACCTCACTAGCATAGCCTAAGTGGGAACGCACAAAGGAAAGATATAGCGTTCTTTTGCTATTGGTCCCAATGTCAGTACAATTCTGATGGAGAAAACCCAACATCCGGTTGGCTTGGGCTACAACGCATTCAATGTGAGAGCTCCATGTAAGTTTGTCTGTAACAATAACTCTGTGATCCTTCTGTGAGGAAACGACCACAAGGGCATGTCCTACAGCTTCATAAGGACTAATAGCAAGAGACGGAATAGAGCTGTTTTGTTTTCTAGTTATTCTAGTAACTACATCAATACTTACATGGGAATTAATGATGTCACCTTTGGTTAGTAAGCTAGGCCTATTCCAGGTATGCCATGACTCCATTTATGACATTTGTGCCAAAACTAACTGACTTATAATGTTTATCAACCCCAAATGAAGATCAAAGTTTGTGAACACTACTTGACTAGTAGTGAAAATAATGCCTGAGAAAAAAATCAGGCTTGTGTGCACAGGAGTGTATCCCACGACCTCTGTGAAACTGGTGCAGTGCTCAATTGAATTTTTTTCAGGCTTCATTTTGATTATTACTTACTAAAGTAGCGATTATTACTGTGATGATGATTTACATCTTCATTATGACACAAAATGAACAGCTCCCAGTTGGCATGTTAATAATTAACAATTAATTATTAGCTCAGATGGTAGAGCACTGCTCTGGTATTGCAGAGGTCACAGGTTTGACTCCCGCACACACCTGAATTTTTTATGTAGTGTTTGGGTTCAAATGACTTCAACAACTTACGAACAACAACAACGTTTTAATGGCGGTTCGACAACTACTTCGCAAGAGCACATGGCAAGTCACATGACTACCTTATTATCATAGCATTTCAAAGGCTTCATCTTCATTTTCATTACTGCTCAAGTAGCATTCACAGCTGTGAAGATCATTTATATCTTCATTCTTTAATCAGTTCAGACAAATAATTATATGAGTTCCCTATATCCACACTCATCTGACATTTAATTAAAGCGGCCTCTGAATCAGTTTCTGGAACAACAAGACACTGAATTGGTTTCTGATTAACATGCCACTCCTCTTGTGTGCCAAACGCCAGGGATAAAACAACTACCTATTGTCTTAACGGCATATGTTACGGGCTCAAAGCTAATAATGTACAGCTGTACCATGTTAAACATAGCAATTCATACATAATGCTTCAAGTGTGGAATAACACAAAAAAGGGTTGTCATTTTATCATTCTGAATGTCATCTACATATTTGTAGGTAATTCTTGCTTTTGTCACACAGTGAGAAAAGTATAATTATGTTATTTACACTTCTGTTCTACAAGGTTTAGGAAATATGATACACACTTACACCCTTATACACCTTATTATTTTTCAGCAGAAGCCTGCCATATGAATCAGTCATCACTCCAAACTTTCTCTGGAGTCAAACTTTCAGCTACAGGGTATTAGGGTTGTTGGCATATGATTAGAGTGGTGTCTGGCCAGAATGGACCTAAACCCTAGGCCTTAAACACACACACACAAAATTATGTGTGGCTTGAAATTGTAAATATTATATATTCACAATTGCAGTCTGTTCCAAAACTTTGACCAAACCACATTCAATTTCCACCCTTTTCTATTTGACCCTTTCCCAACTGATTGAGACAACTCTAAAGAAAGGATGGGCATACAATAAGAAATAATTGGGACAGCCCCGCCCCTCCATAGTCTGTCTGGTATGCTTCTGTGTCACAACTGACTGTCCCTTTTCCATGCTATTATGAGCGGATCCATGTTATATTCTCCCTTGAAAAAGTGGTTCATGAAAAAGAAGATCTATGGGATCTTGGTCAAGAGTTTCTCTTGTATTAGTCCAGCAAGCCCTTAATTAAGGGTTGTACAGTATACGTAAAGCTGTACCTGCAATATCCCAGAGTTGCAGACGAATTAATGTATCTGGGTCCCAGTTAATGACCTTAAGAGCAAAGTCCACGCCAATCTATTTATAATCAAGGAAAAATGTAAAAACAACGACGATGTAATCAAAGGGCAACTTCGAGGACGTTTAGACAAAGGCTTAATATGCTGTCATCACATTATACTGTAACATTTTAAGCCAGTAACTACAGTCGGTGATATATTAACTGGCCTAAAATGTTACAGTATGAATTAATTGTGTTAATGGCCTAAAATGGTACAGTATATATAAGACTTACTGTATTACTAGCATAATATATTAAAATATGTACTGCCCAACTTCGAAATCTGAATATGTGAGGACAGCAAAAAGTAACAACTGTTAGATAGACTTCTTCACGCCCAACAGTTGGAAAATGACACAATCTACGAAGATATTTACAGGTACATGTAAGCAGATTAAACACAAGAACTATGCTCATACTCGCAAAAACTCATACTACAAATGCACAATTTTTACCGGTTATGAAATCAACTCAACTTAAGATCACATTTTATATTACGAACTCCTGTTTTTCAGAACAAGGCAAAGGGATTTCCTCTTCGATCTCTCTTTGAAAAAGGATACTGTAGCCCTGTAGTGCACAGAGAAAAACTGGTGGACATATCGTTTGATAATGCTGGTCTTTCCCACTCCAAGATCTCCAATTACAAGAACTTTGAACAAGAACTCCTTCTTCTCGGCCGAAGATTCCTAAACAAAATGCAAACATCAGTCTAAAAACGTGCATGCAGAATCAGCACATGTTGCTCTTAGTTATCGACCGAGCTCATACCGTAAGGAAAGGACTCTTACCATGATTGTCGAATGCAAATCATGCAAGATTTTATACGTTGTGGAAATCAGAAGTCTTCCACCATGTTGTCATGTGATGGTTGGCGATATACTGAGTATTTTGATTGGTTACTAGTTTCGCAGACCAAACCTTCAGGCAATAGTAGCTTGTTTCTAATTGGCTAAATTCTTGAAGGGGCAATTTCTGGATAAGAAAAATTCTTCCAGGAAAACCCAAAACAAAGGCAAGAAATTCCACTGATGCCTCTACTACTGACCAAGGAAACATCTGGGAGCAAAAATAGAACACTAATTTTTAAAACATCGCGTCTGTGGCCAAATATGCATTATGGGATGTCCAAGAAGCAATAGGGGGTGGGGCATAAAAATCAAGCCGTACGACCGCACCCAAAAATTTCAAGATTTAAAATGTGGATGAAAAGAAACATTTAGAGAGAAGAACACGAAAATCTGTCAGGCACAATTTTTGCAATCGGCGAAAATGTTGAATTTTGTCTATTTTTAAAAATGATAAAATTCTGTCTGACAGAATTTTTTGAAAAAAATTCTACATCTTCATTTGGGGGGTATTTTGGCAGATACCAAAATTTGGACGTAGGTTGTACGGCTAGTTTTTGAGAAATTAAGCGGAGAAAATGAGATTTTCAGGTTTTATGCGACCTGCATTTAGAATGCGTTTGTCAGAGTAACCAAACTTCTACGAGCGCGCGCGAGCTCTCTCCACGCCACAACCTCGTGTTTTGAGTCAAAATATGGCTTTGTTTACTGCACCAACTACACCTAAATCCTGCTGAAGGTAGTGACATCGTAGTGAATGTGATTTATTTTCAGTGTTCAGGATTTTTTGCTCGACACATTTCTTTTTTTCATTTTTGCTCGTGGGGTTTTCCTTGGTCAGCTCTTGTGACTTTAGCTCGCGTGTGATGCTTACGCGACTTCAAGTACGTGGAAGCCAAGCATAATCGCGCATAGCAGAAAAAAAAACTGTAGTAAGCCACCTTAACAGATGGCCTATGAGAACTTCCGAAATAAATCAGTCCGCGCTCCCCTGGTCCCTTGCGGGCGTGAAACGATGACTCGTTTCAGGACCCGCGAGGGACTATTGGAAATAAATCAGATGATTCCATCATGCAAGGCATACACTTGTATTTGGCAATTTTTATCGCTGACTGAAGTGTCTCCATTAACTGGAAATTCCAACAAACGCGTTAATGTGATTGATATACTCGGATCTATAAATATGAAAAACTAAGAAGGGGGGGGGGGAGACCAGGGGGGTAGGCTTTTATAGATTATGCTAGTAGCATTGGTTTTTTTTGGCGAAATTATGCTCAAATTATGCTCTTTTTTCCAAATTATGCCCCTTTTTTAAAATTATGCTCTTTGAAAAAATTGCAAATAAGTCCAAAAAATTCATTTCTTTGTGTGGCTTACACGAAGTGTATAGCCACATTATGCTCAGACCAAATTTATTTCTTTATTTATTTGTCCACGAGAGTCGAGCGCCTGTCACGTGGTCTAGTAAGCCACACATGTACGCATTGCGGACCTATTTTTAATTAGAAGCCGTTGGTCTACAAGAAAGAAACGCAACAAATCCACAATGAATTTCAAATAAACATGTGGTTCATGTTAACATGCACACTAGTACTAGACTATAATGTACTCTCATGCTACTACTTGAACTAAAACTTAAAACATCGAATAACGTCACCAAGTGCTTGGGACTTGGGAGTAGAGATGAACAATGATCAAATTGTAGCATCAAATATGATCCGATAATTATCAAACTATGCGAATTATGCCAGCATTGCTACTTGGCAGAAATTATGCCAGTTTGCTCAAATTATGCCAAAAATTATGCTAGCGTAAACTATAAAGGCCTACAGGGGGGCGGTCGCCCCCCAATTTTTTGTGGAAAAATACTAAATTTAATTAAACACATTTCCAAAGTACTTTTCACTGGATAATAATGGTCGGCTACAGCTGGTAGAGCTTGCGGAAAACATCCAAATTTATAACTGGTCTGTTTAGATCCTCTTAAGTCTGACGGAATAGGTCTTATGAATAAAACTGAGGTGCATTTTAACCATTTTTTGAGTAGGCTCCCTCCCCGCGATTGAACAGGCGAGAGTGTCCCCGCACTTTAAAAGCTGCTCCACGGTACGGGTCCTGTTCAAGCTATTACGTAGTTTTAAGTTTACCAATATCCACTGACCTTCAACCTCGTACCCAGTGCTTTTTACCGGACTCTCTTCTTCTCGTTCCACGGGAAGGGAAGAAGAGAGATCCTGGGAATGAGGTTGTTCCCTGACATTTCTGTTCTGTTCGGGTGGTCTGTCAGGTTTCCTACCCATGTCTTCCAGTCACAAATTGTTAGTCCAGTTTAAGCAATAGACTGCATTTTCTATGGGTTTTCTTTCGTTATAAAACCACTTGGGATGTTGGAAGAACACTAGGAACACTAGGAAGGCTTGGAATAATTATAAGTAATAACAAGGAGTTTCACGAGAAAGCGCAAGTTTACAGGTACAAGAAACCATAGGTAATTTTTACCAATCATAGTGCGCGAAGTACCTCAGTTATTTTATAAAACATTATTGGGGTCAATATAGTACTTGTAGTTTCATGCCAAGGAACCGACTGATTGACAAGCTTTTGCACACGTTTAAATAAAGCAAAAGACTAAATGAATTTGGTGTTTCGTCCTGGAGAGTGGCATTAAAAAAGGAGAGCTAACCAATAACATGGAACACCCCGGAACATCTCCAATTGCAAAACACGAGGGTATGAATATGATCGGACAAATTAACTGGATAATATGAAGAAGACGAAAGAATTCATTCACACAAAACTGGGAGCCGTACCAAGCCAACCATGCATTAACTGGATAACATGGAGAAGACGAATTGGGGTTCTCACGCACAACTGGGAGCCATACAAAGCCAATCATGCATTAACTGGATAATAATTATGGAGCAGACGAAAAGAATCCGTTTATCAAAAAGGCGTGAAATGTCGCACCTGGAAATGACAGTTATAGGGGTACTCAAAATTCGCGAGTGCAACGAGACAAAGAAATATTGTAATGCGTTCAGCTGATATATACATACAGACTGTGTAGATTTCACAATTAAAATGATGTTTTCTTTGCTGTATACCTTTTTTTTTTCATGTAAATCTCATTAATATTCATATTTTCGATTATCCGAACTCTCGATTATCCGGACTATCGTACCGAGGTCCCGACGAGTCTGGATAATCGAGGTTCGACTGTAGTTTGAAGATTTGGCTAGCTCTTTCATTTGCGTACAACTTCTTCAGCAAGCCTCGACTTCATAACAAAAAGGTCATAATATTTTGAGTTATTAGTAATCTTTTGTTATTTTTCTTTGGGCAGGGCTTTCCAAGGGTCGCTCCGCTGAAATGTGTGGTGAGAAAATACGCCGCTTCAGAGCAGTATTATGCCCAATCTACTTTTACAGTTTCGGATTTATCATTTAATGATCTTCAAGCAACAGTAACTCAAAAGCGATTCCAGTAACCCCTGTTTTTAATTGTCGGGAAACAATTAGCATAACAAGATATGTACAACTTTGGACAAAGTTAAAAAATTAAAAATGTACGAGAAAATTGAGAGCCACCTTATTATTTAAGGTGGCCCTGAATCCGCCCCCTACGATTTTTACAAGACGGTTGGATCTTGGCATGCTTATTAAGGTTGTCCCTCACACGTTGTAGTGTTGCTATGGTAACCCTTAAGTGGGAAAATCTTTCATAACTTGTTCACCGATGATTAGGCATTTGTTGGGCCTGGTCCTCACAACTGAGCAAAGGCGAAAGCATAAGCGCAAGACAAGCGAGGACACGCAAAACGCAAGCATAAGCACCAGCGCAAGGGTGACACAAGAAAAACAAAACTCGCGTTCTTCTTTTGCATCTGTGCTTGCGTCCCGGTGAGGACGTACTCAACGCAAGCACAAGAGCAAGCAGAGGTTTTGGCGCGAGGAAATGGAGATGAAATTCATATCTGCTCATGCGCTTGTTCTTATGCTTGCTCCTTGCATGTCCTCACACATCTTTGCGCCTGCGATTATGCTCGCTTCTTGCATGCATGTCCTCACCCGTCTTTGCGCTTGTGATTATGCTTGCGTGGCTAGGTATCACTGTTAACGTACAATTAAAGATTTGTACTGATGATCCATAGAAATACAAGCTAAGAGCGTGGGAAAGTGAAGAAAAAGAAAACAAATGCGTCTGCAAACTCTAACAAGTTTTAAGCTCCCGATACGCTGTGGACTTCAGCAGGTCCCAAATAAAGGATTACGGCAGTAGTTCACCCAGGACTGGGTTATTATCTAAATCTCCTACTTCTCAGTTTGTGGGTCAATTAAAGATTTAGCGCCCGAAAATGCGCAAAGGTGAAAACGAGTCAAGTTTATTTAAGAGGTGGGCTGTATTAACATATTCGGGCCGCACCTTATCTAAATCGAATTTTCGACAAGACGCAAACCGTTTTAAAATCTAAGATTACAACAGCGGTGGAGGCGGTGAATTAAACTGCGTGCTATAATTAAACAAGGCGCGACTTGCAGAAAAATGAAATGAGCAATTCGTCATATTTAGGTTTTGTCAGAGGTAGGTTGTATGTTGTGTCTTGTTTTGTCTCTTGCCCATATCATATTTTATTGAACAACACAAGACCAACGGATTGCGAATGATCGAACATTACACGTCGTATCTAAACTCACTCAATCCACTTGTGTTAGTCCTCAGCCAGGTGTTCACTGAAGCCGTATCAACAGGAATTTCAGAGAGGTTAAGCTTTCCGAGATCAAGGGTGCCTGCAAAGTAACCGCCGTACGTTTATCCCCCGACTAAGATTAAGCTATTCGATATTAGAGTAGATTATCCATGTAATCCTAAATAGACCCAGAATTAAGCAAAGATAACTTGCGGCATTTGAATCGATCAAAGTAGATCAAAACAATACCGCCTCCTTGTAAACCCGGCAAGAAGCCTAAAACTGGGGATCTAACAGGCTCGATTTACTAGTCTTTAACAGATTCACCACACTTTACATGACACTTTACAAAGGAAAAAATTTACAATCTCGCAATTTTAAACGGAGAACAAAGGCAAAAAATGTGAACAATAATGCAAGAGAAAAAATATATTTTGAATGGTGGCGAGGAAGCTAACAAGAACAACTTGAAAGCTTATGGGGTTAAACCTCCGTGCTTTAATTGAAATGAAAAAAATATTTAAGTGTTTACGGACAGGTTTTGGCGTCCAAGGCCGCCTGATTTAGGATAAGGCTAAGAGGCGCTTACGATCGATGTTTTACTTGACTTTGAAAGAGACAATTGAAGTCGATTAGCAATGCTGTTATCTGAACATGGTCTTACAGACTTAATATTGTGGCCAATTGCGTGCACGGCACATTGAGGTAAACGGGTAAGTGAAGTGGTATGAGTGATTGAAGGAGACCCTTCCCGAAGGTTTCTCACGCCATTTTGGTTGTGAGTTCGTTGCATGGGGTGTAAACCTATGGGGCTTGATATTGGCGGATTTTCCAAATATGAAATAGTTTTTGTATTTTTTCGGTAAATCATGATCAACGATCCATCTGATCGAAAACTCAGAGACTGTCAGATGTAATGAGAAAATTTCGTATGTCAATTATAATTTCGCGGTATACTAACTTGAGTAGAATGTCGCGGTTGTCAAACGGATCTGTCCACTATTGAAAATAGTTTAAGGACAAATGTCTTCTAACAGACAAAGTCACCGTTGAAACCCGATAAGTTAGAGTGCATACCAGTAAGAGAGTTTCAAATTTGGCCCATGATATACATAGACATTTTATTACCACATACAATTTTAGCCCTTTCCTCCTCCCACCAGACAAGATGGCGTCAGAAACAAAGAATTGTGTTGGCCGTGTTTTAATTGGTTATCGTATCAATTTCATTTGCTGTATAGCAAAAGGTTAATAAATCTTTGTTGGCAAAAGATAATAGCCGAAAGAGTTTATCCGGAGTTGACCAGGTTGGAGTGAGTTAGCATCTAGGAATTTGAGAATGCCGAGTGGTTCAGCACTGCATCATGGATCATAACAGCATGGACGTGAAAGGAGTAGACTTATTTGTTACTCGAAAAGAGGTTTCTTGCGCCGCTTTTTCTGAGATTGTTTCTGTTGATAAAGCTTTAAATATATTAAGATACAATTCCAGTAGTGAAGATATCCACTATAAATCAACGAGTAGTAGAATAGTTTCGTTTAAGTTGCAAAAGTGAAAGCACTATATATATGTACGGAATCAGTCAACCCTAACAGGCATCCTAACAGTTTTCGTGTGTCCTGTGTCTCCAGTCACCAAGAGTGGAAGAGTTATTGCTTCTCCATTGTCATAGACTGAGTTTTCTCTTCGACCTTTCCCTTTTCTAGGCCGTTTAAGGATTATTTCCTCCAAAAAGCAACACAACTGTAAATTAAACAGAGGCATTGAGGACAACAAAGAACGAAATGTGCTGCTTGACATATTACTGCGACAACGACAGGAACTGGGGTTTCGTTTCTTTAATCTCCAATGAGTAAGAGTGACCCCCTTTTAGAATTCAGAAATCCAAGGCATAATCAGTCATCAGACATAAGAGCATGTATTCAGGAATATACGACCTTGACTGTATTACGATCATTTGAAAAGGAAGGAGATTATTAGGTGATGCATAAACCGTCCTGGAGAAAATGAAAATGCACAATATATAGCCGATAAACGCCATCATTTATATAAGCTCATTTTATGTGAGCAAGCGAGTCAGATCAGAGTTAGTAGAGAGATATAAAGTTTTTACGTATTTACGAAGGAAACAATGACCATGATAATTTGTTATATATAGAACCAAGTCTCGATGTCCTCAATCACAAATGGGGTACCAGAAGACTTCTTGTCCAAAAAGAGCCGGACAATCTGAGAATTAACCGATTGAGCAGCGGGTTATTGCATAAACTTTGGGGTCAGCGCAGCTTCTAGTCCGTGACTGATATTCCAAACGAAATTTTGTTTCATCGACAGAACACTTTCAAAGATAAATGCAATTTGTTCATAGATACATCGTAATCACAAACTATCCAAAGAAAAATTCCAATTTTTCGCGATCCGTTTCAACTTGTACAAAATCATCAATGCTGAATTTGATGTCACTAGAAGCGGAGTCAAGCATATAAACAAGGATTGAGAAATCTCGCGAATTCCGGTATTGGAATTCGTTAGACTCAAATGCCAATTTTTCTACCCTGGACGCTTTATATTTAACATAGGTTTCCAACAATCTGAAATTTTCATTAGGATACAGTAGACTACCACAATCTTGAAAATTGTCACACCCACATTTCATTAATCCACGGCTTCCGTGCACAAAACCATGATTATTTCCCGCCAGATCAAAACTTGGTGGGAGCTTTCGTTTTGACGAATATCTGAATTTACTACGAAGAAATACTTTTTAATATTGGATGATAATAATGCGGGGTAAATCTGAACTGGCCGACTGCTGAACTTTAAGAAGATGAAGGAAGTGGATCTAAGATGGTCAGTGATAACCTGGCGAAGATATATCACAGAGGTAAGGATATTCAGCAATTAAACTTTTTTAGGGAAGGACCAAAAAAATTCTCCCACCTGTCTCTAGTTAAGGAAGCATTAAGGTTGAATTTTTGGGTAAATGGGGTGAATTGAGAATGAAAGAAAGAAGGGCAAAATAAGGATATATACATAAATAACCTTCGTCTATTAATTGTTCACTTAAAATTTTAATTCTCAATCACCTTCAAATCCAATATTCTCCAATTTTCCTCAATTTTCACTTCCCACCCAACTTTTATTCTTTCAAAACAATCCAAAAATCTTTTAAAAAAATTCACAAACATTAACTGTAGCAAGTACTCCACCCTAATAGAGCCATTTTTTCGATAGAATGAAATCGGGGCACGATTTCGAAGAAAAGATGCTGAAATGTAGGCAAAAGAAGGCATCTAACCGCAATGCCTCCTTAAACTTGGCTTGTATGCGTGCAGGAACTGCTTTGAAACGGTGAAAACGGATGTTGGTGGATAATAGACCGTCTTCATAACATCGATCTAGCAAAAGGCCGGATCTGTGGAACCTCAATCATCGTTTTGTGAACAGGAATTTGTATCTCATGAATACAATTTACAGTACTTTGACTTTGGAGTCTACCGTGTACAATTTCCCTGTCGCCCGCCTAGCGGCCCCACCACCGACCGCCAGCTTTATCAACTCCATCCCCGGCCCGCCCTGACCCAGACCGGGTAAATCAATATTACTATTCAGACGTTTCCACTGATGAAAACTGGATCTTTTGCCCTGTCATGTGAGAACTATTAAAACTGAATAAAGCTTGAGATTTGATTTGAAATCGAAACCACTTGTGTATGAATGGCTTACAACCGACGAGAAAGCAGATGATAACCTATTTGTGGCCTAAATCGATTCCAAAAGGTTAGACGCCTGTTTTTAATATACCTGGAATGCTGGAATCTGACAGGCAATCAATTTAAAGGGGCTTGACTGATCTTCAACCGAAAACGAAAAAGACAACACAGATATCATTTTCGTCAGTAATTTTTTTTCATGGACTTTCAACTTTCGCACGATAAACAGCACTACAATGTGAAGTACTACTCGGACGGAGTGCATTTCCTTCACCAACACAATAGTTACGACTACTAGTTACACACTAAAGTAAACAGCCCGGATCACAGAGTGAGCTGCCGCAGTGATCAGAAGCTTGCATAAATATAAAATGATCACACTTCTCTGCTTCCTGACTATTTAACTTATAATCTCGTCTTGTATAATGTGATAAGTATTAAAAGACGTGGAAGGCTATCACAGTTTTCCTCACAACTTGAGTACTTCCAAAAAAAATATGATTCGATCTAAAGCGTGAAAACAGGATTCGAACTCGTGACCTCCCTCAAAACAGCTGAGAGCCCGTAATAACTTAATAAACCCGTGAAGAGTGATAACATGTTTTAGTTTTTCTGCGTCTTGTAGGGCATTGTCAGGTGGGTATCGCAGAGGTCACGAGTTCAAATTCCAGTGCGCCTTTCAAGCCTGAATGTTTTACAGTTTTCTTTTCTCAGCTACCAATTTGCGTAAATCCCTGCCATTGTCTGTCCGTATCAGATATGATATTTTTAAGGTATTCACCGAGTACATGTACAATTCGATGGCTATCATTTGAATGGTCTTTTTACCGAAAAAAATTCACAGTCACAGACCTTGGGGTGCAAGGGAATCCGATCAGTAAATGTTAAGCCCCACAGAAATTAAAATGCTGCTTAATAGCTTTCTTTTAAAACATTAACGGCCTTAGTAGATTCTATCAAAAAATGCATCATTTTCTATCCATCCAAGGGTTATAAAACACGAGGATGCAATTTTTACTTCTTTACAAAACATGCCACAGGAAGTCCAGGAAGGCAATGGAAATGAAAATGTTGATTAGCCTGACTGCATGATTTTCTGTACTGAAGGGCGTGTTTTATCTTTTAAGACTGTTAACAAACCGTGAGTATGCCCATTCAATTAAAATCTTCTGAGCAGTACTTGATATTTCCATGTAGAGTTGAGAATCTTTGTCATTCAGTGCAAAGAGGGGAGGGGGGGGGGGGGGGGGGCGTTTTAACTCTCTTTTTTTCTGTCCAAGATTACTGCTATGACCCAATGCGGTAAAATTGGCTCAATTTGCTTCTAATTCTTGAAATCAGTGTTTGACAGAAAAACAACATCTGAAAGTCAACAGGCTGTCTGATTCTTTAGTTGTGCGGATTTCTATAATAAGTGGTTAACCCCCGAGACACGAGGACACATGATTGCACGTGTAATCATGAGTACAGAAGGTGGTAGAATTCCTCAAAAAATCGTTACTTGTAGCTCTGCTAAAGACCAACATTTTCTGAATGATAAACTATGACAACGAGAACTGAAATACTTTCAAGTCATCTCTCCGGGTGATTATCAACTCGTCATTTACCTCCTTTAACTCAAAATTCCTGAAAAAACACGGCCTGATAAACTACCAAAGTTCTTTCCAATTTGGCATTTCCTGTAAAGAAGGTTTTGATATCTCAATTTAGCGCCAACATGACACGCGAGCGAAACAGATAAGCTAACGAGGGGCGTGATATTTGACGATATCTCTACCGGAAGGTCTAATACAGGGGAGTTATCGGAACCGAGAACACGCTTATCTGTTCTTCCGGAACTTAATAACACCATCCTTTTCCACCCTCCCCAGAAATGAAGACGTTTCCGCTCCTCGAGGTAAGCAAACTGCTTTTGTTTGGGCGTGAAGTGTGGTTTGTGTACAAGCCCGCTTGGGCCAACCACAAACGACCTCATTTATCTCCGTTTTCTGCCTATTAGAGGAATCGAGAAGCATTGTCACATAGTTGTATGGTACCATGGTTTGATTTTTTTGGGGGAAAAAAGGCATTGGGTTCAATGAAGGCCCATAACTAATGTTTCCTTATATCAGCTTTCCCGATGGAACAAGAATAAGAGAGTTCTCCCAGAATGTTTACAGAAAATAGTTTAACAAATCAAATGAAGAATGATCGTCGCAGTTGTGATCGCAATTTTTGTAATTGCGTATAGAAGCCTGAAAAAAAAAAATTCAAGACTTCAACAGGGCTTGAACCCGTGACCTCGCGATTCCGGTGCGATGCTCTACCAACTGAGCTATGAAGCCACTGGCATTAACACCGAATGTGGCTCCTTTTCACTTTGACATTCAATATTAAATGGTGTTCCAGAAGCAGCTCAAGAACGACTAAGAACAGCCAAAAGCAAGAAGTATCGTGACATTGTCGTTTCGAATTTCGTAAGTTTAAATGCACCCGAGAAGTGCGAAGGCTGTTTAGCCTCTTCAGCATAGGATGTGACTGTTTTCTTTTCGAGTTTTCATCTTGTAAGCGCTATTCTACTCTGATGCTCAGTTCAGCGTTCTGTCCGTGCAATATGCAGGTTGTTCTATTCTCATTTCAGTCCCAAAGCTGTGTAACAGTCGTAATCCTTTCACTCCCAGTAGTGATCAATAAGTAATTTCTCATTGCAATGTTGTTACATTGTCAGGCAGACGACTGATGAGAATTAAGAAATTAATCAACTTGGGAATATTGTTTGATTCAACACCTCAGCGTACCCAAATTCAAAATTAGCCAATCAGAAACCTAGTCTACTGTACTGATATTCAAGTAAAGTAATGTTACCATACGACAAACTGAAAAGATGTTTTACCAATAAAACAGAAACACCGTAATTTAGAATTAGCTGGTGTCTTCCGGTGAAATGTAAACAGTTCCTATGAACTTCTTCCCTTCTGGTTCTTTTCTATTACAGGAGAAGTGATAAGCTTGTATTTTCTCCTAAAAATATCAATACATTATCCAGCGGACTGGTGATGAGATTAGACAACCTTTTCGGCCGAAGGGTGTTAGCTAGTCTCCTAGGCAACCGTTAACCGTTCTTTGAGCCGTCTCTGGTGTTATCTTGCTAAAACCCCAAGTTCTCTTAACTAATGTACAAAGCACTGTATAGCAGATGGAAAGGAGAATTGATAATCAGATCTTGGGAGTTAAAGGGTGACGTTAGTCACCGAGTGTTTCCCGTGCAGCTGTTTAAAATGTTGTAAGACTACATACCTTGACACTGAAATAAAGTCCCATTAATTAATTAATTAATTAATTAATTATTACAAAATCAAGTAAGTATGAAAAAATACTTGCTATTGTAATGTATTTCGTTAATATTTTGCGGTCGGGAATCGTTACGGTAAGATTGCTGTGGACCGTGCTGATTGCGAACGGGACTTTGAGCCAAGACGCTAAACTGACGAGTTTGCCAAATATCAGAAAGGTCTCTGATGAGTCTCTTGGTCTCGACGAAACACCGATTGTCAGACCAGCCATAAAAAAGATTTCACAAGTATTTCACAACTAATTAATTATTTCTTTACTTATTTCTTTATTTCTTTCTTTATTTATTTCATTGTCATTTATAATGCATTTCAGTGAAGTGCTGCAAACTTTGTGCTTGTAGACAAAATCGTCATTGATCAAGTGCGGGCATTCAAACTAATTGACTGAATATGCATATTTTAAATTAGTTTGAATACCCACACTTGATCTATAACGATTTTGTCTACATATGTCTCGGAGCGTTCTCGTTTCCTTGGTTTTGTTCAGTGGTCAAAGTTCAAGAATTCATTAAAACTGACTCAAACGTAAGAATTTCTTTCGGCGGTTTGCGTTTACATGGACAGCCAGTCGCGCGAGAGTTTTGTTCGGATTGAATTCAGTCAAAATAACTGTAAGAGACTCTATTCATTCTAAGCCCAAACGGCTCATACTGAAGCTGGATCCTCTCTGTGGTAGTACCCTTGCAAGGCCGCACCGGCACCAAATGAAAGTTCTACTCGTTAGTTGTCACAGTAACAATTAAACTGAATTCTCAGAACGGTTTTAATTACAAAACCTTGCGCAGCATAATTCTAACAGCACCATAGTAAAATATTGCCTAGTGACGTTTATTTGTTCATGACTAATGAAGCTTAACTGCTATTCACAGAGTCAGAAAAAAAGAAAAGCAGTCATAATCACCTTCTACTCAAAATAAGTAGCGACCACAGAAAATTAAGCACATCAGCAGAAAACCAACTCAAGGGAAGGAAGGTAGAGCATGAATAACTTTAATTGCACACACAGCGCGAACTGAAACGTTTCCCCATCTTCCGAAATCATAGCGAACAACATTCAAGGAAAGTAGTTGTTAAGACTAGCTCTTATATTTGTGAATATCTTTCAGGCCGAATTTCACACATAACACACGAATTATGGTTTGCCTCCGACCGCGAAGAAGGTTAACAAGCTTTTCAACGCTGTTTGTGGCCATGACGCATTTCCAAATAATGTTACTCTAGGACAATTGTTAAGGATTAGAGATTATTGAAACCCTTAATCTTTGATACAGCTCATCACAAGGAATAGGAGGATAAATTCTTCATCTAAACACGAGAGTCATGTCCTTTGTCATGCTCGGCTCCACCCTTGTTTTTTGTAGGAAGTAAAAAAAATTGGATTAGCCACAACGATCTAAAGGATAAGAGCTTTGCATACCCATGCAATAAAATATTTGTGAAATAGATGGGAATTAAAGGGAAATATAAACGTTTCGGTGTTCTGCAATTTCAAGTCAGAATTGATTCCATCGAGGTGAAAGCTAATGTTCACCTCAAGAGAGGGAAAACGACATAGTGAAATTTCAGTTAGTTTTCGTCCAGGACAGTTCTATCCAGTTACATGTTGTGGTTTTAATTCTATTACAGCAGGATAAGTTAAGAAAATCAATCAAATTCCTTCACGGCCAAGGGTTATGGCTACTACTTACAAATATAGACAAAATGATTAAACGCGTGGGTTGTTAAGCATATAAACCAAGTGGAAGTCTGAAAATGAGAAGAAGAGACCCACAAAATTGAACCCTGTGAGAGAGTTCTAACTGGATTAGCAAACAAACATAGCTTGATATAGCTACGCATTTTTAAAGTCATAATTTTTCCGTGTAGATAATTAACCTTGATTTTATAGTCACGTCGATCCATGTTCATTGTTTAGCAACGTCTGTAATACGACTAATTTGTCTGCCTCATGTCACTGGTGCTTTAATTTTAACCATCTTATCTTCAGCTCGAATTTTTGTTATGACTGTGGGTTGTCGTACATCTTCCCAGTCAAATCACTCGCATGAACGGGTGCTAAAATTACTACAAATTTGTTTGCGAAGTTCAATACCCTGACCTTGACACTGGCAAATTCGTGCTTCACCTAAATACTTACAAGTCGACTGTGAAAAAACACCAGTCAGCATACCTTGAATTTGCGAGTGGATTGTTGTTTCGTCTGCTCTGG
The DNA here is from genome assembly GCA_948470475.1 of Galaxea fascicularis. Lineage (NCBI taxonomy): Eukaryota > Metazoa > Cnidaria > Anthozoa > Scleractinia > Euphylliidae > Galaxea > Galaxea fascicularis. The sequence goes on from OX419337.1 coordinate 7,578,621, forward strand.
TTGGCTTTTCAAACTATGAACAAAATTTCGCGCGGGAAGGTTTTTGTTGTTCGTTCCAAATTAAATGAAAAAAAGCGATTTTTGGATTTTAAAGCAGCAGTTTGTCATCTTGGTGTCGATGAAGTGTGTAACCACCTTCTTGTATGAAGTGTGTAACCACTTTCTGTAACCACCACCACCACAACCACGGCCATTATCATCATCCTTAACTTCTCCCTCACCCTCGTCTTGTCCTTGTCCTCATCCTCATGATAATCGTTCTTATCCTCATCCTCGTTCTCGTCCTCATTCTCCTTCTCCTCTTCCTCTTCATTCTCAACCTCGCTGTCATCCCCACCCTCGTCATTCTCATCCTCATCATCACCGTCATCCTCAACCGCATTTTCGTCTTCGTCTTCGTCCTCGTCTTGTCCACATCCTCATCCTCACCCTCGTTCTCATCCTCGTTCTCGTCTTCATCTTCGTCTTCATCCTCGTCCTTGTCCTCGTCCTCGTCTTCGTCTTCGTCCTCGTCCTCGTCTTCATCTTCGTCTTCGTCCTCGTCCTCGTCCTCGTCCTCGTCTTCGTCCTCGTCTTCGTCTTCGTTCTCGTCCTCGTCTTCATCTTCGTCTTCATCCTCGTCCTTGTCCTCATTCTCGTCTTCGTCCTCATCCTCATCCTCGTCTTCGTCTTCATCCTCATCCTCGCCTTCGTCCTCGTCCTCATCCTCGTTCTCATCCTTCTCCTCGTCTTCGTTCTCGTCCTCATCTTCATCTCGTCCTTGTCTTCGTCCTTGTTCTCGTCCTCATCCTCATCCTCACCCTAACCCTCATCTCCATTCTCGTCCTCGTCCCTCCTCATACTCATTCTCATCTTCATAACCTTCCTCATCTTCATACTCGTCCTCGTCATCATTGTCTTTGTCGCAATCATCATCATCATCATCACTGCCAGACTAAACCCTGAATGAATCAACTTACATTGTTCTAGCACTGAAGCACTTGAATTCTGAGGTGCCGGTGACCATACACAGGGGCACAAAACGAATCTGTTCCTCACTTTATCTGTTCCCCCGAGGTATTGTGGTGGCTGGCAAAATATCAGTTATTTGCTGGAGTTGGTTCTGAAATTTCTTTCTGCTGATGGTTTCGGTTGGTAATTACTGAAGTGTGGTAGCAGTGTAAGTGTTGCTGGCTGGCGAAATGTGTATTGTTGTTAGAAATTGGTGTGTCCTCCCCCCCCCCAGTGAAGGCTTGATTTGAGGCCTTTTCCCACGCCCATTTTGGCTTACGACATATGAAATTGTCTTTTTGGTTGTTGTGTAGGGTGCTCAATTTGCACCTGGCTGGGAAACGAACCAATTTTATCTAGCTGGCTGGGAAATATCTTGTGTGTCTTGCTGGGAAAAAGGAACAGATATTTTTTTCCCAGCAATATTAAAAAAGACCTGAAAATGCCTGAATAACATTTAGTTTTATTAACTGGGATATAATAATACATTTTTCAACAAATTGGTCGTTTTGTGCCCCTGCATACATATAAAAAGGTGGAACCATTTTGCCTCATCACTATTGCTCATTATGCATTTCAATGTGTATGACCTTGAAATTCTAAGGAATCATTCGAAAGGAAAGTTACTGAACAGTACCGGTATGTGGAGATCACGATTCGATGACATGTACACCGGCACACTACATTTTGAATCTGTCTGTGAAATCGTGGTGACCATCAAATGAAACTGAACAGTACATTCCTGTGGTACTGTCCATGTTCAGTACATTGTACATGTGCTCCTACTTTCGAGTCTCTGGTTGACCACTCTGTGATATTTTCTGAAGAAGTGTCCACTTACTGATCTGTTCATTTGAGAATACGAGTTACGCGATTACATAATGTCCTTGATCGTGAGTTGCATCAATTCGTGATCGATTCACCCTGTTAGTGCGAAGACAAAGATTAGCAGTAAAATGGTCGGTCCACTACATGATCTGATTAAAAGCCGTTGATAAACATAATTCATAAAGTTTAAATAACTATCCTCAGGTGTGGATATTTCTGCAAGTTGTTTGAGGCTGATAACAGGATTACAACTCCAGCTCTTAAGAGCGATAATTGCAAAACAATGAAGAAAATTTCCCTCACTGTTTTTATTGTCTAGTTCGCTGATGTTTCGTATTTGCTTGTTGATGTTGTTTTTTTTAACGGATATTTAACACTGATAAATGTAAGATGCGCGTTACACCTAGTGTTTGGTGTTCTCTCTTTCGCTCGTTTTCGTTGTGAGAGCTTTTGTTTTCATCCTGTATACAGCACTTACAGGTTTCTGTGGCAACAGGAAGCCACAGGCTTCTTAAACGTAGCCTTACTGAAACTGGAAACGTCAAAAATTGGACAATGCTAATGACCTGCATTATTTTCAAGTTACTTTTACAGATTCGGTGAATTGCCAGTATAATTATCATGCGCCGAAAATACGTAGTGCACTATGAAAACAAAAACAAACAAACTGACAAAGCAAACGAGCAAAAGAGGGAATACCAAATGTGAAGCGCAATTTTCACTCGCCGGCTTTAGATGATTACTACTGAATCACGTGACCATGAAAGCATACCAGAAACAAGTGAACAGAGGGGCTACGGACTTTGTCGCTGAAACAAACGTCCGTGTAGGAGAGCAATGCACAATAGGTCAAACTAGAGTCAAGCCGTGATTAAGATCACTCTGCACTGATCATGAATCGAAAGCAATTGATTGGTAGATTGCAAAAGAAAGATTTCCATTTAATTTGCCATTCAGTAGGATCCGGTATCCTTTTCCGAGTTAGTCCAAGATATTATACACACCCAGAAGTATATCAGGCACAACATACCCACATAACCGCCAGCAAGCACGATAATGGAACAGAGAGGAGCGTCTTATATCATATGTCGAAGGAGAGGATATGATTTCAACAAAATGCTGATCCTACGGTAATTAACTTGCCTTGGTTATTGTCCCGGACAAAATGCAAATGAAATGAAAGCTGTTTCTAGAAGGGATTTACCAGCTGTGTTATATATTCTCCACAACGTATAATGACCCATTCTAAGCCATTCTAATGGCTTGGTTAGATCCGGTTATTTGCCCTTCCACGGCCGATTGCTTTGACTGAAAACTGGGACAATTGCTGACCCCATTTAACTTCGCTTTCCTCGCGATTGATAAATGGGTATTAAAAATGAAGCACAATAAAAGGTCTTATTTTTAGAAAATTTCAACGTTACTGTGTCATTAAAATATGAAAAATGGCCAGACTAAGAACTTGGGTTATATAATAAATGTTCGTTTGATCTTGTTTACAAAACTCTAAGAGAGGAAAACGGGGAATTTATCGATGATGCATTGCTGAAAATTGGTGTGTTTGTTTACCGGTGTGAATTAAGCGTTTTAGTTATTATATCGTCAACTCTCCTTTGGTCTCAAGAAATTAAATGAAGCAGGAATTTTAAGTTTCTTATTCACACACTTAAAAACGTATTCCTTTCAACAGCTTTGATGTGAGTGCTGAAATTTTAAGTTAAAAGAATTTCATTGAGTTTTCAGTGCCACTTATTTTTAAAGCACTCAGACAACGCTTAACTGGGGGTGTAGTAAGGGCGGGGAACCCGGACGTTTGAACTTCCCCGTTCTTGTTTCTCCCACTCCCTCATCCCACCTCTCTCTGCATATCTTTCTTGAGGAGTTGTGGTGCGAAGGGGGAAGGGGGGTACAGATAAATGCATCCTCCTTGTTTACCACCCTCGATATTTTTTAATTGACGATATTTCTTTCGATCTAGAAAAGCCCCGCTGAAAAGTTCGTAGTCCATGGTGCAAATATTGTCTGAATACTTCAGTTAAAAAACAATAGAGTGGGGCTAAGATTTGAATACGGTTAAGTAATTTATGTTTAACAAACGGGCACCACTGATCTAGTCCGTCATTAACCCGGATGTGCGCATGCGCCATGCATGCTCGTGACCAGTCTCACTGGTTTTGTGATTTGTGTTTTTCTCTGTTTCGTATTTCTTTTCACACTCCCCTTCAAACATCCCCTAAAGCCAGCTTTTCTGCAATACGGTATATTTTTTAAACCGATTTTGATCTCCTGCCAGTTTTGTAATCTTGCTGTCTTGTAACGAGCCATGCAATCTACGGTGGCCGAAAATATGAACGGACCCCTAGCAAAATGGGCTTAAAGATGATCTGAAAGACTTCCAGCCTTTATACCAGTGTTAAGAACTTGAGGAACGGGAAGATTGGACAAGATAAGACCAGCACTGTGATATTTTTCGGCAATAAATAAGATATTTTTATTGGCAGAAGTAGTGTGTAAATACCGAAAATAACTCTTCAAGAACATAACTATTCTACGTATCTATAGAATAAATAAGGATTATAACTAACTTGTATAGACCACTTGTATAGTGTACGAAAATACGCGCCAAAGGAAAACAAACTTTTATTGCTTTCTTTTGTAGATTCTGAGTAGCCATAGAGCCCCACCTTTAAAAGCATGTCTGAAAGCAGTTTTTATCACGAGAAAGGGATGCATTCTTTATCATGTTTACTTTGAAGTATGCGACGATGAATCTCGATCAAGACTGAAACCAATTCACTTGTTATTCTTTTTAAGTGGTAAAATGTCAGTTGCGAAAAAATGGATCACTTTTAGTATATCATTTTTGGGCACCGTACGGGCGGCTAAAAGCAGCTTTTGAGCGTCTACCGAACTGAGGCCAAACCGAAGGGTCACGACGTAAAGTGGTCATGATTGGGATTCCGTAAAAAAGACGTGCCTATATACCACTGATTTACTTGAAACGCAGTGAGAAAGCAGAACTTTTTGAGGTGCTCTAAGCGAGTATGGTCTCCAGGTTTGCGAATCTTTGAACGAAAATGATAGTGTAGCCATTAAAAGCTTTTTTAGAAGAACCTCTGGTATTTTATGCCGTACCTAAGATGCCTATTCTAGAGTCTGCGGATTAAGTCAGTTCTAACGCTGTGCGCCATTCTAGCGTAAAGCAACAGAAAGCGCTTTTTCCGTCCGATAAGAGATTCTATGCTTTGAAATGCGTAAATTTAAGTTTAGGTAGCTTGTGTTGTCTGTCACAGGACTTTCAAGAGGCATCTAGGAACTTGTTGAACACGATGGTCTCTTCTCTTCTCTTGTGATCACAAGGCATTTTTACGAAAAACTACAGTTCGTCCATTCACTTCAGTTGAAAAGGTTACTGAGAACCGAGACTGTATTTGCTGTTGAAATCTGAGATTTTACTAATTTCACTCAGTCAATTGCTTGCTTTGTCAATTATTTGCTAAGTAAGGGCTCTGTACTGTCTGCTGTCAAACCTCTTTCAAATCAATTGGGCTTAACAACAGAAGTCATTTTCTTTCGACTGATTGCTGAAAACATAATCGAGACAATGCTGAGCTCATCATCACTACGATTTTCTGCGTGGCTGACGGAATGTTATAAGTCCTAAGTAGTTTCCTTTGAGCTCAATTAACGTCAGCATACACTTTTCATCATACAGCTGTCAGTCACCAGTGAGTGAACAACTCAGTACAGTATGTGGAGCGGGCTAAAGCGGAGAATGGAATTATAATAACCACTGAATCGTTGACATTTCTCAGGCAAGCCTCCAAATACGGCCTGAATGCCAAGTCCTTGCTGGGGGACAAACAAATAGCTGTAAAAAACACACTGCACGCTTTCTTGTTGTACCACTTAAAGCAGCCAGACTCTAGAAATTACCTGGAAGAAATGGCTTGTGAAAACACTTTTAACCATGCCTTGTTACGTTTTGGTCATACTCAGATAACATTACCTGAAAAGTCAATATTGTTTGTGAAAACGTTTTCGGTTTGTTGTTGACAGTAGTTGAATGTTTTCACGCTTAGTGTCTCGTTTCGTGATTGGGTTAATCCAATGGGTTCACTTTACCTCACCTCGTGTCAGTACTTAGTGTTAAGGACTGAGTTTACAATGCCCCCTAGAGAGGAAAACCTTGTCCTCTTTACAAATCTTCCCGTTTAACGCCAGAGTGCTGCTGCAAAAAAACCAGCAATTCCGTGGCGGGACGGAAACGAGTTGTCGGCTCTCCGCAAATTTCCCGTTCGGCGTCCATGAAGCGGCTCCTTCAACAGATTTTGCGCAGTATTCTCACTTTGGCGTGTTCGCATGACACGCGAAAGGGTACTTAACATTTAGACCTCATGCAGTTCTGTGGTCTTGTAAAAGTAATTAAGAAATTGATTTGGAAAAAAGCTTGGGCAAACGAGAAAGGACAGCGTTAAGTGAGCAATTAAGAGTCCATATTTGGATGTGAATATCGGTCGGCTTTTTTTCGTTTCAAGTGCTGGAGATAAATGCCATAGTTGTGTGTGTTACGCAACTCGGGTTTCTTAGAGGAGGCATGAACTTTAAACTTTATTAAAAACAAAGAATTCTGCAAGTGTTGACGGCCCAGTGTAGATATAGCTATGATTACCCGGTGCTGCTTGCTAATTGCTCGAAGTTCTGCTCCTAAGAAAATGTGTTTCCTTTTGTGTTTGGAGGGCTTGATAATTCCTCTAGAAAACGACAGGCCTTCCCTCTTGGGGCAAAGTCAATAAAATAATAAACGGCAAAGCTTTTAAGTGAATTCTTTCTTTACTGTAGGTCTTTAAAAACGCTCCGTTGACCGGCATAATCAAACAACATTATTAAAGTTCTTTAGCCGCCTAACGGCAAGTCAAAAATCACGCACCAAAAACATTCCTCTTTCTACGTAGTAGCTTATCTCTATGATAAGAAAACTGCATTTGCGGGCGACTATATGATAACCCTGAGGGCTTGTTATCTGCAAAAAATAGAGTGAAATCGAGTGTAGGATGTCTTTTATCTGCTTTGGCATTCTTCGTGTCGGACAGGTAATAAAGCTATGTTGTGTATCGATTGCGAGCGGCACACGAGTGAAATGTATCTCAAATATGAATTTGCAAACGCGACTCATTCGTGCTTATTACATGGCCTTATAACCACTTTTAAAAGAGTCTGTTGAAAACACTTTTTTCGTCAAATCATCAACGACTGCGATAAAGTCTTCATTGGTTCGCGGCCCGTCTTTATTGCTTTGTAATTGTCAGGCACAGTATTAAATTCCTAATACAATTTCCTTTAAGCATGTCCCCCACTTTTGCAGTTTACTGAATGAGACATATGCCCAAAGGGCTGTTTTGAGCAACAGGTTTATTTATAGACTGTCGTTCGTTCTACGATACGTTATCTCACCGTACGTGGATACCTGACTTGGGTTAAAAATAGTACAACAATGGGACCGGCCGCTTTTTTTGCCTTTTTAAGTCAAGAATAAATAAATCATTGGACTATTTACATTCGGCCAACTCAATAATAAATGAATAGTCGATTGTTCGATAATGAAGTATAATAACTTTGTGGTGAGTTCATGCTAAACAAGGCTACGGAAAGGACACCAGCAGAACTGGCCCAGGATAACGGAAATTACGTTTAAATATTCAATAGCAACAATGATATTTGACTGAGTTCCTGGCCGAGAGGAAGGCGTGCGCGATCAGATAAAAATAACGAGGTGACAGTGAAACAATAATCCGAAATCAATAATACAGTGAATATATAAAGAGAGATTTAGAATGAAATCTCCTTTGACCGTCTCACGGCATGTTATTGAGGCTATCTCTACAAATGATCTGTGATCTCGACGAACGTTAGAAAGCGCAGGCCCCCTACTCTAGTCTGCCAGACAAATTCAATCGAAGACATTTTCTATAATCCCTTCCGAGTTTAATACACAATACAGTGTATCGGTGATAATTTTAATGCGATTATGCAAACTAAATCATCTCTAAGGATCAAACGTAGTGTAAACACAGTCCCGTTTATTATGAGGCATCCAAGACGGGAAGAATTCGCACTGCGCGCCATTTGAGATGTCTGCGGCGAGGTTCACGTGTTGAAAGTCTCACGGACTCTCGAGAACACTTCGATACCAGCACCTTCGAGTGATAACAGGTCTTGTGTTAAGCCCCTGGCCAGGTGTTGATTCAATGAAAAGCAGCGATACTCTGGCGCAACTGTGTTTCAACTCAGCACCTCTGCAACCCAGTTCCGAGAGCAATGTAGGGCGGCTACAGACTAACCACAAACTCAACTAGTCTTCAGTCAGGTTTATTTGCAACCGCACCGTTCAACCACCATATCTTCGTATTTCTTGTAAACGATATTGCCACTCGTGTCGACATAAAGAATGCTAATAGCGCTGAATTTATTAGGGGAGCAGCAAGCTTGTGGTGCAAGCGAAGGGGCCACAGAGTTCAAAATAGTTTGTACAGTCGCATGGTTTGTGGGTCTTAAGTGATTGTCTATGGGAAACTCGCACGGCCCCTGGCAAAAGAATGCACTGTAACCCCTTGGCGCAATTACCCAATTAGACCAGCCTAGTTGGCTAAAGTCGACATATAACGGCTTGCGACGGCAAGAATCTTTCCTTCGCCGTCGTTTCGACTTGGCTCCCCTACGAGATTTCCTGTTATTTCCCCCAGGCTTGGACTTCGTGTCCCTTCTTGCGCGAGTATGTTCCAACTCCATGTTTTTATCTTTAGTGAATTTCGGTCGTGATATTGCGTTACTGGACTCTTTGTTTTCCCTTGACACTGGCTTCCGGATAGATTGACTAGACTTTCCATCCGTGGTAAATACTACTAGTAGAGCGTGTTTACTATGCAGTCGTCCGGCTTTTGAAAATCCCACTTGTTCTGGAGGGACAAGTTCGCCACTTGTGACAGATTCCACGCGTAATTCAAGAAGTTGCAACCCTATTTTCGCTCTCTGTGACTTTTCAACTGATTTTTTGACAGAAAACACGTCCCAGCGATCTGAAGAGCCGTCCAAAATGTCAAACACATATGAATCGAGCAGTTCGAAGCTCGAATCTGACTCAAAGGGAGACAAGTTTGGAAGATCTGTGTTGCGCTTGCCATAAAGCTTGGCTCTGTAAGTTGTCCCGTGGAGATCTGTGAAAGATTTGTCTTTTATTGAAGACGATAATCTCAACACACGTAGCTCTGCGTCAAGAATGGAGTGCGAAGTAGGCACATTACTAATGTTAAAATAAAACATTTGTTGTCTCGTGCGCAGGACAGAATTATCCCACCGTTCTAGAAGAAAAATATAGAAATATAAAAAAATCGATGAGTTTAAAATATCGAGATATGGGACACAATGCGCTCGATTTAGAAGCAAGAAATGGAATACAGGTTCGTCAGAATGCAAAACAAATACAAACAGTAAGAAACACTTACAAGAAACCTCAACAAAACAATGAACTAACCTTGGTCTACTATTCCGACAACAGTAGTCGGCAGCTCATCCAGGCTGCCATCTCTTTTGAAGTTTCCGTTCGATAAATTTCTATATATCTCTAACATGTACTTGTGCGGGATTACGTGGCGCCCGGGTCTTGGGAAGTCGTCAAGCCCCAAAATGGATAGCAATCGTTTTTGCGCGATCTCTACGGCTCGCTTTTTCATGAACGGATGCGTCCACAATTCCCACTTTCTTTTTAGGCCGTCTGAGGATTGTTCACAGCACGATTCAGCTAAACTGAGCAAGAGAATAGGCGAGAAGTACAAGAGAGCCACAGATTTCATCTTCCTTGCTCAGTGCAAAGTTGCTAAGAATTCTTGACTTCCTGTCCACTTGATCTGCACACGGAACACAGACTTGATTCTTCGATCGCGATGATGTGTTCTTGAGCCCGTAAAACGATCGAACATTATTTATTGTGCAGCAATTAACTGTTCTCTCTTGTTACGCCCCGGGGACAAAGAACATTTCACTCGCACTAATTGGTTGAAATGTGCTTGTGTTTAAAGATGCGATTTTTATCAAAAAACCTGTGATTATGAGGTCTCGGATTGGTTGCTTCGTAATACGATATTTCGAAATTAAATTAGTTTTGCGGCAGGCGATTGGCTAACGTGCGTCATAAACAGAGGTATCTATGGATGGGCATTGATAGGTTTGAAGGCCTTTGTTTCCTGGGCCGCAGAGATATTTACCCAAGACTCAGACTGCTCTGGAGCGTCCTTTGAATATAACTCAATAGAGAGTGACATTTACATTAGAAAGGGGCCAATATTTGCTCTCTTGAGCTACACACAACGTTTACACACACCATTAACTCTCGCACTCTGCCGAGGAAATATTTTCACATAAGCCAGATGTGAGGTGTCAAAATAAAGAGGCATAGCTTACATAGTCTTAGTCTACGTCAAAATCGAGAACGCTACGAGAGTTTTATCCGGAAATAGGACGTTGCTTTGCGTGTAAATCTAAAAATACTAAGAAGCATTTCCTGGGAGGAAATTTTTGAGTGCTCAAAAACCTGCAAACTAATCTATCATGTTGATCGCGGTAAAAACACAAAGAATAATTGCTCCAATGCGCCGCTAGCTATATTCATCTGTTTGATGTGATTAAAAGTGCACCTTCTTATGTTTTCCACATGTGGAATATTTTTTTGACTCTTATCTGCGAAGAATGCTGTCCAAGGGGGAGTCATGGGAGATAAGTTATCGTTTAAGTATTTCTCGGTGATTTGTGGTATAAATTCGGAATCTTCGATGGGATTAGCGTGTAAAATCCGCCGCTCGTTTTGTAAATTGGAGTTGAGAACAACTTATACCTGACATGTAAGAGCTAAACACACACTGTGAGATTTTATACCGACAAAATTCAGCCTAAACGGTGGGAAAAGCGGCTTTCGAGTAGTCGTCTATGTAGAGTATCTGCTTCCTAAGAATTAATTCTTACAGTCTGAACAATACGACCAGACAGGTTTTATCAAAATTGGCGTTTCGTGAAATGACAGAAGTTATATTAAACTTGACAGTTATTATCTCAAATTGTTTCACCTGGGCATCAAGTTTTGAACACCTTTCGGTCACATCAGCGGAGTGTGAGAACATTTCTTGTAGTGCGAATCTCAAATTTATACAGTATCCTTTCAACACTTCTACTAGTATTAAACCTGACGATTACCACCCAGACTGAAATAATTCACAGCTCATTAATCAGGCGAAACGTTTCGAAACATGTCGCTTCCAGCCGAGCATGGCAACGCGCAGCGGTTTCCTGGGGACATGCTTCTTTCCTCTTTGATCGATTCACTTTTGAATAACTTTCCCAGAGTTTTCCAAGGGACGTGCAAATATTTTCATTGTTGACACTAAAATTACGGGTGTTTTAGGTAAACATTCCCACCTCTCGGTGTTCACTACAGACTAAAAAATAAACATTACCCGTGTGACTTTGGCGTGGTTACACAACAAAACAACAAAGCTATGTTTTCCAAACGATTCCACTGTCATACCACATTACCCATCCGAAAAACCGGCGGTAAACATAATTTATCATAGTTTTGACAAGTGAAGATAAACAATTAGCAAGACTAAAAAAAAAACATTAGAAGCGTTTTCCAGTTGAAAATTAGCCAGATCGTAGGAGTAAATCTCGTATACGTATCCAGTGAGAATTGAAATGGGTGCGTTTTCTGAGCATTCCGTGTCGCTTGAATGCTCAAATTCTTTCGCAGAGGCACCTAGTACATTCATTACGTTAGTGATTAATGGCAGGAAATGGCGAACGAAGATCTAAGAGACACATTTAATTGTCCCTGGGGCAATTAATCAACTTCTAATATAATTAGACACACTTCGATACTTCCCAACAACATAACAACTTCTCAGTTGCGTGGCCAATTCACTGCCTCAATAAAGAGGTTTCTAGCTCTCTTCACAAGTACTAAGCGAACTCAAATAAATAAGGAAATACCAGAAACGAGGTACAGGACTTGAGGTAAATATCGACGAAAGTAGAACTCAGAGATCTTAACTGTTTCGCCGGACAACCTATAACATGGCGCCATGAGAACATGTTGACCACAAACCGGGCCGAAAAGTGAAAGACATTCGCCGGAGATTTGACAGCGTCAAACAAATGAAGAATGATTTGTAACTGTAGTAAATTCAGACTGGAAATATTAGAGAAATCTTGCATTAAAATTTGCCCTACGGCACTACTGAATCGTTGTGTTCCAAAGTTCGACGGATACGCCGTTAAAAGTCCGAAGTAAGTTCACAGGCTGTCGTGTTCCTTATAGCATGAGTATGGCGTGGCAGTTTGCTCACTGATCTGTGTGGTGACAACAAGGCTGCCTGCCGAACAGGGGAAGTCACTAACATTTATTTAATTGATTAATTCTTGTCTAAGCCTCGAAGACAGCCATTTTAATCAACCAAGATGTTCCAGTTTGACATGAGCCGAACCTGGTATAAAAACTGTTAATTTGTTAACTTATTTTACTTTCAGGTTAAGACAAAGGGTAATTATTTCATCCCCTTTTGGTCTCACTAGAATAAAAAGCCCAACATAGACCTGAATTTGAAAGTTTCAAAGTTCACTGCGAGAACAACAGCCTCTGAACAAATTACTGCCGGAAGGCAATGCTCCAAAATGGTACGCTGGTGACTTCTTTTGCCAAAGGCGAGAAACACTCAAGACGTCATGATAAGGAGTAGCATAGGAAAATGAATTCTTTATAGTAGCTTTCAAGTGAATTGTCAAACTTCAGCCGGTTCCTACTACAGCCTCTCAACAGCTACCGAAGGGCGCACGAAAGCACTGCCTTGTTGTTTTCATGTAAAATTCACACCCTAACATTCTGAAACTATCACAATATTCACCTCGGGCCTTGTGCGGTTTTCAGTCAGACCTCTATTTCATTTTATCAGAAATGTAATTAATTAATTGGAAAAGGCAAGCAAATTTTTGAGTGCAAGATTTTTGGATGAGAGCATTGCATGCATTTTTTACCGGTTACCAAGTTCCATTTGCCCCACATGGTCTTGACTGCGAAAACATTTGCCCCCGACAAACAAAGTTATGTTGTTACCTCCCACTAAACTTATATCTCCGGGGTTTATCAGTACCCCTTACAAAGCCACCTTCTGTCATCGAACAAAGATAACAGTTAACTTTCGTTTATCGAAGCTTATCCCGTCGTCAACGCAATTGCTGAACATCTCTTTCTATATTAGGGAACTGAAAATTGCCCTACTGGTTCGTTAAGAAAATTTAACAAGTCTGTTTTGATATGTTTTTGTTTACAACGTTTACGGGCACAGATAACTAATATTGAAACTGCAGAGCTGCTTCCGCCAAACCTGTTTGTACGAACAAAGTCCAATATCAATAAGTTGTATATTTGTCATATTTCAAAGTGCTGATTGTTAGCTCCAAGTACTTGCTAGAATGTTTACCGTAGTTGAAGAGTTCCTTCTTTGGACTCAAGCATTTGAAGTGGTAAGATAGAGAAAATAATAGGCATATTCCTATGCAAAGTCATCATGGATTAAAGAAAAGCTATGATTTATAAACACTTAATAAACTCTTAGCAGAGTTTTCATTCGAGATTGATTGTCGGGTACTCAGGGCGGCAGCTCTTTGTTTCGGACGTGTTAAAACGCGTCCGAAAAAAAAAAAAAGAAATCACGAACTATGACCATTCAAATCAAAGCTGTTGATGAGCTCATATTTTGCGGTTCTTGCTCTATTATTATTTACACAATTAACACATTTCTTGCAGATTTCTTTCGGCACATATTGCCTCACCTATGGTCATTTTGTTTCGTGCAAAGGTTTGATAAAACGGAAACGAGTCCTAGCGCCTTCAACCTGCCAATGATATCAGACCTTGCGGAGGTTAGTTTATTAAGCAGCACAGGGGACGCTAAAACGTGCTGAAATTGCGCCAGGGAGGTATTTGATTACTTGGACATGATTACAAACACGAAGATTTAAAGTCGGCGGGATAAAACGACGACAACAAGGTTCGGTAAGAAACCACGGAAGCTAAACTCGGCTTGCCTGGGCTTTTGATCTTGTTTGAGTCCAGCAACTAAAATTGGCAATCACCAACACCGACCGGGTCAAGATCTTCATGATTTGACGACAGTTTAAAACATAACTCATTTATGGACGATACCGTTCATTATTTTGTGGTAAAAGAGAAAACCTATGATATAGAACACTCCAGAGATACGTTTAAGTGCACGTGGAATTAAATGTTCTTGTACGAGCTCTTTCGGAGTATCTGTTTCGGTATTTTTGGATATTTTTGTCCTCTGATATAGTTTGATCTAATCGAATTCCTTCGCCTACTCACCCTCCTTCAAACATTTTAAATAGTTTGGGGTAATTGTTATCACGACAGATGAGAATTCCAGATCACCACCACTTCTTTTCATATCTCAAATACACTTCCTAGACTCCTTAAACATGACGGCTCTCTTTGAATGGTTTTTACCTACTGAGTTCAGTGATAATGTAAACTGGCCAACGTAAAGAGATTCCAGAGCTGACATTTTGAGTGCTATACGTCCGTGGGGGTTGCGCTACTAGAAGAGTATATTTGTTCTAATCTTACTCAGTTTTTTCTCTGTCAAACAGCCAGCGCACGAAAAAATTAACGTCAGCTTTCCGCGAACTTCTAACCCAGGGGTCAATTCACCTTATCAAATCAGTCCGTGCCTACTGAAGCCAAGATTCATTTTCCTTCACTTACAAAAACACATTTTCCAGTTGAAATCTACCCCCTTATCATCTTATGGGACTGACATTTCAACAGCGTTGACTGTCGTCAACATACGTTTTTTCGGACGGGTTCTGTAATCGCTTTTTCTTCAGTACGTTACCGTTATCTTTGTATTCACATTAATTGGAGTGCCGCTTAAAGGATACCTAAACTCTGCGGACATGTAAAATGATCACAACCGTAAATAGTTCACACAGTTATAAATCAAGAAATAGAGTAACAGTCTGAGTAATCCGCGAGTAATTGGCGTGTTCGCCAGGAGAAAAGCTGCTCAGCGTTAGAAAGAAAATACTCGAGAGGAGTTGTTTCTTATTTAACTGAGTCAGTTCCAAATTTAACAGCCATGCAATCCTAGTACTAAACGGGAGGCTCGCGAAATGGAGTGGGGGAATTTCCTTTAAATTAAAGGCTATCCAGTTTAAACTGTTTGTGTTTGATATGGTTCTGGCTGACTGGTTGTGACATTGTGCTGGCTTTGTATTGCAGTGTGGTTGAGTTGTCTTCCCGGTTTAAAGTTGAGACCGCTGGTTATGCTATTTTTTAGGGAAGTAAGCCTGGGTGTGTGTAGTCTTTTCCTGTCATCTGACTTCATCCCTAACTTAAAATGTAAGAGAGAGAAGTAACTAAAAATATCAAGTGATTTAACAAAGTGTGAATTTCCTGTGTAAGGTATGCAAATACCTGATCTAAAAATCGCTGAGGTTTTAAGAGCCATGCCCGATCATGGTATGGAAAACGGCATGTTGTTTGTCTTGAATTGGGTTAAGAAGACTTGAAGCAGTTTTTGGCATCCCCCACCCCTTCCCCCAGTATCCCTAATAAGTGATACACCTCGGGGATTCCAGGATTCTGTATGGTACCCGAACGTTTACACCTCAACATTAGCGACATGTCTGTAAACCTTTCGTCAGCATAGTTTACCGTCAAAAGAAAGGGAACCTGACGGAAAGACTGCCTTTCTATTTTGACAGTTTTGAAGCGATAAAAAATGATACAATTCGAAAATTTGAAAAGAAATAATACAAACGACGGCAACATACGTACAGAAAATTAGTTGAACTTGAACATCATAAACAGGATCACAAACTCCTGATCACAAAAGTCACCAGTCTTCTACGAAATCGGAAGATCAAACTGTCTGTGCAATGAGGTGAAACAAGCAAGGACGTATAAGCAGCTCGATTCATATTCGAGAAAGGCTAGTGATAACTCTGGATAGGCCGAAACTGTTGTATGCGTTTGACAGGGAGGAAGATTTATGTTTTATAGTCTCCACGAGCCGACTTTACGACGCTGCATAAGACAGAAATAAATAATCAGTCATAAATCATAGAGCTTATTTGATCGATGCCATTAGCTCAGTTGTCGGCTAGTTGTATGAAGCCTAATACAATCAGAATAGTTGTCGCGCGCGCGACCACGAAATTAACGCAAGGAAGCCAAAATTAACGCCTGCTACTTTCTAACATTTCTGAGGGCAGATGTCATGTGACACTGAAAGAAAGGAAGTAGTAAAAAATGAAACAGCACTTTGTACCAAAGATGTGTGTAAATTAGTTGCCGAGAGCATTCAAATGACCTAAACTTGGTTCATTGTTATCCCTGCGCGCTCCCTCATGATTCATACCATATTTCCAGAATAAAAAATCAAAACAGAAACGCAGACCAGACTTTTTTAGCGTTGAGTAACCCGTAACTGAAGCTCTCCAATGGATCCCGCGCAAGAGGATTGAGGATCATTCGCCCCGATATAAGGGGGTGTTTACATGAAGAAAGTAGCGCCGGCGACAGTTTCACACCAGGATGACTACATGATTCGTGCTGCTAGAAGAAATGGGTCTCATTTCTCCTCTCCCTCGACTAGTTGGAATGAGAAAAATTACGCACCCGCTACCAGTTCCAGTCTACCGAGATAAATAAAATAAATACATAAAATAAATAAGACCTTTATTTACCCTCGGCAGTTTATTTTAGCACAAAGGCTGGTGGGGCCGAGCAAATACATGAAACAAACAATTCAAATAAACGTAACATGATAAGAATCCCAACTGGCGGGAGAGAGACTGATTTCATACCGAAACGAGTGGTTGTTCTTCGTGTATACCGTTGCGAGATTTCGTACCAGCAACCGGGGTGAAATCGCGCCGGTACGACTCGTTCCGGAACGGCATTTTCTGGTGGTATCATGTAAATCAATACAAAGCCACAAGAGGGAACCGGAGCGAACTCGCTCCGCGACGGAAACTCCCCTCGGGATCATTGATGCTGAGCAGTACCCTGTTCTACTGATTGCCCTACGGTAGAGCCTTTCCTTGTGTCGCTCCACGGTAAGAGGGTGAACTGTTATGCAACAGCAATAAATGTTGGATGTTACCCGGCGAAAGACTCGCTCCCAATCTGCGGGAAATTAAAACTAATGCCAGTTGCATTAAGACCTGATTAGATTTCTATGTCGATCAACGGCCTTACTGTGCATGTAGCAGAAAAGGAAAAATTACAACATTTTAACGAGATGGCAAGGTTAGATAGCTTTCCTTCGTTAATTTCTTTGACAGGGCCGGGCCAGGAGCTGGGAGACCCCCTACATCCCAGGGGCAAGTGACACAACCCATAAAAAACACACTCTTTTCAATCAAATCCCTAGTATATTTGATCAAGTGGACTGATTGAAGACTTCATAAAGATGTTTTTAAGGCTTTTAAGACTAACAAAAGAGTCTCAATGTTTCTTAAAAATACTCGAGACAAGTTTTCCTTTTTTTTTTCTGAGTACGACGCGGAATCTGTCTGAGGATGTGAAGGTAAACAGGATTGACTGAGAAGTTCATCTCGCTTGTCTGTTTACAGATTAGACGTTAAATAGGCCAGGAGGACAACACTACACTCTTGGTCAAAACATTTAACCGCAGGATAAATACAATCGCACACACATCACCAATCCGTCGTATTGTTTATTTTCCGTCTTTCCAGTGGATTAGCATTAACTTCCGTGGGAAAAAGGTTCATTGTTTAAATGTTACCTTTCTCACGCCTAGCAAAATTTCTAGACGAGATCAAGGAAAGTTTTGTTTTGTAAATACAATAGAGGATGCGGGCGGAAGAAGTTAGCGAATGGTCGTATTATAATCACGTGCACTGTAGTTTTGCCAACAATCAGCACGCGTGCACATCATTCCAAATGACAATTAATGGCATCAATATAAGTTTCAAAATGTCCTTTAATTTTCGAGTGTTGTGTCTAGCTTGTAAAGAAGCCGTTAACAAGGATAGCACAATGGTACTGTATGATCGAGGGCTCGTTGTCAATTCGTGGTTTAGCATTATCATTGTGCCCGTGGATTTAGACTAGCTGTGAAACGTAAACCAGTGATCAAGTTGGCATGTGGTAATACTTTAAAATAATATGTTTATGTAGCACACCAAATCTTTTCAAGCCTGAGAACCAATTCACAAAGAAGTGCTCTATCGGAGTCCCGTTGCAACTTTCTACTACTTTATTATAGTTTGGCTATCCAAGTTGACTTTTTTTATAGTCGAACTGAACATATTAAATATGCTTCTTTGAAAGCCTACCATGTGTTGAAAAGGATTATTTAGTATATAGCATGCGCTAAACGTCTGATACCCGCCTTTGGTAACTGAGACTTTGATAAGTCAATTAGAAATTTTAATAATAAGCCTTTAAGACGTTTGATACATCCTCAAGACTTAACAGTAAGGTCTTTTATTTTCAGTAAAGAACGATTTTGTGTGATACTTAAAAGTTAAAGCTCAGAAAACGTTTACAATACCTCCTAGACAGCCCCCTTTGTATATTTTATAGCTCCGTATCACTTGGTTAGGAGTTAACTATCTGATAAGGAGCAACTTTTAAGACTTATTTACTTACTTATATCAGCTTACGTCGAGAAAATTCTCTTCAGTTTTGTAATAATAATAGACCCAAGGGAAGAGTAAAAGCCACTTATTTTGCCGGGGCCGGTTCTTAGTTAAGAAAACAATGATAATTTCAAAGCATTTTTATGGTCTTTCATCCTTTTGGTCCCAGTATTTAATCTGTCATTTCAGTGAACTTTGAAAATTTTTATCTCGTAAATAGCTTTCGCAAAATACCTCACCTACTTGACGTTTATTCGACCGGGGCAAAGGTAAATAGGGGAATGGTACATAATCCAATACCATTTGGAACCTCAAGTCACGCTACTGCTTCAAGTGAACAAAGCTAAAGTAAATAAATAAAAGAAATGGGAAAGTTACATCAGCTCTTTGAACGAAAAGCGCTGTATACGGTCCTGACACGGTATATGCTCTCTCATTCAGATTTTTTAGCGGATTTAATTTTGGGGTCGACGAAGGATGGGGACTGCATGGCAATAAACGCAAGATATCAGCAAATCCTTCTAGGGACAGGTTCAGTAGCAGGCGCATCCAACTGCCCGCCTTAAACAGCTTACAGATACGCCAGAAGACGACAAGGGTTTCAAAAGTCTCCTCCAGAAAGTCTTAAAATGCCGCCACGAACGGCTGGAATCTGACGAAATGTCAATTTAACGATTAAATTGTTTTTAGGCCTGAATAAGGATGTTCCCAATTCAGCCATTTTCAACGCTTTGTATTCAAGTAGAAGTAAAGCATAGTCATAGCTGATTGAAATGAGGGAATCTTGCTGAGGCGATGAGACGAGTCAGTAGAAGTTTCGTGATCACTAATTTGCTTGCCTTGTTATTGATGTAATGGCTGTTATCCACTCCGGCTTAAACAATCAAAGTATTAGATGGATTCTTCACAACCCGTAAAATAGTTATGGAAACTAGACAGTTCAGACTGACTTTCTTAAACGCTAATCAAATTCAGTGAGTTGTTTGTTTTCGTTTTACACGTTGGACTATTTAGCGATTGGCCGTTTGATTCTTTCTCACTCTGTCTACGACCACCCACAGTCTTTCTTTCTTTTTTTTAAGAACGTCTAATTCTTGGAGCTGAGGCTCAAAGATCTTTTTCTGATTTTTTTTTTCGGTGATTTGAGGCTAAAAACGTTCTTAAGATGTTCTTAAGTTACATGGCATAGTATTTCAATAAATCAATGAGGACTTGACCAGGAAACTTGCTTGAAAGTTGCTTGTAACATGCTTGTGCAGCTTGCACAACCAACTCTTGGTAAACTTTGGCTTAACAAAAAGCATTGAACAGAGGTACACAGCACAACAAAAACGAATGAGCAAAATAAAGACGTTCTTACTGACTCTCGACCTGGGTATGTTCTTAGCATGTTCTTAAAATTTGGCTAATCCCAGCCTCAAAGTTTTTATATAAAGGTCAGTTCACATAAAAAAAACGTAAGAGTGTCATCCATGAATCATTTATAGAATCAATTGGTGTGTGTGCTTTAGTAAAAATGCACGTCAACTGTTGGCCCAAGCACCTTTGCCGAGTCATCATGTGATCTGAGGAATGACTGAAGAAAACAGATTAATTTCGTTTAGCTTAATGGCTGAGCGAGATCACGGTTCTCTGTCACATAAATTTCAGAATCTTTTAATATCAAGTGGAACAGAGCTTCGTTCGGGAAAATGGCATTTATCTTAGATCTTCATGATTCATTTTGTCACAGGCAGAACTTCAAGCTCTTACTGACAGGCCGACTGTCATGCACGAGTTGTGGTCAGACATCTTACTTTACTTATGTAGACAAAGAAATTCCGACGGTATTAGTTTTGGTACCGTGACAGCCTAAAGCTCATTTCAATTTCAAAGGCAGGTGGAAAACACTTAAATAACTCCCTTTATGATCACAGAGATAGTGGCATTCAACTAACTTTACTAGTTAAAATCTAGTCCTAGGAAATGTTGCATAACGACATGCGTAAACAGGAAAGAAAATCAAGTGCCATCAATTTTTGCGCGCTTCGAAAAACAAGTTAAGTTATTTTCGTATGCCAACGTTGCTTTCGCATGGATGCTGCTAAGTGAGCCAGCTGATACCACACAGTGTCAATTTCGATTGACTTAAAAAACATAATGGTAACTTTCAAATAAATTTTACTAGTAAGTATTAGATCCAGCTGGACTAGGTGTTTGTTCTGTCATTTCATGAAGTTTGTACTCTAAATCCACTTTTCATTTCATAGCTGACTGGAATTCCATTTATGCGTGACGAACATCAAAGATAACCAACCAGTATTTGAAGATTTGGAGCATATAATCCAATTGTCTGGCTTCGTCTCACGGCGCTGTTCTCGAAAGAAAATGAAACGGGGACAAATGTGCGAGAAACTAGGTCAGCTTTATGCGCAGAAAACACGACAACAATTTATGCATGCTACGATTCTGGTTGTATGCTTGCAATTGGAGTATCACTTGGTAATCTGCAAATGCCACTACAGACAAGACTGGTCGCTGGTGTATTAAATTGTCAGTAAACCCCTGCCCACAGACTTGCCAAAACTCCCAAAGGTTTATCCGAACAAGTATTTAGCAACTTAGGAAAAGTAGCCGGCATTACGTGGCGTACCTGTAAAACGTCAATTAATCCATCAAATCCTTTCCAATCTTGTTCGAAATGTACCGGGAAACCACTTGTTGCTTTCATCACTTCGGATTTATCTGTTTACAAGTTGGTTTACATGCAGGTAGCTGTGGAATTCAACAAGGCCAAAGACTACTGAGAAATGTGCCAAAGGTTCCGCAGCCAAATCGGGCTTTTATTCTTTAAATAATTAACATCCACTTTTAAAATAACTCAAGATGTTGTTGTAGGGAATTATTTGCGTGAGAGGGCTTCCCCTAAAAGGATTCAAGGTAAAAAGCTAAGCCTTTAATTTGCGAAAACAATCTGGATTCGTCCTGTGACTAGCGCAAAGAAAATAACTGGTCTTTGTAAGCCCTTGACACGCCTAGACATGTGAGGGACTTGAATTCGCTCTTTGCAAAACGTGGTACAAAATGAACGCGAAGGCGGGGTGCGAGATGTCAGGTACAAAGGTATCAGAATTGGGGGTGTACTTTTTGGTGAATGTGTTGGCGGTGCGTGTGTTGAGACGGAAAATAGAATGGAAATTTGCAAATCACTCTGGTGTGACCATGCCACACTGAACTTTATACCATGATGTAATGTAGGCTTCTTCTGACACTACGATTAACCCTTAGCGTCTTACTATGACCAATTTTGTCAGTCAAAGTGAAACGTAGGCGTAATGAGAATAGATTAATTATCGACCATGGTCTTGCATGATGCTTAAAGTACATCCAACCCCCTAATTTTTCTTGTCGCCTAAAGTAGAAGAAATAGATTTCAATGAATTGCATATGAATCTTCCCGATAAGAATCATAAGGAATATTACGAGAACGGTTAGCACAAAAAACTGGCCGATATCAGTGAAGCCTGACTAGAGGAACATCAAAACTATCCTCAAAATTAAAGCTAACTACAATCTAATTCAGTTCTACTAACTGCCATGTCTCTACAACGGCCGCTTATTTTTTCCCCAGCAGTCAATATATCGTCTGTTGTTTTAACCTCAATACAACGGCCACCTTTCCAAAAGCGCGTCCCAGCTGCTAAAATAATAGGGAGCTTTAGCAGTGACGATGGCGACAGCAACGAAAACGTCGTATCAAAACATAACCTCTCGATTTTCTAACTCTTTCGCGATTGTCTCAATTTGTTTAAGATGGTCATTGCTGAGAGACTGTCTAGGGTCTAAATTTCTATAAAGAGCGTTAAAGTAAGAAAACAGGCACAGAAATTTACCGTCATGCGCTCACGGTTCTGCAGAGGACGGTAACGAAATGTACAAAACTGTAAAACGCACGTGCAGAGCGATTGTTTTTGCTCATTAAGCCCATTGTTTTGTGGCGTTCCCGTCGCCATAGCCATTAGGGTATTTTAGCGACTAGGACGGCAACGGCAAAACAATCGCTCTGCACGTGCGTTTTACAGTTTTGTACATTTCTTTGCCGTCATCTGCAAAACAACAACGCAAAGTGACCAAATTTTATGTTTTCTCGAAACGTGAGCGCATGGCGGCAAAGTTTCTTTCTTTTTCCTTGCTTTAACACCGTTCATAGTAATTTAGTTCCTGGACAGTTCGTCAGCCTTTTCCAAGTTAAACAAATTTCAATAATTGCGAAATAGATACACAAACGAGAAGTTATATTTTCAAATGACGTTTTCTTTGCCGTCGCCGTCGTCGCTGCTAAAACTCCCTAACTCCCTCCTTTGCTACAGCTCCCTAACAACATCTTCACAACGGTTATTTAACTATAAACGACTGACAAACGAAGAGGCCGTTGTGGAGAGGTTGACTCAGTAAACAAAGCTAAACTGTTTCTTTGTTTCTTCTCTAATTGCAACCCGTACGTTGTTTAGTTAGAAAACTAGGTCACAGTGCCAGAGTCCCTTCAATATGGACATAACGTAATGGCAACAATGACTTCAGTTAAAATGACAGGACCGACCTTACCGACTCCCTTTCTCAAAAATGTGGCTAACATTTGGCCATAAAATGTGGTTCTAACTTTAAATCTAGAAAGAAACCCTCATCTGCGACGATTTCAATGACTGATTAGTCGGTGTTAATTTTGGACTGTTACTGTTTTTGAACTGTCTTGGTGGTTCCAAATATATTTAGTACTCTGTTTGATAAATGAAATCCGTGGGAGACGTGGCGTAGTATTGCTAGGTTAATAAAAAAAATATATATATTTGTATCGATAGAAACATGAAAATAAACAACACTCTTCGTTGACTATTACAATCATGTTGTAGGTCAAATTTGATTTCAGGTTAATTTTGATTTAACCTAGGTTGAAATCAATTTCCTTTGTCTCCTAACCCTAACTATTCATAGGAGACAAAGGAAATTGATTTCCACCTGGGTTAAATCAAAATTAACCTGAAATCACATTTAACCTGTAACATTTACAACGATGGCTAAGTTATATCGTTTGTCTTGTACTGGTCATGTAATCGAAACGTTTCGATCCACATTTAAGTGACTATATTAACCCTAACTCAAACTGACATTTGAAGACACATTTAATCTTCGCAAAATAAACTCATTTTCATGTGAATGAAAATTGATTTGCATATGAAAGGATAAGCACCTAGACTCGCTTTGAAAAAGAGGCCTGAGGTAATTCGGAAATGGCCTATTTATTTAAGCTCGATAGCGCGAGGAGCGGTTGCCCAATCCAAAACCAAAACCAATCGCGACTTTCACGCGCGTTTTCAAGCGATTTGTGTTAGCAACACGTGTATAGCTTTGAAAACTGTTCTATATGCTATGCGAGAAGGGTTTTGTCCACTTTGAGTTTTGGAATGAATCCATGGCCAGCAGATAGAATTTGTCACGAATTCAGTTTTAGCATGATTTACATACTGCAATCAAAGGAAACCAGGAAACCGCCATTTTTTGCTTCTTTAAAGATACTGCCCTACTCTACCAAACTGTTTAAATAAGTAGGTTTGACTGGTTATGGCCAGGGAAAAGGTGCTTAAATACTTAATTTTAATGTCAAACAAGTTTGGGGCTCAGAACTTAAAAAACACCGTGATATATCCCCTTTAGCTGACAGCTTTGTAGCATAACGGAATGCCGTTTCTCGCTACTTTGGGTATAATTTACTATAAAATGTTAAAATCGTTCCAGAAAGTACTAACACTATGATAATCTTGGATGTGTTTCTTACATATTTTTTGTAATTTTTTGCCCTTCCCCCTGGATTTGGATAAAATAAGCCCAACTTACAGACGAAAAAAAAAACTACGAATTAAAGTGGCTTTATAAACAGAAACCGGAAGAAGCATATTATTGCTTTGTGTTTTAGTCCTCATAATTAATCGCTCCAGATTTGGCAACTGCATGCTTGTAACAAAATGGTGGAAAGTTTTGGTGATAGATTCCAGAGCGAATCAAAAACAATGTGCCTTTTGAGAAAATAATGACATAGAAGTTACCACCAATAAAATACTTTCAGCGGTATCTGTTTTGGGTTGTTTTTATCTTACTGTTTTAAGAAAACGTGCGAAAATTTGATGAGGAATTTACCCACGCATACTTGTTATTAAGGTAAGCTGATTTAAGAAATAACATGACCGGACATTTTCAACCGCCAACTGAATGAACAATCGACAACATTCGGTTATTCTTGTAAATTCTGCCTGAGGGATGTTGATTGAGTATTTAACTAAACAATCGATACGATTTTCCTCTCTGGGGGGCATTGAAAACTTGGCTCTCAAAGTTAAGTAGGGCTAAAAGAAACGATAATGACCCGGGATTAACCCTATCACGAAAACAATACAATAAACGAGAAGCTATTGTCAAAGACAAGCGCTCACGTTTTCGCTAACATTTATCTTTGCATTTTTACCTCCCTATTGCTAAACAGAACGTTTTGAAGTGTCTTTCAAAACATTGCTTTAACAAACGCAATTTGAAGGGTAGGTCCGTATTCAGTGATGTTCACGTGGAGAAACGTGCAAACTGCTAATTCGGACTTGGCACCGATTTTTGAAGGGCTGTGTCTTGTGGTTTGCATGAGTCACTGGCATTCAGTGGGAGAAATAAGTCCACTTATTAAACCCTTGAATGCTGCAATTAAATTAATAAAGGTATCAATCATGACTCAGCCACAACTATAAGGCATTTGAGAGTTAACGTTAAATGATCGGAAGAACAGAAATTCAGTTTGCCAGCTACTTATGCAATGCCCATGAGTCACTCAGTGTACTTTCGTCGTATACAAACGAGCCCTAAGGCGAGAGTGTATGCAAAGAAAATACAATTGACAGGAGAAAAATCCCATGTATCACGAGAAAGCTTTGCATGACTATATCTTACACCATGAATGTCATAGAAAATACAAACCCGCCCTGTACAACAATCAATGCGGTGCACGATGGGAAAGTACAGTGGAATACCGACGAATGGATCCTTGGTTCAATGAAACAAAAGAAACTATTTGCATAAAAAGAAATTTCAATTTGAAGAGGGTTAGCCTTGTGCACCAATATGGCCGCCATTCGTTTGTTTTTGTGCATCAACATGGCCGCCGTGACGTCATGTGAAACGATCTATAAACAACGGCTTACCTGCATTCTGATTGGCTGTATTTTCAGTGACATGGTACAAAGGGTTTTACACCGAATAATGGTCTGCGGGGAAGCCGACCCGTTCTTGTTTCCACTTTCTAGCCTACTGAAATTAAACCATTGACTACCTTCTTTGCCCACATCAAACAGACAAAGAAACAACTAACCTTCTCTCCAACAAGCAACAGAATAGTTCTTCACAAACTCCTCATCCCGAGCCTCTTCTCCGTTGCCTTTCAATTCTCAGGTATGACGACTGGGACGTTCTCCCTCTTGTTGTCTGAAAATATTGTTTTTCCACGAGAATGTTGGGCAGAGATTGTACAATGTCAGTGGAAGCGGCCGTGCCCACCTTTAGCTCCTCTTTGACTTGGCTTTCCAAGTTTAAAACAGCTCACCCTCATCTCGAACTGAAAAGTGCTCTTTCAATTCAAATAGTGGTTCCCCCTTTGAAGGATAAGAGTACCATCTCTGTCCTGGGTAACATTGTCTGAACTTCTCCACTTTTCGGTTCAGCTGCTGCTGGTAACATCGTATCATTGCTTCATACATCTTCCCTGTCGCCCTGTTGTCTTAGTTGGTAAGAGCTCTGGACGGCCGAACGAATGAATTGTCGTCGGTTCAGTCCCCAGACCAAATCAGTACTCATACTAATTTTTTCTTGGAATTCTGTCCAAGGGGGGAAGGTGCAATGAGGTTATCCCTATGTGAAGCACCAACCCAAGGTCAGCACTAGGGCTGGTCACAGCCAGGGTTCGTTACGCCCCTAGTGGTTCTTTAACGTCCCGAGTTGTAAGACGGGACCTCCGGTTTATCGTCCTTATCCGAGAAGACTAGAAGTCTAACCATTTGCAGATGTCATTCCAAAGGAAGCACTTTCTCCTCAGTTATTTAAAGACCCTGAGTGTTGGTTCGGCCGGGGCTTTGTACCCACGACCTCCCTCACGGTAGTCCGGCGCTCTACCAACTGAGCCAACCGGTCGCCGGTCAGGGTCTTAAACGGCCTTGTCTCCTTCATCTCCACGCAGAAGAGACTGTTCGCAAAGAGTATAGAAATTCACGTGGTGCCAGGGGCTCGGTAGAGGCTGTATGTGCTAGGCTAGTGTCCATTAAGTCTTGCAGTGGGTCACGGAAACCAAAAACTGTCCCTCGTGCTCCTAATAAAGCAAAGATTAAGTAACAATGAGTTATGTAGATCTCGGCAACAAAAACAGAAAATCACAGAAATCGTATTCTAGTGCCTCCATGGCCTCATCAGTTCGAAATTGCAGACAGACTTACTTGTGAATATAACCACAATGAATGCAGCAACTGCCTCCCATTCCATGAAACACCTTAGTCTCTCTGAGTGGAGTCATCACGACGCCATTTCCATCAATGTAAAGTGAGTCATGTTTCCCATGACTACACTTTAAGTTGATCAGTCTCTTGACATGCTATGACTCTCGTTCACGTAGTCTAAGATAAGCCTGGCAACTTCCATTTATAACTGGTCGTTTCCGTTGCAATCTCCCACTAACGGTTGCACATGGTGGCGACAATCAAACTCCCAGGGACTTTCGTGGTCAACATGAACAAGAAAGTTTGCTTCTACTTTATGTTGGAATTGCTAATTCTATTTGCTCTTTGGTGTTGATGCATTTAAAGGCCGTTACGAGTCAATAAAATATCCCCTTTTGACGGTTTTCATGACAGGCCCGGCCAGGGGTTTTGGATGTACAGTGTACGGTGCCCTTTCAAGTATTTTTTTTGTCACAATTCGGGTATAAAGTATCTAGTTTTTCCTGAATTTGAGGTATTCGGAATATAATGGAACCTTCCAACACAGCGCTGCGGAAATTTTAACAGTCTCCCAGCAACGATTAGGAACTGCACGACTTTTACATCCTTTAAGTGGGAAGCAAGAGCACATTTGCGAGTCAAAGCGTCCGAAAGACTTATCCTTATGTATTGATTATATCTTTTTATGTTTTTGCTATCATTCGTTTTATAATTTTGAGGTATATTGGTATCTTACGGGGAAAGCATTGGGTATTTTGGTTTTCCACTCCCCCCTCCCCGGCCGTGACTGATATGTCATCAAAATTCTAAAACATAAACTATTATAAGAGCAACACAAGGCCCTTCTTGCAACATTTTCTGTTCGCTCGAAGGAAAAGTTAAAGCCGATATGTTGCTAGTATTGTCAAAATGTTATCAAACCAGTTCTTGAACTTTATTCTTTTTTTTTAATTTTTCAAGTACGACATTAATCTTAATGGTCGTCTTAACAATTTGGAAGAGACATTAGCAATTCTGATGTTCTGGTTCATTTTTTCTCCCAAAATTTTGGCGGCCATCTTGGTGGCCCTAAATATGGCCTACTTTGTTCTGAACTGTAGGGCTAGAAATAATTCTAAGTTGTTTTTCGACACTTAACTTTTGAATCCTTCGTTTCTGAATCTTACTTACGCGAAGAAAATTATTTGAAAATATTGATGAAAACCAAGAATAGAGTGTTTTCACTCACGTGACCAGCGGCCATATTGGTTTAATGAAAGAAAAGAAAGTATTTGCATTAAAATAGAGTTCAATTCCCAGAGGGGTAGCCTGGTACACAAATATGGCCGCCGTCCCTTTGTTTTGGTGCAGCAACATTGCCGCCAGGACTTCCATACATGCAAACAATAATCGAAAGCTAAAGAAGTTAGATACTGATAATACTGCGATGGCACGTCGTTTGAGGTACTGGCTGGAGAAGGGACTGGTGCAGTATGACTTCGGAGGCAAAGAAACACTCAGCTGTTTTACAGAAACTCTAGTTGACCATCGTTTATTAAAAATTTCGGTTGCGAATTGAAACTTACACACATGGGATTTAACAACACTAACTTATTTCCCAGCTACTCGTGGTAGCAAACCATAGCGCTTTAACCCTTTCACTTCCACGATCTCAATAGTAATTCTCGTTACTGTCTGCCATATATTGTTTATAATGTTAGTTCTGAGAATTTGGTATTGAATCAAACAATATTCCCTTGTTGATTTTCCTTTTATTCTCATCACCTGCGTGCTTGATAACGTAATGACATTGCAGGGAGAAATTACCTTTTGATCACTCCTGGAAGTGAAAGGTTTAAAAGCACACAACCCACCAAAAAAATCAAAAAAGGTAATTTTACGTTTCTTTCGTGCAAGGCACACATTAAAAACGTGTATACTAACCAAGACACTGTGAATTGATTGCTTACAGGAAAAAAATCCATTACTGACATGTGCCCGGCATTAAAATACTGCTGCACAAGTTGATATAAGCTACTTTCCTACTTAAGCTGTAGGTATAAAAAAAGCAAATAAACTTTCCTAAAATTTTAAAACGTAAGAAAATAAAACCACCCCAATACAAATTATATGTGCATTACAGCACCGTAATATAAAGCGTTAGTTGTGGAATAGATTCGAAATAAAAATAAATATACCACAAGAACATACATTAAAGTTCATGATGGCTTGTACGCAATTGATTTCTTCACCTTGATATTTGAATAATTTTTACTTTTGCAAAATTAGTAGGTTTGCTGGGTAAAACGTGCAATTGCGGTGCTTAGAATCGCTATCTGCATTTTTATCAAAGGACAAGAACATGATAGCTCAAACTTAAAAGTTTGAAAACTTAAAACCTTTTTGTCTCACACTATTCCAATAAACGACGCCTTTGATTGTGCCCTCAAATGTCAATCGACAGGCAGCCTTTCACCCAAGTATTAAAACTAAAATATAACAATCAAACAAGTGCCAAACGTATGGCCATTAAAAAGCTCTAAAACTTATCTAAATGTAACACAGAACCAAGAAACCGTTGCTCAGTATTGTTGACAAATACATGTATATCTTGTCATCTTACCTCCCCTTTCAAACATATGCTGACGTTATTTCTCACATATGACTTCTTATGGAGAAAAAGTCAAAGAAGCAGCTTTCCTATTAGAAGTTGTCTTTTTCAGCGGACCATGCAAATGTCACAGAATCAAACTGGTAATAGCAACAGCTGTAACGGGTACCTTGTGCGACTACAAATCGCGACCTGGCCTTACCATGTGGCACTACATGTACATATACATGGAGTGTATCATTGACAATGGGTACTGTATTAAGCAGATATGGGCCAGCATACGTGTAGCTACCCCGGCCAATCAATGAAATAGAATCCAAGAGCACGCCAAGATCAAACTTTGAAACTTATAGAATAAAATAAGGGCGACCTTCATTATGCATACTGTATCTTAAAATAAAGCGGGTGGTTAAACATTGTACGAATTACAGCGTACCAGACACTGTTCATGTAAAAGATTGCACAGTGGCTGATAAAAGCCACACAAAATCGTCTTTATAACACAGTCTACCCTATTAAATGAATGACAAAATTCCAGCTACTATCTTGCAATAGTTTGCACTGTCATACCAGCTCCATACACCGAAATTCAAACTTCACCTTTTGCCTTGCTCTCAATGTTGAGTGGACGTTTTGCAAATTTCATGTTGGCAAATAACTTGCCTCAACGTATATGTAGCGCAAATAAAATAATTTGTAAGATAATTTGTAAAGCAGATTGTTATTGTAACCTGTTTTAAGTGTTCGGGCCTGGCCTGTTAGACATCACAGCCAATCTATTGTGTCTTCTTGGCTCTTCCTTTGAATTCATCCATACACGCATTGGTCCCAAAGAACTCTGCTAGGGTGTGGTAAGTGGATGTTGGCACAGTGCTGAAACAATAATGGATGTGGGTTTGATGTGAATACTAATGCAATACTAATAGCGAAGCTCTGCGCGTGCCGCCGGCAGGAGAAGAAGATCTCAAACTTTTATCAGTGTCCATGTTGTTTCTTAAATCTATTGAAGGCAGAAACTCAAACTCGAAGGGAAAAAGCTGATGACGTGTGGACTCAAGGTTTGTTTGTCTTTATTTCCTAAAAGTTTGCTATCCAATAGTTTATCTGGATCTTAAAACTCTTCGTCACTCACTGCCGGTTTCGGGGAAGAAAAACTGTGTAGACTAGCTCGCACTGGGTAACTCGGTAGGAGGGTTTCTCTGGTACAGTACGCGAGACTATATAAACAGGTCCTTAAGTAGACCCTGGATTGCGTTTTTTAGGGAGAATTCGAAAAAGGATTTGTGATCTCAGATCATATGGATTCGTCAACACCGAAAAAACGAAAGATCCGAAAAAGGATCATTTACTATGATAACGCACGCGAACATTTCCGCTGTTGACAAGAACATCAGACATCACCCTGTCACGTGCATAAATTGTACTAAAAGGATTACTAAGGGTGCATTTAGTTAAAAAAAAAAGAAAGAAAAAGAAATAACTTAGCGATCGATAAAAACAGGTGATAAAAAAACAAGCCAGCGCTATTTTTGCCCTTAAATTTGTAGCTGTAGGAACGGTGCATGCAATGGCTGCAAAGTAAAAAAAAAAAAGCTAAGAGAAAGAAAGCTAACTTTCTCGACCTCCTTGTGGTAATGGCACGAAAAAGGCGGTTCGGTTAGAACGTCACGTACGGTAACTGTCGTGTACCATTTTCGTCTGGAAAACCGCTTGTCAAAAATACCGGGTGTCCGGCATGTCATGTATGTTTGGTGCAAAAACTAATATTTCCTGGTCGCCCAAAGGCAAAAGTAAGTCGCCAGGGGTGCTGCTATAGGCAGTGCAAGGCTCTGCACTAAGAATAGTAGTTGGGTGCCCAAACTCCCTAAACCCTTGAAATCCAGGGAACCCAGCAGGGCGACGGGGTACCGCTAGAGCGCAGCCCTGTAGTGGTTATGGTAGTAAAGAGGGAGGGGGGGGGGGGCAGGGAGACATTGTGGAGAGGGATCTAATCTCCATTTTATACCAAAACTCCCTGGCAAGATCTTAGTGCACAAAACAAAACGAGCAAGATTTTTAAGCCCCCCCAGCTACCACAGAGCCCCACAACCATATATAGTGTTTTCACTTGCGTGACCACCAAACAACGCACATACACTGTACGGAGAGAGAAGGGTCAACATCTGAATGATTTAAACAAGGATCTCGTTTTGTTGAATGAGAAAGAATATATTTTTAACACTTCCAGATATTAAAAAATTATTGTGAAACCCAGTTTGTCACAATCTTTTCTGGTTTTGTTACCCTAAAAAGTGCCATGGTGCTCATGTCCACTAATTTTATCTTAACACCCTACAGACCAAATCACATCTGCTTAATTTGCAACCCTGAGAGATATGGAGATGTATACTGTATACCCAGTGTTCCAGTTACCTTTCAGAGCCCAGGAGCCATAAAATATTTTTAAGGGGTCAGTCAGGACTGTCATTAACGGCCAGGGGCCAGGGATTTTCCCCTCGTATTTTGAGGTATATCCCCGCCTAAATGAACTTCAAAAATAAGTGACAGCCCAAGGTCAGTGTAGACACAGAACTTCCCAAGTTTTCTCACTCAACAACTCAATGTGACAAGTTAGAGAGCCAGTTTCCCAAGTTTTGGACCCAAGACCTGTAACTTATCTGGAACACAGATACCGTGAGCGACAGACACCCAGGAGCACTACAGTGCACATGTAGCCAGTCCTCTTGGTAAACAACTCTTAAAAAGTGTTAGATGTATCAATGGTACTGATAATCTTCTACTCACCTTTTAATCCAGAGAAACAAATTAAGAACTTTTGGAAGGAGCAGCATAGACTTATTCCGCAGGACCGCGTCCACCATCTTATCTGTAGCCCAATCAGGATCAAGAATGGGCAGAAGCAGTGGAAACCTGCAGAATGATTAAAGTATCAACAGATCAAATAGATTAATTTGATCTCAAAGAAGGAGATCAGGTAATAGTGTTTCAGGGTCCGAAATTGCGCCTTCCTGGTCGCCAATGCGACTAAAAATTGAGTGCTGGCGACTGGAATTTCATAGCTGGTCGCCAGCTGGCGACTTATAAACCAATTGTTATTGTGGACTTTCAACGTTCAGAGAAAGTGATTTATAAGAATAAACCTCGAAGCTATTTGCCAACAGATGTCTTACTTTTCGTCCTGTTGATGTTTTTGAATTAAAAGTGAAACAAATGTTCCAGTTAATCTACCTCCACAACAGTACGATCCACTACGATCGGTACGAGTTGAACGTTTCCAGGCCCCTACGTTTTTTTCAGCGGTTTCCACTGACGTACAGTAAATACGTTGAATATGGGGAATTAGAGTGTGTCCATATATGTCTACAGAACTATGCACAGCTGTAGTACACTAAATTTCCCATATATAACGCCTTTAAATACGTATTGCAGGTGCACAAAGCCAAATGCTCTCGTGTTATCCTCTACAATAAAATGGTGCAATGCAGAAGCTCCTTCCCCTTTCTTTATACACCAGGCCCGGTTGTTCAAAGGCTGGATAGCGCTATCCACCGGATAAACATCTATCCAGTGGATAGTGGAATTAGCTTTCCCATTACTTATCCGCTGGATAGTGATTTATCCGGTGGATAGTGCTATCCAACGTTTGAACAACCGGGGCTAGGTAAACATTATTTTGGTGGACTGGTACGAGTAATGTGGCAAGGTTGTGGCCTGGTAAGAGTAACATGGTTGCTTGACTCGCATTTATGTTTTGTGGCAGTTACGGAAGAAATAGAGTTTTGAAATAATCATTGCAGTCATGAGCAGATGGCTTTCTGTACTTGCGTTCTAGGAAAAGTAACTTGTTGGAAAAAAAATGAATTTATAAGTACTTCACTCATACACGTACGGATGCTTTCTTGTATCGGGAACGGGAAATGGTGCAATTTTTCAGCAGAAAAATGTCAATACCATGATTTTTTTTAGTTTAAACTTTTTTTAAAAAAGGGAGGGGGGATTTTTGGCAACTACAATTTCCCCTGTGGCGACCAAAAATTCATATTTGATTGCCAATTGATGCCTACATAAAAAAGTTAATTTCGGACCCTGTGTTTTATATTATTGTTTGGCTCCAGTGCTTGGGCAACCATGCCATGTGAACAGACTCAATTGCCAGGGTTGTCAAAAAGATTTTAAGTAGAAAGAGAATCTAGGAAAGTAGGCAGCACTCAGGGGCATACTACACTGTAGGAAATTTTATTGTAATCACAGAAAATTTGATCACCAGCGAAAGTCACAAGTGAATTTCACAGTAGATTGATGCAGGCACACTAGGTGATCTTTTACACTGATTGTGGCAATTTTGTTCACCATTTTGAGAAGTCATGTGATACATGTAAAATCACCTAGTCTGATTGGTTGACTCTACTTGCCATCCAAAGCTTACAAAATCACAGGAACAGGTACACTAGGTGAATGTCAGTGAATTTAATCATGGATATCTGACATCCCAGATACATGAACTGGTAATTCACCATCACTGTACCAGGCACATTAGGTGATTTTCACCCATTAGTTAATTATATATTTATGATGAATATGTGTCATGATTTATGCACTGCTCAGCCCATGTACAAAATGTTTAACAGGGTTGGAATCAAAGGAGCAAGGGAGTGAAGTCAGCTCACACCTACAACTCCGAAATGGCACAGTCATTCGAAACAACAAAGCCATTTTCCAAGTTAAAAGAACCATACAATTTATCTCGCATGGCCTATGATCACGATGAATTTAATTTAAAAAATAAAAACATATGAATGTACCTTGTTTTTACGCCATCAAACATGCCAGTGTTTATAAAGAAAGGACAGACAACAGTGGTGTGGACACCGTCTTTCTTCAGGACACCCAGTTCCATAAACAGGGACTCATCAAAGCCAACAGCTCCAAACTTTGATGCACAATAATCACACAAGCCGGACACACCAAAGAAACCAGCCGAGGATGCAATGGTTACAACATGTCCATGATTCTTTTCCAACATGGAAGGCAAAAAGGCCTTAGTAGTCTGTCAAAAAATGCAAAAGGGGAGAAACATATGTTACTGACCTTGCAGCTCCAATCCTGTATTTTGGGACACTTACAGATAACATCTTTTGTATGCTTCCTACAGTATCTTACATGTCTTTTTGGAGACCTGTCTCCTACCAGTCTCTTGACATTATTCAGGGGAAGAGGTGGAGTAAAAACAATAGGAATATTTTGAACAAGGGAGACCTGGGCACAAGATTACTGGTTCCCCACCCCTCCTGTTCATGGAGTTGTGTGTAAGGGTGCATTCCTTTGGGAGGATCCAGATGAGGATCAGTTATCCAAGATAACTTGAATCATGGCTATCAAAGGAACCAAGGAATCCACTCTGGGGAAGGATTTCTCGGTTCCTTTGATGTGCCATGATCTGAGTGATCCAGTGATCCTGACCTGGATCATCCCAGAGGAATGCATCCTCAATCATACCCTCCACAAGGACAGCCTAGCATTGCTCTAACATTGCCCTCCCTTGCCCTAACATTGCTCCAACATTGGCTGTCCTTCTGGAGGGCATGATTTAGACACAACCCCCGTTCATTGATACTGTAGCAGTTTAAGCCATCAGCAATCACTTCCAAGTGGAAAGAGAAAACAAAGAATATTAATTCACAAGATAAACTCTCGATTGATCGACAAAAACAACGAATAGTCGCGTAATATCTGAACGTCGCAACATTGTAAAACAACACATCCAACATTTTGTTAATTGTATAACAAATTAATGTTACCCGCGCGACGAAACATCATTCAATATTGATAAAAGTAGGCGAAAATCTTTGACCGAAGACAAAACATTCATCAGCAAAAAATGTTAGAAAAACATGGGATGCAAAACGTTCAAACGTTGTTGAAGCACCAAAATACAGTATATTGTATAACAATGTTTGACATTTGGACCTTGGACTTACACTGTAATCATGAAGTAACCACTTCACATACCCTTAAATCGACATAAAAACATTGCTGAATGGATATATCTAGTTTAAAAAGTTTAACTGATTGGGTAAAACCGGCGGTATGTTCACTGTCTGCGACGCAGGCTAGGTGAAGCCAACGAGCAATTGAAATCGAGGGTGTTCTGTGGCGGTACAACCTGAGTAGACAGAGTGCACATGTGCTGATCGAGAGCACATGTGCCATTGCACGCAATGTTTATTTGCGTTGTGCGATGAAATTCATGCTCACTTACCCAGAAATGAGCCATTGTGTTAACCTCGAAGGTCTTCTGAATCAGCCGGTCGTC
>OX419337.1:7619573-7657073 GCA_948470475.1 Galaxea fascicularis
CCTTGAGCATCACATTTCAGTTTCGATTCAGTTCACAGCAGGTTTAAGGCCGGACACGCGAAAGATCATTATGGAGCTGTTTTAAGAACTCCCATAACCGTTTTGTGGTTCAGACTAGAACAATCACATTGCAAGTAAAACATAGGCGACCGGGAGCGGATAACCAGGAGAATAAAACTGTAACTTGTTCGTGTTTTTGCAGTGAATTTTTACAGATCAAATATTAATATTTTTTCTTATATTCTTTTCAACTCAATTACGTAGTCTGAGAACACTGCATAAAATATGCACTGAACTGTTAAGACAAAAGGCTTACTCGACACCATTTTGATAAGAGAAAAAAGGGCTAACATAACATAGCATTTAACTACTTATCAAGATTTGAACGAAAACCCTTTGAAAAGTGAAAATTACTTCGGGAAATGGAAGGAATCTTTCTCTTTAAAGACCGCAAAGAGAACAAATACCAGATACGATGACTAAGAGTTGAAGTAACGTTTGGTATTCAGTTGTTTTGGTTGGCCATCTTTGGGGGGCGTGTGTTCAGTTTTATAAGATTTCTCGGAAATTTTTGGAACAGTCACCTAGCGAGTTAAAACCGGAAAAAACTGCCAAATGAAACAAGACATGCTTTTATTTCAGTCAATTCAAATATTAAGCGAGACAACCGTATTAAGTTCTACCACAGATAGTCCGAGTTAACTCTAGATCTAAAATCGGGCTAAAAGCAAAAGTAATACAAGAAGCTTTTAACCTGCTTTGGACTTGCTAGAATTTGATACTCAAATGACCATGCAATCTTTTCTTTTTCTTTCAGCGACCACCGGTTCGTTTTGAACAATAGCTGGGTCGATCGTTCAAATCAAAGAAAGTCAAAAGCAACTTTAAAATCGCAGTCAAAACTTAATACAGTACTGTGTTTGTCAGGTTTTTTGTCCTTACTCAACGTCTTAAAATCGTTTTCCAGTTTTGAGTTGAGGTTATTTAGTTTTCAACGGGATTTCCCCGACAGCCAATCTATTTACTTGGTTATCATCAGAATGAAAAGTTATAAATCAAGAAAAGCAGTTCACGATTTGTTCAATGTTGGACAAGAAGACAAGACAATTTTATTTAACTTAGTTCAGTTTTACATGACATATAGGTTTACATAGGCAACTAAACACAGTACAGCTAAGGAGTAAAAGAAACTTGTAACAAGCAAAATAGAGAGCGAGTTGGGATCATCCAAATAGCAAAGGCTAATCTAGTGGAAGACCCCTGCCATAAAATACAATTACGGACAGACCAGAATCACCTGATTTATATTCCACTTGGTGTTATCCGCAACCAACTTTTGGACAATAAAACAACCAAAGACGATTTAGTGATGGGCTCCTGGTACTGATTATGAGGTTTTGTGCGCGTGTTCTTCTTTCCTAAACTATATCAAGTGAACATACGTTACTCTTTTTTACTTAATGCGTTGCTTAGTCATTAGTCCCGTGGAAATCGTCGTCAGTTAATTCGATTATTCAGTTTCTTGCAGTAAACTTACCGAAGAAGATGAAGTTTTCCGGAATCTTTCTGGTTTTTGCCTTGTTGTGTGGGGCTGCCACATCCGCTTCAGGTATGTACAAATGAATATAAAACACAAAGAAAGCCGAATAGTGAATCAGAGTTCTCCAAAATCTGAATAAACGCACAAACATCGATAGACTGAAATTCTTTCATACCACCATACATTTAGGGTGTACACACTCCATGTGTCTTTCTCGGAATTTTCTTTACATAAATCAGAAAAAAATTAAGTTACTCTAATAATACTCTCTAGAGAGTCTTTTATAAACGTGGACTACAGTCAACTTCACTGACTCATTTGTTCTTTAATTTCTTTTACCTTGGTAAACCATTTGTAGTCATACACCACACGATTAAGTTAGCCAGTGCCGGATTTATGAGAAGACTTTATTAGAAGGGTGAAGCAACTAGCTACGCTTAGTGGACACATCTAACGAAAAGTGGTTTCACCTACGCTAATTAATGCCATTCGGTACATTGCCACGAACAAATTAATGAAGATGGGAGTGATCATCGCATTTATGATTCTCGTATATTCACACTCTCTGAACAAATTAATGTATGGCGTCGGTTGGACGTTTAGGGACGGACCATTCGAAAAGTGTTGGGGGGGGGGGGAATTTCAGCTGGTACGATTTTTTTTTTCGCGCACTGCTTGTGCAGGAATTTTTTTTCCAGGTGAAACCCCCTGCACGAATTTTTTTTTAGACAAATATTGCTTTTTTTTCACAGTGAAATCTTGATTCATTATCTATGTTTTTGTGATTTATAACAGATCAAAGGATACAGGCCACTTTTTAATGCAAAATCTTTTGGAAAATGTACGCACAATGAGAGAGGAAGAAGCCACTTGGAGTGGACGGCTTCCCTGTACATTTTTACAGTCCCTGCCCTCTGGAATTCCTCTCTCACAGCCCATCATAATGATGCCATACTTCATTCACCAACACAGCCCCTCTGTAGTGCTCTCCACTCCAAAATGTCAATCCAAGAATATTTTGAATAAGAATTACTTTTAATAGACACTGGCAAATATTATACAATTATTAAATAAAAGTCACAATTGGAGCTCCCTTCTGCAAGAATTTTTTTCTTTACCTTCTTCTTTGCGTGAATTTTTTTTCTCGGCATTTTCCCTTGCATGAATTTTTGTTTTGGTTTTTTCCCCACCCCCCCTCCCCATCACTTTTCTAATGGTCCGTCCCTTTGTTGGAAAAAATGTCAGTCCACGGTTTGGGTAAGTGGTAAACGCATTGAAGCGTTTACATGCTAGACAGGGTCAGACCCTCCTTCCCGGGGCACCCTGTCTACTTGCCCGAGGAACCCTCCTAGGGGAACTATCTTTTTGCCATGTAAACGGTTCGCACCGGGGCACTCGGCTAGCCGAGGTGAAAAAACCGTTATATTCAGCGTTATGTTTCAAGGCAGCTTTTAACATTAACTGCCTCTGGTTACTACGCTTAATTAGTAGAATGCAAATAATAACCTTAGACACTGAAAAGCGGCCGTTAGCTGAACGAGTGATGGAAAAATCAAATCTTGCCGCCAAAATGATTCTTTGGTCCGTCATCGTGTTTGTTATGCTTAGCGGCCGCTCAAAAGATAGCCCACTGACTATGCCGCAGGCGAGTTGCATGTAAAGGCGGCCTGTGTTTTAACTCTTCTTCCAGCCGGGTAACCCGGTTAGCCTGGGTACCCTGCGTCCATGTAAACAGGGCCTTAGTTAGCGTTTGAAAGTCCTTATCTCCCTCAGCTCTTGTCTGATCGTTCAAATTTTCTTGAACGATTGATTTTTAGGTACTTTTCAATTCAACATACTTATAATCGTATACAGATTTTTGAGGTCCTTACCCTGATTTAAACCCAGTTTATTCACCGAATTTCGGGGCCATTGCCGTCATCTTTCGTAAAATCCGACAGATGGACCAGCGAACCGTAGCTTTTTTAAATAGTTTAAGACCGATGCCTTTGTTACTTTGTTGATTCAGTTTAAAATTGATTATATTTATTTACTTCAGTTGTGCCATTCAAGCGTGAGCAAATACATGAATTGTCGGGAGACCCCCGATTTTTTGGAGGTAAGTAAAAAGCAAACTTTCAAGTAAAAGTTATACAGCTTCTAAAGTTGTGCAAAATCATGACCATTGCTCCTATAGATAAAAAGATCATGACTGGGTGGAGTGTTAAGTCAGAGGCCGGAACTGGATTTAACCGCCTGAAAAATGACCGACTTTCAATTGAAGATACAAATGACCTTACGTAAAAGCATCTCCAACTCAACATGGCGTTGAACTGTAACCATATGCAATTAAAGCGAAAGTTTGATATCTTAGGAATGCCGGATGAGACTTCCCAGAACCATCGTTTCCCCATGGTCCCCAGGGCACTCTTTTTGTTTTTTGGTCAGCAGCAAGAACGCGACCTCTGGCCAGATCGACTTTTGAAGTCCGCAAATCGCTGACTTCCGGTTGCACCTTCGCTTACAGTGAAATACGGGTTGCAAAGATTGTGGAAACCAGACATCAAAAGGAAACAGTGTGAAATTGAAAAGGCTGTGAAGCGTCATCTAAGGGAAACTGAAACAAATATACGATCGGACCTCTTCGCAGTGGTTCTTCACTTGTTTTTTCTTTCTTGAGATCACGTCTCGTGTGAGAAAAAAATTGCTGATCGACTTTCTGCCATTTTCCCCCCTCTGACTCTTGTTGGAGTCTTGTATTGAATGACCCTGACTTTCGTTAAAAAAAAATAAATAAATAACGATTCTTCAAACTTCATTACACTGTGGTATAGCAGCATCGACACATTCATGAAAGGAAGATGTCGTGTCTAATTTTTAATTCAACAACCTCTCAAGAACGGAAGGAATATTTTCTTGTGATGTCTTTGTTTCCTCCCTGGTTTGCCTTAACTTCTGGTTTTAATGCCAATTCAACAACCAATAGGAATTGAATCTGAAATCCGATTGGTCAGAGGTTCCGATCCCTCACGGCGCATGTCCAAAAAGGTTCGCGATCCCTGGGGAGGAACTTGAAGATTGAGTGCTTCCTAATTGTAACTAAGGGGCTGTTTACATGGAGGTAGGAAGATCCTAGCACTAGGAAGATCCTAGAAGGCGGATCATCCTAGTGCCATATGTTTTCTGTATTCAGTTTACATGCAAGAGGTCGTACTTGGCCCTAGTGCTAGGATCTTCCTAGCTGTGAGCTAGGACGATCCTAGCGTTAGGAACATCCTAGCACCATGTAAACTGCCTTCGCTCGGAAGTTCCTGGTGCTTGGGACAAAAACACAAGCATGGAGAGTAGAAGGACCCAAATTACATGTTTGTTATTCTCGCCCGTCATCTTGCTTTCATTCTCCACTTCCACCTAGACAGAAATTTCTGCATGTAAACCAAACGAAAAGTTGTTTCGCCTTCTAGGATCTTCCTAGTGCTAGGATCTTCCTATCTCCATGTAAACAGCCCCTAATTGCATGTTGTACGTATGTCTGTGGATGCATGTGTTTATTGGTGGTTCTGCTGTTCACTTGTGCCTACCAGATTCGTCATTGTCTTCTGGAATCCAAAAAGGTCCCAGATCTATTTTCAGGGACTACTAAACTTCAAGAGCGTGCATAAAATTTAGTAGTCTAGGCATAGTTCCTGGTGTTGTGGCCAGACCACAACATCGTAAAATGACCTAAACAAATTGCTATGAACTATGAACAAGAAGAGGCTTGGATAGCAAAAAATACCGTTCTAGATGCGATTTGCAAAGCCGCAGTTTTTCAGTTGACGACTTTAAAATTTCGGCGCTAATTAATCCGTCCCGATCTAACTCAGTAATGAAAATATTTACTTTTTAAGACAGGAAAATGATCTTGTTCTGAAACTTGTACCTGAAAATCACTTTTGGGTATTATGACTTTTCCCGTAGAAATAAACTATGCGTTGAAAAAAAGCTTCAAACCTGGAAAACCCTAGAAAGAAAAATGGCCGGGAAAAGCCCTGGGGACGAGGTTGTGTGAGTCCGGTGCTCTACCAACTTAGCCAACCACTCGGCGGTTTGAAAGAAAAGAAGAATTTTGAGAGAAATTGAGAGGTGACACTTCGCAAAAGAAAGATAAATTTTCGTGACAATTCTACGCGAATTTCTGATATTGTTGAGGCTCTAGGAATCAATCAGTACTACCGCGAGTAACAATATTAATAGGGTGCGGCTATATCTTGATTTTTTAAGATTCATTCATTAGCAATTAATAATACTCTTTCTTTCAGGAGTTAACCCTATAACGCAAATAAAGGCCGAAGTGGATAGCGTGTTAGGTACGCATATTATCTATTCTTGGTGCGTTTCCAATCGAGTGACACTCACGCAGTATAAATTACAGTATACCAATTTTCCCTGTAGCTTTTTTCGTCCATGTCATATATAGCGACATGGTTTGATAACAAGAGCGGGAAGCATGCCCATGTGATCAGTGGCGGAGTGGCTGATCACCAGTGTTTCTGCAGTAGGCACACTATGGGACGGACCGTTAGAAACGTGATCGGGGGAGGGGGGGGTGGGAGAGGAAGAAACCAAAAATTCATGCAAGGTAAAAGCGAGAAAAAATCGTGCAAAGAAGAAGGCAAATAAAAGAAAAGAAAGAAAAAGAAAAGAAAACTCATGCACCCGCATTATTTTTCTACAGTGCATTGAAAACTGAAACCCAACGAACCAATCACAAGTTATATCAGCAGGCTAACTGAGAAACAAGGCTGGCAGTCAGAAGGAGGCTGCTGGTGCCTGAGGAAATCTAATTTTTCTTCAAATGCCCTTCCACTTCAAGCAAAATGAATGATGCTAGGGTAGTTTTCCCTCTTCATCTTCTGTTGAACTTATGAAAACTATTCTTTTTTCAGGCAAAATCAACAACATATATATGCTCCTGCAAGGTAAGAGAAAGAAATTATTTGCTCCTTCGATAACAGTATGTATCATACTTTATAACTAAGTTTTATTCTTCCTAAGATAAAAGACATATCTTAAGTTACATTTACAAATGTGAATCTAAAAAATATTTAAAAACAACTAAAGGCCATATGTAAAAATACTGAAGCCTATTCACAAATACATTCTTAAATCTATCAGAATTTATTTGCGGATGATGTGTTGTTCTGTTCCGAAGATGATACTTTGTTTCTTTCTTCTTCGGAATGATATTACTGAGCGGGCAGTTGGGGTCAACCGAATGAAGCTTCCTATCTGCCTTTTCTGAAAGATCTCGAATGTTAATTCTCTTAGATGTATATTTCCTTTTAAAACATGTATCTAGGAAATTTGTATGACCGTGAGATCTGAGTCCACAGCACCATTAGCTTGCGAGCAAGCTCTCCCGAAGGGTGGGAGGTGGGAGGAGAAATATGGAGAGAGAGCTTGCAACGATCTCTCTGTGATTTGAATTCCACCCCTCATGCTCCCTGTGGCTTCCGGCTGCCTGAGATGTCAAAATTTGGCCTGAATCAGCGCAAACCGGAAATACCATGCCAGGTTGGCTGCAAATTTCGCCCTAAAACATACTCCAAAAAAGAAATGTTTTAGGCGAAAACCAAACCCTGAAACGATTACTGCAGCTGCCGCAAAGTTTTATTCAAAGTACGCCACGGAGATTCATGGAAGTCCATTATCACAGAGAATTTGTTTATTCCGTCGAACTGAAGAAAGGAGACGAAGGAACAACTTTGGCACGCGCACTGCAAAAGACTGGAATCGTCGCGGAATAAAACGCCTCACTTTCTGAGGGAGTCTTCCTACCGTGTTCTGCGAAAATACGAAAAACCAGCGAAGGCTTCAGCTTTAATGCAGCCATACTGAACGTCGTAAACCCAAAGTTTGCTGTGCCGGAGAGTGAAATCAAAGTGTCGGATGTCACATCAAGAATGAGGCGAACTTTGCCAACCTCGGTGACTAGGGCCTTGGGCCGCTTGCAGTTAGGCTGTCAGGCAAACGAAGATGAAATAAATCACACTTTTGCCAAAACCTGTAGGCAAAACAGCGAGAACATCTTTGCTTTGAATCGAGCTATCGACTGCCAGGCACTGTTCTGGTTTTAAATCCAACGGACCTAAATGGCCATAAATCTAAATGGCCATAACCTTGAAGTTGTGGACCACGTTAAGTTACTTGGAGTCACTATTACTAAAACAACTATTCACCTCAGTGTCGATGGCTAGCGAAGCGGCTCGGGAAATATCCACCGCTACCCACCTCCACTTCGATGAATAGTTGTTTATCATAATCCATCAAAGATTTTTGCTCGCACGTGATTGGTCTAAACGCATCACGTGACTGAATATTCCCCAGCGATATTCCCCAAATGCGCGTTGCAAAAAATATTTGAAGGATAATAAACATAATAGTCTCCATTTGGCTTTAACAAAATGCTCGGATATTTGTCCTTAGACATCATCAGTTTCTCGCAGCTCACAGTTCGCTTCTCGGAACAGATAATGTCCGCGGACAAATATCCGAGCATATTTTCGCGCCAAATGGAGATTATTGTTTATTTATAATCCATCAAATATACCCCAAAGCTAAAACTGGAGAACAACTGGTGATATTCCCCAAATGGGTGTTGTACAAAGTATTTGAAGGACAATATATAAAGACAGTAGCCTCCATTTGGCTTTAAAGATATACTCGGATATTTTCCTTGGACATTAATATTATCAGTTCCACGAAGCTCACAGTTTTCCTCGAGCTTTGCTCTCGGAAAACTGTTCGTTTCTCTGAACAGATTATGTCCGGGGCCAAATCTCCGAGCACATTTCGCGCCAAATGGAGAATATTGTGGCATACCACTGGAAAGCCGATTGCATAGCTAATATTTCTCCGACTTTATTCTCCTCCGACCGTATCGCAATTGAAATTAAAAATTGGTTGAGTGGTTAAAACGACAGAGAGCAAAGCGATATGGTCTTCACAAAAACTAACAGAAGTTATTTCCCTTTAGGTATAGCCAGTGATATGAGGACAACGTCGGTTCAGTTTCGCAATGGTGAGCATTTGGATTTAGAGATATGCTCGGATATTTACCTCGGACATTAATATTATCAGTTCCACAAATTAAAGCTCACAGTTTTCC
Organism: Galaxea fascicularis; assembly: GCA_948470475.1. NCBI lineage: Eukaryota > Metazoa > Cnidaria > Anthozoa > Scleractinia > Euphylliidae > Galaxea > Galaxea fascicularis. Next base: position 7,628,243 of record OX419337.1, read on the forward strand.
TGGAGCTTTGCTCTCGGCAAACTGTTGTTTCTCTAAACAGATTATGTCCGCAGACAAATATCCGAGAACATTTCGCGCCAAATGAAGAATACTGTGACATACCACTGGACAACTTCGAGCCCAGTCTCTCTCTCTCTTTTACCCCCTTGCCGTCGAAAGAGAGACCCTGGTTGGACCTGATCACGTGACCAGTAAACACAACAAGACCGAAGGGAGGGTGGATCATTAAAGTTGTTTTGTGAAAGGGAACAGTTTCTTGACTTTGCCACCCCTCACTACCATCCAATTTTTTTACCGCTCAGATTTTGGATGGTCACGTGATCAGGTCCAACCAGGGTCTCTCTATCGACGACAAGGGAGGAAAAGAGAGAGAGAGAGCCTGGGTTCGACGTTGACCACTTGAAAACCGATTGCATAACTAATATTTATCCAACTTTGCTCTCCTCAATAATCGACCAGTATAACAATTGAAATTAAAAGTTGGTTGAGTGGTTAAAACGACAGAGAGCAAAACGATATTGTCATCACACAAACTAACAGAAGTTGTTTCCCTTTATATGAAGATGTAATCAGTATAAAGAAGATGCTGAGGCAGGTTGGCAGAGGTGAGCAAAAAAGGAAATTGTTTTTATATCAATTTCCTGACCCCCTCAAGATAGAAGCTCTTCAGGCAATAACCGATGTCAGATAGGAATGCTGGATACAGAGACTCAGCCATGAGCTTAGTTCATTCCTTAAGTGATTGTGAGGCCCCTTACGAATCGTCAAAAATAAATCATTGTCTTACTGTATCTGAATACACTCTCCGGCTTTTTTTATACAAATATTTTTTGTAACAAGGTCAAGGCTGATCGAGATTAATTCCAAAATTTTAAGAACATGCCAAGACCATACCCTGGCTGACTGGGAGTCAGTTTATAAGGAAGTGCTTCATTTTCTTTTTGTCGAGTTAGTTGTGAACATCGCCTGTGTTCAATGCTTTGTGTTAAGCCAAATTTACCAATAGTTGCCCGGCACGACATCTTTTTCGTGGCATCAGAGCAAACCGCACAAGCATGTAACAAGCAACTTACCGATAACCACATCACAGCTGCAAACACGATGAATGCACATTTATAGTTTTCTTGGTCACGTCCGCATTGATTTAACATAAGAACTGTACATCTTAACAACGTTTTAAGGCTCAAATCGCAGAAAAAATAAGAACGCTCAGCCTCAGCTCCAAAAGTAGACGTTAGTAATTTAAAAAAAGAGTGTATGAGATGAAGCGGTCCCGGGCTTATACCCAACTTCTACCTTTTTCTTCGTTTCAGGATGATCTATATCAGTACATTGAGGGAACTACCTTCCAGGAAGTTATAAAACGCTTATATTACAGCAAGAGAGAAAAGAGAGGCGAAAAAGCATCCCAAACTGTAACAACTGTAACAGACAATAAAAAGATTATGGGATTAACAGTGTGTGCTTCCTCTGTAGCCTCGTTGTACCTTAACAGTTCGCGTACTAACTATGCATATTTGAGTGGAAAATTAATATCGTTGCTGCTTTTAATTTTAATTTTAGTTTTTGCTTCATGTTCAACTTTACTGAGTCACAACTTTATGATAATGTATTCATCAGAGCGCCAACTGGTTGGATTCACACTCATCACAGCTTACTGAACCCTTTGGTGACGTTTCACCCGATTCCTGCTTGCGTTCGTTTGGCAACGAATCCTGAACTGAAAAACAGCTTTTTGGCCCAAGCGGCAACACCGAGGAGTGCACGTTTTTGTCGTAACTTGTCCGGAAGTCAAAAGTCTACCTTCCGTAAAATCAATGATATATATGAAATAAATCATATATGAACTGCGGAAATGAAATCAAATGAAGAATGATCCTCCCAGTTGTGAATGCAATTCAGTTGCAATTTTGAAAAGAAGCCTGAAAAAACTTCAGGGCTTCAACGGGGTTTGAACACTTGACCAGACCTTGGAATTTGGTCGGAAATTTTCTTCTAATTTTGTTTGCCGACCGCGCTTCAGCCATTTTATTCATGAGAGCAAGTCTCGAGTGTCTCAAGTTTTCTCGTTTTTGCCCTGAAAGAATTCTGGATAATTAACTCCTTTACCCACTCGATTCCCATTTTATAGATTTTTTATTGAGTTCTACCAGAAAAAAATATCACATCGATTGAAATTTTTACCAAACTTGCCCAAATTGCCTTGGTGGACCAGGAATCCATCCGCAAAACCGCCAGAGAGACGACTCCACTCGCGAGGTGCCATGTTTGCCACACAGCACATATGGCGTCCCAGTCGGCATGAACCCATGTCTAACCGCTGTTTTCTTTCAGAGGCTTGCCTCTACCAACATTCTCGAGCTCGATGATGCCGGCCTGCATGGGAAAAATGGCCCAGAAAACACTCATAAAGTTTAAAGACTTGAAGCATTTTCGTTGATGGGCACATTTTTGTTACATGATAACTTCAACAGTGGTTTAGTTAAAGGAGCAGCATTAAGGAAAATATCCTAGTTTTTGGTCTAAGATTTACTGACGTTACCTTAGGAAGCTTTCGTATACACGACGTGAATTGTTTTTGAATGCAGAATATAGTAAACTTGATATCCCCATCTAGACATGCTCAATGTTAAAGACAGGAGACACCTTGTAAACATGCACAAATGAATGAACAAATGAATGGATGGCCAGACAGATGGGCGGACAGATCAGTGGATAGACATGATGAATCATGTTGGCTGACTGGTGGCTGTGGAGCCTGCAGTGAAGATGGCTAGCGCATTACTGATGCCACAGGCAGCCCAATCGTGGTGTGTGTCATCAAAAGTTGATATAAAAAAAATGACCGTTAAAAACCTGGATTTCCAATGAACCGAGTAGCGGTGGAAATATTAATATTCTAGCCTTCCTACCTTCAGTCTACTGTTTCTTATCACTTCCTGGGACGTCTAAATGCAATACCATCGCTTTTTTTAAGTCCGAAGTCACTGATGGACAGTGTAAACGGTGTGGAACACGAGTTCAAATACCAACCAGCTGTAACATCGTACGGTAAGATTTACTTATAGGAAAAACAAAAAGTGAAAATTGTGTGTAAAATGCATTCTCAAATGTCGTCATACTGGACTGATACGATTTAGTATTTACACAGTTAGTGTTTAAGTTTTGTTTAATTAAATTTCTTGGTCTTCTCTAATCGCTTTAAGTTTGCAGTGTTTGGGTATCAACATCAATATGTTTCTTTCAAGTTCTGGTAACATTTTGAGAACGTATTTGCTGAAAAGGGATCTATTTTGCATAGACTTCTTCATCAATTTAATTCGCTCGTTGAAACTTTTCATCATTGCGTGGAAGGGATACCGCTCGAAACGTAAGGGCATGGAGCTCTTCGCGGCGGCCTAACGTAATCGGTGAGTATGGACTGTATGAAAATCATAGTTTTTCATTGTTGTTCCCATCAACAATAATGGAGGACAAGGTTTATGGCTTCATTTTGTACCAAACAGAACTTGACCGCGTGCCCAAAGAGATTATTATTCGCAAAGTCAGTGATCGAGCTCCGGGTACATAGTACTTCATTAGAGCGAAACATTTGCGTCTTCATTGTAATGTAAAACAAAAACAAGGGAGGTGGCCTCTATGAAAATTGCTTCGTATCCGGATTGGCTCATTTTCTGTGTGATTGGTCTAAGTAATTGTTTTCGGTTTGGTTTGATGACGTTCAGTTGAAAATGGCTCTAAAAGCAAACCGAAGGTAAGACTTTGAGACAGCCTGGACAAAAAAGTCGAAGATTGCTTCCGTCAATTTTTTTAGAGTTTCTTTTTGCAACAGTTAGAGTGGCGTGCAACGACAGCTGCATTGATCGGTCGCTGACTTAAATGTCTTATCCACAGTTACAATAATTGAAATTATCATTCGAAGGATTTTTTCCCTCTTTTCGTTGGCTGAGGGCCCACCACGTGACTTACAAATAACTGCCTGCAAATAATGGTGCTCATGCGTAATACCGTCTAAATGCATTTTTGCTGCAAATAATATTTGCTCATGCGCAATTGTAACCACACTAGAATAAATTATTTAACTGAGAAGGAAACCAATTGATTTCTGCCAGCAGCGCACGCTTACCGCTTCTTCAAAAAGGTATCAAGACAAACTTGGTGATCGAATGATAAAACAAGCATTGAACTCGGTTATCGCAAAATATCGTGATTTGTCAGTGTCTCGCACGTCAATTATTTTGCTCAACCTTGTCCAATAATTGTTAATTATTTCTTTTTCTTTTTGCATTCAGTGCGTCAGTATTGTTACTATACGTGCTATTTTTCGCCTCAGGTATTTCTTGACTCTGAGCTCATCCACACAATTGACGCAATGAATGCCGATGAACACTACATCGATGAAAAAGAGCTCTGGGAAGTGAAAATAAAAATCGATGACGTAAAAGTAAGTTTCATCGCTCTCATATAACCCTTTAAACCTTAATATCAGCACGTGTATTCTCCACACTGAGGAGAATTTGTTAAACAATCAACACCTTTGTTACTTGTTGATCACTTCCTTTTCTCTCACAACCTTTATGTTTGATTGAGCAGTGTTACTATAAGAAGAAATTAAATTAAAAAGGAAAGAACGACTTAAAGGATTGGTAAGACCGGTTTATACACAAAGTATGGTCTTTTTGTTCCTTTTTTACGGCCCGACACAGTGTTCCAGATAAGAGGGGGGTCTCGGGTCAAAATCCCATAAGGTCTTCTTCGTGACCCGACAAATTGATAAAAACATTTTAATGGTTTGATGGGAGCATTGGGAAATTGACCCCTTGAAATTCCTTGTCGACACCTTGTCTAACAAACATATCTGGAACACTGCCGACATCACCAGAGCGCGTGTATTTTGACACCTGATTTACAGTCGATTCGTGGAACTAAATCTCGAGCCGTTTCAGGAAATCAGTGCATCAGTTTTTGCCAAATCGGGCTGGCACTCTGAAGAAAAAGCCCCATATGAAACAAAATCCAAATTCACAATCGGACTACGATAGACAGACAACGGAAAGGTAGGGAATCTGACCGTTCAGAATTTTTTTTTCTGGCTCGTTTAATGGAGGTTTGAAGGAGGGAGGAGGGACGGGGGGGGGGGGGGAGGAATTGAGATACTGCCAGCTCTCGAATCCTAATGCTATTGCGGATCGATCTTCGAGCCTTCGCCGGGAGGGGGAGAGAGAGGCGTGGTTTTATGGTCTATCTTTCAAGATGAATAAGCGATGTTGTTTGTTCTTTAAGTAATTGGCTCCAGGTATCACATCAGAACTTCTTCAAAAGGGTTGAAAACTTAAAAAGCTTATAAACTTTGGATAAGAGTGACATTCTTGTTCGACGCATTTTTACACTCAAGTCATTACAAAGAGTTCCAAACCTACCTGCCGGGCAAATATTGTGAGCTAGTTAAAATTTCCCTTCATGGAAACTGTAGAAAAGTCAAGGTTGACGTTAAATAGAGAGACTTGGACTTATTTTTATGTGAGTGTGTTTTGCGTTTTTTTAGCATTCTTGTTGAGGTTGAAGTCGATGGTGAAGAACCAACCAAATGGAATATTTACCCAATGGAATTCAAGCATGTTGTTTTTGAAAAGTATGAAGTCAGTGAGTCACTCAGTCAGTTTTAAATGCGGAAATGAAACCCTAAAAATAGTTAACAGACAAAGCTATCTAGGTTTGGAAATGACATCATCTGGTCGTTATACTTATGCCAGAGAAATTCTTAGCAAAAAAAGCTTTAAAAGTACTTGCCACTTTAAGACGTTCTCTCTCTAACAGCGACATAACGACAATTCCTATCATGAATAAACTTTTCGATGCTGTGGTAAAGCCAATTTTACTCTATGGCTGTCAAATCCGGGGTCACACTGAGCTTTTGATTTTGACAAGAGCACAATTGAGCAGGTCCACATCAAATTCTGTAGCATATTTTGAACACGCTGTGGTATACAGGAAACGTTGCATGCAGAGCAGTACGTCAGTGGACGACACCCCTTAAGTGTTGATATCAAAGCAGCTATATTTAATAATTGGCAGCGACTGAATTATAAAACAAATAACCTTTTGTTACGTGAAGCATTCCAATATGCAACAAAACAAAGGCCATCTTTTAATGTATTCAGTAGTAATGTTATAATGCCCAATAATTTTACACAGGAAAGCGTAACTTTTTCAAAACCTCAAGACTGCTCGTTCTAATATGAAAAAGAAAATGAGGAACGAATATATACAACAGTGGTTCAGTAGCATCCAAGAGTTGTTCATCCCTAGATTTTAGGCAAAAAATCTCACATAAGGAAATTGAACAAGATTACCAGAAAGAAGATTATCTTGAGAAAATTGGAAATCCAACTCACAGAGAAAGCCTAACAAAGCTCAGGTTAGGAGCCCATGCACTCATTAAGAATACAAACTGGAAAATACGAAAACAGAGGAATAGCAATTCCTGTGGAACATAGAACATGTTTGGTTTGTAAGACGAATGCCGTGGAAGATGAGCAGCATTTCTTGATGAGTTGCCACTGAAGGGTACCATGATATCCCACGAGATTTCCATTATTCCATCGTTAAATTGCGTCGAGGTCTTAAATGATCACGACAAGATTAAATATATACTGAAAACCAAAATACATGCAAAAGTATAGGGAAATATATCTACTTAATGCTTCAAAAAAGAAAAGAGATTCTCCACTCGTACCGTAATTAAATGATAAATTAGTCGTTTATTTTGAATTGTAAAATTGTTATTTTAAGTCGTTAAAAAGCTCATTCAAAAGTCGATACGCACATCCTGACATAAATAAAAGCAGTGGGATTGTTGTGGCTCATGAAGCTTATTGTTTCGTGGCGCTCTCGTTGCCCTTTCATTCTTCGTTGTTGGAGCTCCCTGTTGAGAAAAATGGTGGCTTTACTGGTGAAGATCGTGTCCTTCTATCTTTTCATATGCTGTCTTTCCACCCTTGCCCTGGTCTGTACCAACCTCAGAAGACATTTGTGGGAAAAGAAGTTTACAACGGAGGTGCCTTTATATTTTCTTGTGTCTTCTTATTTATTTATTTTTTTTCAGCTGCTGGTGTTTGAACTGCAGAAATGCGACTCTAAGTTTGCCACAGTCGTTTCTCACGGAACCAAAGAACATTGGAGCTCCGATTTACAGATTGTAGGATCAGCAAAAATATTCTAGTAAAAGCTTATGGGCAAAACAGATCGATTGAGTAGTGGGTCTATCGATCTCGCAGCTAACCAATTTGAAATATACGGAGCAGAGAGTGGCGTGAAAGCAATCGATATCCAACGGTTTCTTGCGAGCAAATCTTCGAGACGATGCGAAAAGCGAATTAAGTGAAGTGTTGGGGAAGATAAGAGCTCACACGAGAAACAAAACACTCATCGTCCGGCATTTTTCGAGCATCGTTGTTTAAACCTGCAATTTGAAAGCTGTAGTGATAACGTTGCTCTCTAAAATAGGGTCTGAGATTGATACCGCCATTTTGGAACATAACTGTACAATAGTTCTTGAAGCTGAACTTGTTTCCAGAATTGCTTAGCTTTATTATTTGGAATTTGTATCAGTTGAGACTCCGATTTTTAGCCTGTCAAACTTGTTTACGTATACGTCAGCTCTTTGTCGGAAACGAAATCCGATCAGCCCCCTATGGGCCGGTTCGAACGTCGAACTTTACATTTGCCGAATGTAATGCAAATGAGGGAGAACAATAGATTTTTCTCATTTGCATAAGATTCGACGTATGTAAAGTTCGACGTTTGTACAAATCGTGTATTTTACGGTAACTGGATAAATATTGATATACATCCACGTTACATTTGATTCAATTATGTTAGTGTTATCATATTTATCGGGTCCACGACTCCAGTCGTTCTCAATCATACAATGCAAAATAAATACGGTGATCCTCTGACAACTCTGACGAGTTCAAGTACACCAATATTGTTATTGTATTGTTATCCTGGTTATTTGCTCATGCGGTCAGAGTAAAACCTTGTAAAGCTTGAATTTCGAAGGGGTTAGGGCAGTAGGGATCAAGGATTATTGAGTGGGTTGCGTCTGATTGGTATTAAATTAAGGCAGGCAAGTTTGGAACAGTTCGCAATGATATGAGACGTGTAAAAATGCGTCGGACAACAATGACACTCTTGACCAAAGTTTTTAAGCCCTTTTTAAGAAGTTCGCATGTGATACCTGGAGTCAATTCGTAAAGATTCCTGGAAGAATAAACAACCCTGCTCAAAACCACGCCTCTATGAAGAGGGTCTCAATGGGGTAGTGACTCATGCGGTTAACGGCTAAAATGTTGGCTATTTTACGGCTAACTGTTATTTTTTCCCATTACGATTACCAGAAAAGTTAAAAATTGATCTCCTTTATCTGAAAGAGTTAAATGTTAATGATCCTTTGTTTCTTTTTTCAAACACCATCCAAAGGATGTACTATCCAGTTTTTTTCAAACTTGGCACAATTGATAGGCATGCATAGGACGTTTAAAAAGGCAATAAAATGATTGGGTCATCGAGCTTGGTTTCGTCCTGCATACCCGTTACTCTAAGTGTTTATTGCTGAGTTGTGCGAGAAATGTTCGAAACTTGATCAGCCGGTAAAAAAATGTTAGTACAGTGCAAGATCTATGAATATTACTGAAACCTAGGGCGTTCTCATCTTTCTGGGCTATAATCTTTCAGTAAAGTGATTTCAAATTGCCTGATGTTGCAAATAAATAAATGTGAGGAAATTGGACCGTTCTCTCATTATCTCATACTCCTCCCTGGCTCCAAATGAGGAGTTTCACGTACTTTATGCACAAATACTACAACTTCTACTGCCCAACGTTTTTTCTTCTTAAAATATGTATTTTTTGTGCCTATTACGAGTAAATAACACCAATAAAAATTGGGGGTCACCGTGCACGTTTCTTTGCAACACGACGACAAAGAGAAAATTGCGGCTGCTTCAAATGATCATTTTCGGCGAAGGGACTGGGGCGAATTCTAAAATGGTTGACCAAACGCACGAGTCTTGTGCTATTTTCGCTTATTTATTCTTTGTCACAAGTCATCTAAGGTGAAGTAAATTACAGGAGTGATCAAGGAAGTCGATAAATCAAACCCGACAAACTTTGATGTCGCAAGACACGTAACCGGTTTTAGATCGACGTAACTGATCGAAATCTTAAGTAATTCTTTTTTACGATTAACTCTTTTTACGCCTAACGACTAAACTTTTAGCCGTTTTACGGCTATCGGTTAACCTCATTGAGACCCTCTACGAACACACCCCCCCCACCCTCCCCCCTTCCTTCAACCCTCCATTAAACGAGCCAGAAATCAAAACAATGCTGAACGCTCGGACTCCCTACCTTTCCGTTGTCTGTTTATCTCCGGCAAATAATTAATTCGTCCCATGTTTTCAACAAGAATATCAAGTTGAACGTTTTTCCCTTCTGTCTACAGAAATTACAAACAGACTTGAACGGTAGACAGTTTTGTTCTGATACTTTTAAGCCGAGTGGGGTTTCCGGATCAGAAACTTTAGCGATACGAACTTCTGGAGATCGGAAATTTGGATCTCTATCCCCTACAAGTACCCACCCTCTCTCCCCCCTAACAAAAGAAATTAATGCACAGACTTACGCTGAAACCATAATTCAGCCTATTCGTTACTTGGGAGTATTTTTACAATAGCTGTAAATTGAGCATAAAGTTTATCATCATGTAAATGTAAATTTGTTTCTCTTATCCTAGTCTCATTTGGATGCCTAGGTACCATTCTTAATCTATTATCTCGGCATACCTTAATAAATATAGTTTTAGAGTTCTTAAATTAATAGATCGGGGCACGCGGTCATTCTCGTCCCCACAGCCCTTTTTGCTTCTCTTAGCCGGCGGGGCCTTGGCACGAGAAACGAAGGGCTTTAGGGACACAGAATTAGGAAGTCCGAGATTCTCTGTCTCTGTCTCTCTCTTCATTGTTCTGCTAGCCAATCAAAATCCTGTGAAATCCTGTGTCTTCCTGGGGCCCGTTTCTCGAAAGTCCCAGTAACTTAACGGGCCCACAAACCATATTTTGAACTCAAAATCTCAATAAACGTAGGGTGTGTTCTGACCTCTAATGACGTCCAGTTTGATTCTTTAGCTGATAACTTTACTCTATAATTTTCAAACTTTTGAAACTCCCATCTGGAATGGAAAACAAATCTGCTTAACGGGCCCGATAATTACTGGGAGCTTCGAGAAACGGCCTCCAGGGCCCTTGGCTTCTCGTGCCAAGACCCCGCCGGCTAAGAGAAGCGAAAAGGGCTGTGGGGACGAGAATGGGTACGCAGTTCGATCGGATATCAGCACTGATGTCACTCAAACAGAATACAGGAGTAGATCAGGTTCTTAGAATTCAGGGAAAGTTCAGGCTTTATGAACTTTCACTCTTAAAACGAGTACTTTGAAGGGCGAATGGTGTACAGGTGTAACATGAATTTTCTCGTTTACACAACATTGTAAATGGCTCATTGTTTTTGCGCCATTCGAAGGACTTTGACCGCGAATTTAAGGAAGGAGGCTCGGTCGTTTTAACAATCTTATTTAAGTCTTGGCCGACTTTTGTTAGTGAATTCTGAAAATTCGCTAGAACTTGCAAAATCTTCAGTTGACGCCAGACGCTTGTTCTTTACGTTTGTATTCATTTAAAGATGCACGAACTGTTGAAGACATTTTCTGACAACACACGAAATATTCAGTAGAAGATTGTTGTTACGTTTTCAAATTCAAGTCATATAATTACACGTACTGTTGAAATCTTTCTTGTATTCACTTTAAGAGTAACTATACACGAACTCGGAAGACTGTTCCGGAACTTTTCTGAAAAGCATGAAATATCAGGAAGTTGTTGTTACGTTTTTAATTTAAGGTATGCAATTACACGTACTATCGAAATCTTGAGGTATTAACTTCTTCCGCATTTAAAAAGCTCAGATTTTCCGTTTAAGGCTTCGTTTCTCTCAAAACGATATACTGGGTTTATAATACAGCACCTACACTAAAAGGCAGCTCAGGGCAGCTGAGGAAATTATCATTAGTTTTGGAGACTTCGATAGAAATTGGTAATGTCGAAAACGAAGCACTCGAAAACGAAGATCGAAGTACGAAGCACCCCAAAACTCGAAAACGAAGCTGAGTTAGGTCGAAAACGAAACACCTTAAAACTCGAAAACCAAGCACTCTAAGTCGAAAACAAAGCACTCTATTTTCAATCAATTACAATCCCTTCAACAAAGGCGAAAACCCAAATTTAATAATAATATTAATAATATTTAATATTTCTATAGCGCTTTTTACAATAAAAGATCAAAAGCGCTTTACAAAAAAATCATAATTTATATTTATATGCCTATTAGATAGATAGATTGTTGTTGTTTTTGATAAGATGTTTCGTCGAAAGAAATTTTTGTTAACGATTTCTCTCTGATAATTCACTCAGAACAAATGCATGTCAAGCTCGACTAATTTGCATATGTGATTTTATGTCTAGATGGTTTTCTCGCCATTACTCGAACGGAATCGAAAACAGATACTTTTGCATCGGAAAATGTTTTTTAGCTATTCCAAAACAAAACCCTACGACTGAGTGCTTCATCTTCGACCAAGGGTCCTTCATTTTAAAGTTTTAGGATGCTTCGATTTCGACTTAGGGTGCCTTTTGTTTTCGACTTAGAGTGCTCCGTTTTCGACCCAAGGTCGAAAACGAAGCACCCTATTTTCGATCAATTACAATCCCTTGAACAGGGGCGAAAAACCAAATTTATGCTGATTACATAGATAGATCGTTGTTGTTTTTGTTATGATGATTTTTTGTTCACGATTTCTTTCTGATAATTTATAGGTTCTTAGGTAACCATAATGATGTCAAGCTCGACCAATTTGTATACACTCGGGTTTTTTTTATAAGAACCTCTTTTATAAGAATGTTGAGGCTGAGATTAACCCGAATTTTACGAACATGCTAAGAGCATAACCCAGACTGACAGTATTTGTGAATAACGTATCTTGATAAAAATAGTGTATGACGTGAGGTCACGTGACGGTGAAAATAAAAGCAGACGAAGTGATTGCCGGTAAAGGGTTGGGGAGTTGATTAGTCAAGTTTAAGACTTAAAGCTGTCGAAGGAAATCGCTTCAGTTTAAAGTTCGGAACGACTGTGGACGCATCATACACTCGAGGTATGTAACTACTAAATCATGAGAGTACTTGGCTGTGTGATCTCGAAGGGAACCGTTTAAATATTTTAGAGTTCTTTAATTAATGCACCGGGGTACGCGGTTCGCTCGGATATCAGCACTCTGATATACCTCAAACAGAATACCGGGGTAGAACAGCTTCTAAGAATTAGGAAAAAGTTCGGGCTTTATGAACCTTCACGTTACTTTGAAGGGAAAATGGTATACATACATAACTTGATTTTGCTTATTTACACCATACTGTAAATGGCCCATTGCTTTTGCACCATTCACTTTCCTTAGTGGATGCTACTATTTCTGAAAATTCGCTGGAACTTTAGTTGGCGCGGGACACGTGATTTCATCACGTTAGTTTGTGCTCATCTTAAGAGTATACACGAACTGAAAACACAGGAAATATTCAGTAGACTTAACCACAGTCAACTTAAGCCAGGCAATTACACGTGTTATAAAAATCTTGAGGTATTAACTTCTTTCGCACTTAAAAAGTTCATAGAATTTCTTTTTGAGAGTTCGTTTCTCTCAAAACGATATACAGGGTACGTTTTGGTACTACAGCACCAAAACTGAAACGCAGCTGAGGAAATTATCATAATTCGTATCCACTATTTTCGGAGACTTCCAACAAAATTTGCTATGACGTCGGTCGGTCATGAACTCTCCACTAAACTGCCTGGTTCTTTTACTTTAATTTCAGCGCTCAATCGATTCTGAATTTTTAGAGAATTGAGGGTTCACTCCTTAAATTCGGTCCATAGGAAGATTCTTCCGCGACCTTAAATAACTTGTCTGAGTAGCCAGCAAATACATTTAATAACTATTTAATGTATCTCGCACGCAGAAATTCGTGCTATTACAAACTCATCAGAGGACTTTCGGGAAAGTCCTGGACATTCTAACTTTCAGTTTCCGATGTAGACTGCGAGCAGTCTCTCTTTTGCTTTTAAAGACAAAATCCGATCGGAAATCGAGCATTTTCAGTTTTCAATGGACATATATCTTGTACCAGAGTAACGATTCGTATATGAATCCTTTATGCATTTTCTAAAAGCTAACGTGATAAATAATTGCCTGAAATGACACCAAAAACAATTTCCCATGGGAACTCGAGAAAATAAATTTCAAAGTTCAGAGAAATTGTGCAAAAACAGAGGTAAAATTTTATTATCAGTTTCATTTCACCAGGACCGTTTAACATGGTTTAAGTGTTTCATATGAACTTCAAAATTTGTTTTCGACATTTGGTGTTGTTAGAAATGATTTCTTTTGAGAAGATATTTAAAACAGCCGCACAAAAGTTTACAATATAATGTAAACAATCTCGGTACAAAGTTTTGTCCACTTGTTACTCGAACCTCTGGTGGATTCCTTCTTAAAATCTGTGGAACGAACGCGATATGCGAGCAACGAAGCCGCAAGCCGGTAGTTTCGGGGGCGCCAGTTATTCGCTCATACTGGCACCCCCGAAACTACCGGCTCGCGGATTCGCCGCTCATATATTGTTTTCGTTCCACATATTTTAGAGCAAAAGAGAAACTGCTCGCAGTCTATTTCCGATGACCTGACGCTGACCTTAAGATCCGATTGCGTTTTGCCCAGTGTTTAAGAGCGATCAGTAATAGACAGGCTTGTTCCTAAAATAGTAACTGTTGGGATTGCAAATTGTGTTTGAGAGTAATAGATTACAAAACAGATAAAGGAGAAGGTTTTCGGATCGCAAACTTTAGAAATGCCAACCTCTGGAGATCGGAAAGTTGGATAAGTTTAAGTTTATTTGTCCCTAACCCCCACAAGTACCCACTGACGGCCCAACACATCCTTCCCGCAATCCCCCCCCCCCCCTTCCACTCCCTCCAAAATGCTCAGACGACCTGCGCTTAAGCGAACAGAAAGACTTGTTATACGTAGAAGATAAAATATGAGCGGGAGATCTGTATGGGCGTTTACAACGGCAAGCCGATAGGCGAGCCATTGTAAACGTCCATACAGATCGGACGCGAATATTTTATCCTGCTTGTGAAATGAATACATTAAATTGAATGCAATATTTTGTATGTTCTGTTTTAACCTGTAAAATTTAATTCTATGATGAAAATATGTCCATTTTGTTATTCATTTTAATCAGTAGAGATCTGTATCAAAAGTTAATTCTACTGTTGATTTGTATTGGGGTTTACAGTTGTGTACATGTGATCTGAATACTGTGCTGGGATTGGTTTGCACCCTCATGAATAATTAATGAATTTGACAAGGTATTTTACAATCAGTACTAGACATTTTCTGGAGGGAGGGGGTAAGGAGATTTTGGGCCAGCGGCATAAACTGGGGGTGGCGGGGTGGGGTGTGTAATTTTTGGATACACGCACCTTCGGGGAGTGGTACATTTTTAACCTTCCTTACTTGGTTATAAAATCACCGAACCCCCTTAGCCATTAATAACCAACAGTCCCAAAATAAAGTGTATGACGTTAGATGACTTTGACGGTAAAAACTGGACCATGAAAAAATGATTGCCGACAAAAGCTGAAGGCTGGGTGTCGAAGGAAATCGCTTCAGTTTCGGAGCGATCATGAATGCACCATACACTCAAGTTTCAAGTTTCAAGTTTATTACGTCTTCCAAAAAATTACTTATAATGAACACCGCCTGCAAATAGCGAGCTAATCTAGGCAGGCGGTTGTTAAGGACATACAAACACGAATTCAGTTACTGATTGAAGGCGTTAAAAAAGTCGAGTTTGAATACATTAATTGTCAAGAGAGGAAAAAAGTGATAAAAAGTGGAGAAAATTATTATAAATTATTATTGAATTATAATTAAGATGCCTTTTTTAAATTTCAGAAATAAGAGTGCTAGTGTCAGCATCACTGTCCAGAGTTTCTAAAGATACAAATAGAGGTTACACTCGAGGTACGTAACTACTAAATAATGACAGTACTTAGCAGTGTGATCTCGTAGTGAACCGTTTACATGAAAATAATTTTAGAGTTCTTAATTAACTTAATTAATTTAACGGATTACCCGGTTCGATCGGATATCAGTACTGATGCCACTCAATCAGATCAGGTAAATTTTCGCTTCGTAAAACGAGTACTTTAAAGGGAAAATCAGTGGTGAACAGATCGATATAACTTGAATTTTCTTATTAATACTTTTTGGCCGCCTTTTGCACTATAAGAAGGACTTTGACCGCAAATTTAATGAAGTAGGCTCCATCGTCTTAACAGTCTTATTTCATTCTTGGTCCACTTTTAAAGTGAATTCTACTATTTCTGAAAATTCGCTAGCAGTTTTAGTTGGCGCCGGACACTAGCTCTCATCACCTTTGTGTTCATTTTTAGAGTACACATGAATCTCCCCCCCGAAAAATACTAGAAATATTCAGTAGAAGACGGTCACAAGTTTATCAGCTTTTAGCTATTTAGTGTTACCCTCCATAAATAAAGGGGTTACTTACTCACTCGTTTCCAATTTAAGCTATGTAAGTAACTTCTTAAGCATTAAAAAACCTAAAAGACCCGCTTAAGAATTCGTTTCTCTCAAAAGGATACACTGGATTGGTGCTACAGCACCAAAACTGAAAAGCGGCTGAGGGAATTATCACTGTTAAGGAAATTTTGTGGCGACAGACGAAATATTCAGTTCAGTGAAGATTGTCGTTATGTTTCCAAATTTAAGCGGCGCGGTTATGTAATTACACGTGTTGTTGAAATCTTTTATGTATTCACCTCAAGAGTATACACGAACTCAGAGCACTGTTCCAGAACTTTTCTCAGTGAAAACACACGTAATATCCAGCAGAAGATTGTTGTTACGTCTTCAATTCAAGCTGTGATTACACGTTTTATTGAAGTCTTGGGGTGCGTTTTTCTCGGAGAATCTGAAGAAAGATTTGTGATCGCGGATAATATGGATTCTTCACCACCAACAAAATAGAAGATTCGAAGAAGGATCATTTGCTATGACAACGCACGCAAGAATAACACCAGTCATCACTCTGTCATGTGCGTATATTCTACTATAAGAAGTACTAAGAGCCCCTTGGGTTGAAGATACGCCACGAGAAAAGAAACAGCTTTGCAACCTATTAAAACAGCTGATAAAACAAAACATGCCAGCCAAATTACAAATCGACGACGATCAACGGCATTTTTGCACACGAATTATTTAACTGTAGGAAAGGTTGTTACGATTGCTGTTTGTTTGTGTGTTTTTTTTTCCGCCAAATTTGCACAGAAATATACCTCTCTGGTTCTTGGGGTATTACGAATAAGACGATTCGATTAGAACGTCATGTACGGTAACTGTAGTGTACCATTATTTGTCCGAAAATCCGCTTGCCAAAAACGCTCAAGTGGTAAATCTCAGAAATCCGGATTTAGATTTTATCTGAAGAATCAGAGAATTAACTCTGAAGTGTAAATTAAAGTGCTACTAGAGACCCATGAAAAACCCACTGGGCGTTAGCCCTAGTGAAGGGTATCAGGGAACCACACGAGGCAAAGAAAAAATTCTTATGACCTCGGTGGGAATCGAACCCACGACCTCCGTATTAGATCTACCGTTGCTCTGCCGACTAAGCTACGAGGTCGGACAGAGAAAGTCACCCTGATACCCTTCACTAGTTCCCTGATACAGAGACAGAGACAGAAATACTGAAGTGTATCGGCTGTTGCAGCACAAGAGAGGAATACTTGCCATGTCCAGTGTGGCATGCCAGTCGTAAAATAAAAACCCTTGACCGAATTATTAGTCTGACTGAACTACTGTTTTCAGGCTCTTGGAATTTAGAGAAAGGCCCGCATTTGAAGCTCCTTTCTTTATTTTTATTTTTGAACTGCTCGTTGGAAAAAAATAGCTGATGTAACTTATTTTGGAGGGGGATGTCATCCCCCCAAAAATCTTTTTTATAATAGTAAGACTTGTTAACATTCTCGATCGCATTATTCACTTCATTACGCAGCTCAAATCTTAAAATTAATCCAATCACTTGGATCGCCTGTCCGCAAAGCCTTAATTTTAAGACGATCTCTCCGATACATCAAATTCTTGAGCTGAAGGGTAATACGTGGACTTATAAGGCTGGTTTCCACGGATCGCTACGATTGCTGAACTTTTTTTCTCAGCGATCGCAGCCGCTCGTAGCGATCACATGGAAACCAGCCTTTAGTAGCACCTGGGTATTTACATTATTCAGCGATGACGCAGGAGCATATTACAGTGAAGTTCGTCCATAAGGTAATACTCTTTCCCTTTCTATAAAAAATGAACGTTAACGGTCCCTAATTTTGATGGGAGAGGTTAAAGAACCTTGGTTTGCTTTCAATTCGGAGTTCATAGCTTTTTAACCCTATAAAATTTGTTTTAATAGTTTACGGTAACTGAATAGAATATTGATATACATCCACATGTTACATTTGATTCAATTGTGTTATCGTTATCATATTTATCGTGTCCACGTCTCTAGTCATTCTTAATGATACAAAGTACCATGATCCTCTGACAACTGTAACGAGTTAATAATTCTGTGTTCAAGTTCACCAATAACAATTCAATAACAATATCGGTGAACTTGAACCTGGTTCTTTCCTTATGCGGTTAGAGTACTGCAGTCCTGTTTCGAAGGGGTTAGGGCTAAGGATTATGGATGTTTATGTTAGGTTGCATCTGACTGGTATTGAATGAAAGTAACCACTATTGATAATTAAAACTTTTAGAGGGTAGCAGAGCGAATTCGATGTCGTAGAATAATAGGTGATGGTTTATCGTGCTGACCGTTCTGATTTTGTTGTTGGTTCGAGCCGCCTGGCTACAACACGTTTTCTGGCTCTTCGCGCGGATTTAAATGTGCCCCTTTATTTCGCCCCCTCCCCCCTCCCTATCCTCCACAAGTACCCACCCTTCTCCCCTCACCCCCCCCCCCCCCCAAACAATAGAAATTAATACACAGGCCTTCGCTGAAACCATAATTCAGCCCATTCGTTACCGGGGAGTATTTTTACCATGTCTGTTGAGCATAAAGTTCATCATCTTGTAAATGTAAATTTGTTTTTCTTTTTCTCGCCTCATTTGGATGCCTGGGTACCATTCTTAATTCATTATCCCCGGGTCAGCCAATTCTGAATAACGCATCTTTATAAATATGGTGTATGACATGAGATTACTCAACACTAACAATGAAAGCATGACGAAATAATTTCCGACAAAAGACTGGGGGCTTAACACTTACAGGTGTGGAAGGAAATCACCTCAGCTCAACGTTCGGAACGACTGTTAATGCACCATACACTCGAGGTATGTAACTACTAAATAATTACGTACAGTACTTGGCTGTGTGATTAAATGCACCATACACTCGAGTGACACTCGAGATAAGTAACTGCTAAAGAATGGCGACCTCGTTCTCAGCGCTTTTTCCCTCACATAATGAAATTCCTCGGCTGTGTGATCTTGTAGAGAACCTTTTAACTAATTTTAGAGTTCTTTAATTAGTGCATCGGGGTACGCGCCTCGATCGGATATCAGCACTGATGCCACTCAAACAGAATACCGTAGTAGATCAGGGTTCTTAGAATTCAGGGAAAGTTCGGGATTTATGAACTTTTGCTCTTTAAAGCGAGTACTTTGAAGGGCTTTCTTACTTACAAAACACTGTAAATGGCTTATTGTTTTTGCGCCATTCGAATGACTATGACCGTGACTTTAAGGAAGGAGAGGCTCGATCGTCTTAACAACCTTATTTCAACCTTGATCCCGGCAGGCTTTTGTTAGTGAAATCTACTGCTGTACTCTGAAAATTCGCTAGAGTTTGCAAAATTTTTAGTTGACGCCGGTCACTTGATCTCTATGCTTGTATTCATTTTAAAAGTATCTTCGAACCCAGAAGACTGTTAAAGACATTTTATGACATCACACGAAATATTCAGTAGAAGATTGTTGTTACGTTTTCAAATTTAAGTTATATATCTAATGAT
This sequence comes from Galaxea fascicularis, assembly GCA_948470475.1. Classification (NCBI taxonomy): domain Eukaryota; kingdom Metazoa; phylum Cnidaria; class Anthozoa; order Scleractinia; family Euphylliidae; genus Galaxea; species Galaxea fascicularis. The sequence continues at coordinate 7,647,499 of OX419337.1, forward strand.
TTGTGTTGTTGAACTCTCTTTGGTATTCACTTTAAAAGAAAACACGAATTCGGAAGTATGTTACAGAACTTTTCTGAAACGTATTCTATGAAATATTCCGGTGGGAAAGCGATTATTTTTACGTTTTCAATTTAAGCTTATTTATTCACTTATGGCGCATTTAAAAAGCTTACAGGGATTCTGTTCGAGACTTTGTTTCTTAAAACGATATGCTGGGCTGGTCATGCCCCACCTGCACTAAAAGGCAACAAAAAGGCAACTAAGCTAAGGGAAGTATCATAATGCGCTGATAGCCTCCTAAATGCGCGTTGTTGCATAAATGAGGGTCGTACAGGGAGTTCTCTGACACGGTTCACGGGCCGAAAAAATAACGAATCATTAATCACGGATAGAAAATTTTCCCGAATCACGAAAAATGTGGCTAGGGAGTGTCTAGAAAAAAAGAACAGCAAAATGGAGGACTGTAAGAGCAAATTACAGACCTTTCAGTATCATTCCTAACAGATGACTCTGACCATTCGTCCACTTCGTGTAGTTACGGTCCGAAGAAACATTAAAGAGTTTTAACAATGAGGACGGCAACGGGAACGCTACGAAACAATAGGCTATGAGCAAAAACAATCGCTCTGCACGTTTGTTTTACAGTTTTGTACATTTTTTTGCCGTCATCTGCAAAACAACAACGTCAAATGACCAAATTTTAATTTATGTTTTGTCGAGAACGTGAGCATATGGTGGCAAAGTTATCTTTCTTTTTCCTTGCTTTAACGCCGTTAAAAGTAATTCAGTTCTTGGACAGCATTTTCCAAGTTAAACAAATTTCAATGATTGAGAAAGAGTTACAGAAACGAGAAGTTATATTTTAAAGTGACGTTTTCGTCGCCGTCGCCGTCGCCGTCGCCGCTGCTAAAACTCCCTATTAAATTGTCCCCGTCACTGTCCGCTGTAGGGTAGTCCGAGTCTGGATCTGTGTTGTACTCTTCCTCATCCTCTTCAACCTCATCTATTGCTTGACCCTCTTCAACGTCTTCGATACCTTCGAGTGACGTACAAGGCATAGCTCTCGAAGTAGAAGTAACAGACTGCTGCTCTGCGTTAAGGCTGAACGAGACTTTATCTTTCGGATAGTCAGACGTTCTGTACGTGTTCAATTTTTTTAAAAAATATTCTTAATTTTTTTTTTTTTTATATAAACTAGTGAGCAGCACACAGCAACAGATCTTGTCAACTTTGTTTATTATCCGACCGGTTTCGTCTGATCAAACAGACTTCCTCAGGGATTTAACAAGATCGATGAAAGAACTAGTTTTATACTTCACAGTTACAGTATAAATCACGTTCAAATAGGATGTAAACAGCAAAAAACACCCACCAAAATATACGTACAGGATACTACGTAAATCCTGCGTTACGAAATGTGCAATGTTTAATTTTGGGGCTCACGATTTAACGTTAAATCGCTTGTCAAAGGAAATATAATTCGCTCCTTCCCGAGGAAATTTATAGCGGCCACAAAATTTGTATCCACGTAAAATATTACGCATTCAATCTTCTCATGTGCTGCCGCCATGTTTAGAATGATCTACGGGTCATCTGCAATGACCTCCTGTGACATTGCACTACATGTGCGAAGCACGGGAATTGCGCAATCGATTACTTTACGAGTCTTGCGGGTGTCTACGAAGGTCTACGAAATGTTTGCGAAGAAGCTGTCGGTGTCGCCAACCCCAACCTCGGTGTTTTGAGAGTCAAGCAAACGCCGTGTCAACCAGGTACCACGCTTCTAACAGTCACATCGGTGTTTATTACATCTCTCTTTTGCGGCACACGGTGAAAAACTACAATAACAGTAATCAGAAAACGTAGTAAGAAATACGGCGAAATTTATGGAAAAACGAAACGAAACGAAACGAGAACTTACACTGTCCTACTCCATGATGAGCTAAGATTGCATCTGTACTCGTGGACCACGGAAAGACTATCCGACTATACTCCGAACTGAACACTCCTAAACTCCGAGAAAAATTGTACATGAAAATATACCGCATGAAACCTGATCACACAAAGTTGAATAAGTGACTTATTGTTGAGTATTAATGACAAGTCCGGTTGTAAGCGTGACTCGTGTCACATTCGGTTTTTTAAACGCTGATGGCTACCGCACACTAGCCGATTTTTTGTCGGCCGACGAAAAATCTTCACTTGTCGGCTAGTGAGCGGTGAATTCAGACAAGTCTGCGACAAAATCGGGGCTTGTCGGGCGATATCTGACAGTGCTCTGAGTGCTAGATCTCAAAACGTCTTGTCGGGCCAGGTCGGCTAGTATGCGGTGGACCAAGACAATTTGTCGGAGCTCGCCCGCGTCTCAACATGAGAGTCACGTGAGTTTTCAGTTTTCGCAGCGTCAGTGAAATGGGCGCCATCTTGATTTTGGATGCGTCAACGCGGTAATCGGCTTGTGTGCGGCGGGCATAATTGTCGCCTTTAATGTCTTCATAATCGTCATAGGTCTTCGTACATCTTCGGGAGGTCTCGTCAATGAAGATCACGTGGAAAGGAAGTAATGAAATCACGAATATCGATTATTAATTCAAGTTTTTCACAGGGCAAGCTAAATCTTTTGGTCACGAAACACGAAGAATGATTAGTAAAATTCACGATTTACGAAAAATAAAAACAACTAATCACGCATCACGCCCTGTACGACCCTCATAAATCTTTCATACGTATTATTTTGGGAGACTGTTATAAACTTTCTATTCACGCTGGGCCAGGACCCATGCACAAATCTGCAAGCTAGGAATGACGTTTGCATTTGTTATTCCTCTGAGCTCATTCTTGACAGGATGGTAGAACTCTTTATCCCAAAAAATCGTATCGATTTTGTTTTTCGATTTTAACGGTTTTTGGCTAGGCTCTTGCCGATTGTGCTAGCAGAATTTTTGGCATAATCTGAGGAATTGAGCATAATTTTTGCCCTTTTTCCAAAAGTAGCACTGCTAGCATAATCCGCATATTTTCTTGTCTTAATAGCACAATTTTAGAATAATTCAAGAAAACGAAGATCTCAGCTACTAAAAACGATAGATTACTATTAACAGTTGCTTCCACTCCTATTTTTCGATTTTTTTTTTACTTGTGTTGAGATACCGCGGGAATTCGATGAAACGGAACCGGAAGTCTGTGTCTCGGTCCCAGACTCCTTAGTCTTTCTCCCAGTGCTCGTTTCAAAATGGCGGCCGCCACGCCAAACCAGTCAAGTGCAGTGAACTTACATCCAGATAGTTTACAAGGTTGCGAGAACAGAGAGGATAGGACCAAAGCCTGCACAACTTTCCCGGGATAGACGCCTCGAATCAACCACTGGAAAATACAAGAGGAGGGGGACGAGTTTGTGCACAGAATAACTTTTTTAAAAAAATAGCATAATTTTGAAAAGCGAGCATAATTTGAGCATAATTTGGGCAAAAAATGAGCACTGCCACTAGCATAATATGCCACTTTTACTAGCACAATCGGCAAATGCCTATTTTTGGCGGGAAAATGACGTCACAAGATTGACAGTATATTTATAATCTCAAGATATGGCAACAAAAATAAACAGTTTTGAAAGATTGTTACAAAATAAACTCAAATGTGAAAAAAAAATTGCAAAAGCTCAATTGGCTTAGGAGATATAGCATGTTAAAAAGTCCTTATGTTTCTAAAAATAGAAACAAAATGGCGGGAAATTCAAAAATTAAAGCTTAATAACTCTCCAACCGATTAAGATTTTGAAAAGATTTTTTCACGTTTGTTTCTATCACGTCACGCTCTTTCAAAATTAGTTATTTGTTTTGCCAGGTCTTGAAATTTTAATTTTTCTGTCAATCTTGTGACGTCATTTTCCCGCCAAAAACCGTTAAAATAAAAAACAAAAACAAAAACCATAAGGTTTTCGAGAATGAAGAATTCAACTAGTCAGCCAAATTTTAGCTCAAACGAATAAAGAATGCAAAAGTTGTTCCTAGCTTGCAGCTTCGTGCATCGGTCCTGGCCCGGCGTGATTCTGTTGTTAACTTGAGAAACCTAAAACCTCACCGTCAAGCGATTTTGCCCGTAAAACGTCAGTCATAAAGTAGTTTCATGCACAGTCTCCACTAAACGGCAAGGCTCTATTACTTCAATTTCAGCACTCAATCGAATCTCAATTTTTAGAGATTTAAATTCAGTGTCCTGCGCGACCTTAAAAGACCACGCTCAACCATGAGCCATTGCGCGCGAGCGCTTTCATCGGCGCCATTTTCTGTATGACGGAAAATACGATTCTACGATAGGTGAACTTCCATCTGGCTACATCGGCCGTATTATCTGCTTACGTTAGTTGTGATATTTGTGAATAGCTTTTTTAACATGGATTTGTATAGTTATTTCTTCGTTATTATCGTATGAAGTTCTGAATGAAGCCGCCAGTTGAAAAGAGGTCGCCGGCCGAGGCCAGAGGACCGACATATTGTTTGGCTTTCCTACATTTAAGCTATGGAACGACAGGAAACAAGTTTCGGGGTTCGCAAATAATTCAAACAGCGAAATTTGCTTTGGTCCTGCATGGATTTATGCTCAGTTGTATGGATGAGAGCAGATCTTCTTAAGCAAAACGAGCTCGTTTGCAGGATTCATCCGCCATTTATAACCCGATTTCATGTAAGTGCTTATCAGTTTGTATTATCACTGGGCTTTCTTATTCTGTAATAATTACTGTTGTCAAGTGTTGTAAAACCCAATAAAACATAGTCCTGCGATTTTGTGTCGCTCAAATGCACTGCTTGGAGGAGGTTGACGTTGATTTATCACAACTTCTTTATTATTCTTACACGGCTTTGAAACGCTGCCACATACACAACTCGCCGAGCATCTCAAACCGGCATCTCTGCGCACACATCCCCGATATTTTCCTGTTTTTGGACTGCATGTATTCTTGCACTTGCAGATCTATACAGAGTGGAGAGCAACGCAAATTCTTAGTCGTTTATATCCAACAAATCGCTAATCAAAACTCGACATACACGCTCCTTCATTCATTGCATCTCACCACTCTACTTGGAAGAGCTTGAGAAGGCCACGCTTCCTCGTGATCAGTGTTCTCTGGGCGAGCTATAGGAGAGCTGTAACGGTTAACAGGTCTTTTTTCATAACCCAAATCACGATTGTCGCCAGTAACATCGAAGGAACGTTCCTCCTGTCCTTCGATCGTTCCATTTTTCTCCCACGTGATCTGATGAGTCTTACGCGACGGCCGATTTCCCGGATGATAACATCAACAGAGGCGCGCAATGATTTTTGGTTGAACGTGGCCCTTTAAATAACGTGTCTGCGAGGCGAGCAAAGTCAGGCCGACACACATTTAATAAATATTGAATGTATCTCGTACCCAGGAAGTAGTGCTGAATCATGATCTGTTTTGAAGTTCATGACATTTTGGGGAAGTCCCGGACATACCAACTTTCGGCAGGGTCTTTTTTAAAAAAGCAAGGCTTGGGATAGCAAATCATATTTGGGATATTCGGGGCGAGTCGAGGATATAGTTATAAATTCTAGAACTGCATGCGCGAAGTCGTATTAATTGAACTACTGCTCTCAGATTCTTTGGATTCAGGGGCGTTTTTTCATTTGTAACTTTTTTGTTTTTGAGATTGATAAGTTGTTTAACTTTTATTTTAGTCTTTATCTTTGCTTTGATACTGAACTGTCCGTTAAATGTTAAATCAAGCAAAACAAGTAGCTGAAAGTTGGAGACGTGATTACTTGATTAATGTCGGTTTATTAATATTTATAATCCACTATTTGTTATGTACTGAAAGTTGTAAAAATGTAATCTATAAATTTCGGTTTCTTGAAATAGGGAGAAAATACCGAATATTCACCTTTGAAGGCCAGCAACTTTAAAGCAGGCCTCTCGTTTTATCTTCAATAGTACCACTGTATCATTATTTTGTCTGGCGAGTGTATGATGCCTTTGAAATAAATTCCAATCCATGTATCACCTGCTTCAAAGTGTGATTTCAATTATCAAGAACAAGTGAAAAAGAAAAAGTTAAACCGGGGATCATGTGTGGCCCTTTTTCAGTGCCTAAAGCAACAGGATTCCAATTGATAAGTGCATAACCTGGTCGTTGATAAAATTTTTATTCCATCTATTGAAAGTTATAGAATTGTCCTGTATGTATAGGTTTGACAAGACGGCCATGGACAACATACAGTTTGCCTTACAAGCCATTCCTGTTGGAACATTTATTGCCATTTTCCTTGTCAACACGAATCGTATTCTACAAGGCATGGAACTTTTGAGCGAATGCTTGTTTCTCCTCGATAATTTGTCCAATGTCCTGGGAAAGGAAAACGTGTTTGTCAGAACTTTTATTCTATTCGCATATAAAGGAATGATTCAGGGTTACCAGCTTATCAGTGACCACTCAGTGACAGTGACCGCAATAGAATGCGGCAAAAAAGTACTGGACTTACTCCATAAGAGTGGCTTAAGGTACGAACAACTCATATGGAGCTTTGAACTAGCCGAGTTGTATAAGCAACAAAGTAACTATAAGGAACTAAAAGAACTTTTCATGGATTCTCTCTCCATCGCAAAACAAATGCACGATAAAAATGCCGAAGGTAAATGTTACAATAGATTAGGATTTCTTTCTCTCTCTCTCTCTGAATATCAAAAGGCGGAAGAATATCTTCAAAAAGCACTTAAAATTCAAATTGAAACTGGAGACAAGGGTGGAGAAGCAGCATCTTACGGAAACCTGGGAACAGCCTTTATTTCTCTCGGGAAATATCAAAAGGCTGAAGAATATCTTCAAAAAGCACTTAAAATCGTAATTGAAATTGGAGACAAGATTGGAGAAGCAGCATCTTACGGAAACCTGGGAATAGTCTTTACTTCTCTCGGGGAATATCAAAAGGCTGAAGAATATCTTCAAAAAGCACTTAAAATCCAAATTGAAATTGGAGACAAGAGTGGAGAAGCAGCATCTTACGGAAACCTGGGAACAGTCGTTACTTCTCTCGGGGAATATCAAAAGGCTGAAGAATATCTTCAAAAAGCACTTAAAATGCGAATTGAAATTGGAGACAAGAGTGGAGAAGCAGCAGATTACGCAAACCTGGGAAATGTCGTTAGTTCTCTCGGGGAATTTCAAAAGGCTAAAGAATATCATCAAAAAGCACTTAAAATCCAAATTGAAATTGGAGACAAGAGTGGAGAAGCATCATCTTACGGAAACCTGGGAATAGTCTTTACTTCTCTCGGGGAGTATCAAAAGGCTGAAGAATATCTTCAAAAAGCACTTAAAATCCAAATTGAAATTGGAGACAAGAGTGGAGAAGCAGCAGATTACGCAAACCTGGGAACAGTCGTTAGTTCTCTCGGGGAATATCAAAAGGCTGAAGAATATCTTCAAAAAGCACTTAAAATCCAAATTGAAATTGGAGACAAGAGTGGAGAAGCATCATCTTACGGAAAGCTGGGAACAGTCGTTACTTCTCTCGGGGAATTTCAAAAGGCTGAAGAATATCTTCAAAAAGCACTTAAAATCCAAATTGAAATTGGAGACAAGAGTGGAGAAGCAGCATCTTACGGAAAGCTGGGAACAGTCGTTACTTCTCTCGGGGAATATCAAAAGGCTGAAGAATATCTTCAAAAAGCACTTAAAATGCGAATTGAAGTTGAAGACAAGAGTGGAGAAGCAGCATCTTACGGAAACCTGGGAATAGTCTTTACTTCTCTCGGGGAGTATCAAAAGGCTGAAGAATATCTTCAAAAAGCACTAGAAATTCGAATTGAAATTGGAGACAAGAGTGGAGAAGCATCAGATTGCGGAAACCTGGGAACAGTCTTTACTTCTCTCGGGGAATATCAAAAGGCTGAAGAATATCTTCAAAAAGCACTTAAAATCCGTATTGAAATTTTAGACAGAGAAGGTCAAGCTGCAGATTATATTAGACTAGGAAATGTATCATTAAAAGTGGGCCATTTTATCAGCGCTAAGGAGTATTACGATAAGTCATTTCGTCTGGCTCACGAGATAGGCTCTCCCGAACTGCAGTTTCATTGCCACCTTCAACTCACGTGGTTGACGTTGCGTTCCTCTGGAAATATTCCTGAAGCTGTGTCCAGTCTCCTTAAAAGCATTCAAAAGTCCGAGAAAATACGATCACTTTTAAAAGACAACGATCAGTTTAAGATATCATTCCTAGATAAACACGTTTCTACTTACAAATTACTCAGTTATTTGTTTACTACCCTTGGCAAATTTAAAGAAGCGATCTGCGTTGAAGAGCTGGCACGGGGAAGAGCCCTGGCAGACATGATGTCTGGTCAGTACTCTGTGGAACATGGAATGTCAGTAGATCCACAAGCGTGGGTTGAAATTCAAAAGATCATAACGCAAGAAATCGATTGTGCTTGCCTGTACGTTTGTTATGATAATTTTCACGCTCACCATTTGTCTTTTGGAGTTATTAAGTTAAACAAGCCAGTAGTTTTCCGTCGGAAAGAAGTCAGTGACCGTGATAGCAGTGGAGCGAGAGGAACTGTGGATGACATTTTTTGTGACATTTCTTTCAGAAGTTTTCATCTCCTGCCAACTCAAGAACAATGCGAAGATCGATCATTGTTTCCTTCAAATTCTGTCGTTTTGCCAGCTTCTCGTCTCATGGAGGATGATGAAGGCGAAGATCAGTATCCTGAACCGCTGAGTCTCTCCCAGTGTTACAATCTGTTAATTGATCCTGAGGCCGATTTACTTGACCAACTCGAAATCATCATTGTTCCTGAGGGCCACTTGTATAGAGTTCCGTTTCCAGCATTAAAAGATAAAAATGACAAATATTTATCCGAATCTTTCAGGATCCGCATCGTACCTTCCCTGACAACTCTAAAGCTCATTCAAGACTGTCCTGCAGATTATCACAGTCAGACTGGTGCACTGATAGTGGGTGAGCCCGATATTAAAAAGGTGTATTACAAGGGGAGAGTTGAGAAATTATGTCCATTGCCTTGCGCACGAGAAGAAGCTGAGATGATTGGAGGTCTGCTTGGAGTCCAACCTCTTGTTGGAGAGCACGCAACTAAGCAGGCAGTTCTCGGCGATGTACATTCAGTGAGTTTGATCCACTTCGCTGCACACGGTGACGCCGAAAGAGGTGAAATCGCCCTTGCTCCTCCACGAGGTTACAACGGCATTCCTCAAGAAAACGACTACCTATTAACGATGGCTGAAGTTGCGCAAGTTCGTCTGAGAGCCAAACTCGTTGTCCTTAGCTGCTGTCACAGCGCCAATGGACAAATCAGATCGGAAGGAGTAGTGGGCATCGCTCGCGCCTTTTTGGGATCCGGTGCACGTTCAGTCTTGGTTGCCCTGTGGGCTCTAGAGGACAACGCAACGAAGCTGTTCATGAGTCGTTTCTACGAGCACCTTGTTCGTGGGGAGAGTGCCAGTGAATCTGTTCACCAGGCCATGAATTGGATGAGAAATAATGGCTTTCCGAAGGTTCATCATTGGGCGCCTTTTATGTTGATTGGCGATAAC
>OX419337.1:7662073-7672073 GCA_948470475.1 Galaxea fascicularis
AAACAAATTGTCAGATCATTAGGAGGCAATAATAAGCACATGAAGCCATGCTTGTTCCAGATAGTTATCGGACGATTGGCGCTGTAGCTAGAGCGATCTCTGTAATAAATAAAATAATGCCCCGACTTTCCAAAAGAAGTTGATTGAAGGATGATGCCATTAGAAGTCACAGAATTGTAAAATGAACTTGAAAAACACAAGAAGGAAAGCAGAATGAGACAAAAATTGCGAGGTGCAAAAATCGTGGCAGCCATGATGGCGCGCATTTACAAACGTCAAAGAGGCCTAAGGTAATGCGGAAATGGCCTACTGCGTTGCACGTCCTTCCAACACCAGCCAGAGCAAGCCACTCCGTGCCTTCCTAAAGTTCAAAGGTTACACATGTATAATCATCCCAAAGTTGCATCTTGTGCCATTTTCGTAAACACGCCGTTCAGCTTCAGCAAGTTTGCCGGAGAATGGAACTCCACGACTGCTCCATCATCAAGGACTAAAATCCTGTAAAATATTATAAATACAAAAACAATACAAATTTTTACAGGAACACTGCAGTTAGTCAGTCTATGCCCTTTTCTCCCTTTCTATGGTGACTAGTATAGTGTGATTATTCCGTTTTTTGTTAAGTTGGTCAGTCTATAAAACACCCTGTCACCCTCTCTTCTACTATAATTTCGTACTCACATTTTTAATTCTTGTCCACTCCCGGTAGGTGCATAGGGCAACGAGGACGAACGAAGTTACAAATGAACAAACAGAGGACCACCCGACCGACCGAACCAACGAACCAACCTTGAGACTGGTCAGACCACCCCCCCTCCCCCCTAGCTAGTTTACCGAGGAAAAAAATGGACCCTTTTCAGCGGAACTTGACTTACAATGCGAAACTACAAATTGCTCTAATAAAACAAAATAAAGCCGATAGGCTATATTAATTTACAATGCTGACAAATTAAGGTAACATCTCGAATCCGAAAATCATATTTTCTGTATGTCAGCCTCAAAGGCCCCCAAGCCGTACGTTTCCATTTTGAGACAGATTACTGAACCGGGGACTACGTTCCCTATATTGCGCATTATCAATGAGCATGTGGGTTATTATAAGTCTGTTCAAGTTTTACGGGTACAGTTGGAAGATACAAGCCCAATTGCTCAATATTACGTGTTCATCTGAACCGAGGCAGATTTTGAGCTCGAGACCATCATCTTTTATCAGTAAGTTTAGGCAGGAGCCCATATTAGGCCATTTTCGAATTCTCGGTATTGAACTGGATCTAGCATGAAGTGGAGGCTCTTGCGTGGGAATCTTTTCCTATGTAAATGTATTCCCCCGCAAGAGCCTCCACTTCATGCTAGATCCAGTTCAATACGACGACTACCAGAAGTAACCTAGTGGCGACATGTACACTTTGTAACGTGCATCTCGACAAAAACGCATTTGTATTTTTTAAGAACCCTTGCAGCTTCCACTTTTCGGAGATGTTCTGCTTGGGGACGTTTAAAGGCCCAACAAAGAAAAAAAAAGGGAGGAATTAGGTTGGAATAAAAAGAAGAGCGAAGAACTTAATTAACCTTACCGATCATAATCCATGGTGGCGTTGAGCCTGTGAGCAATAGTAAACACTGTGCGGTCAGCAAACTCTGCCCGAATAGTCTGCTGAATTGGCTGTTCCGAAATTCAAAAGGGAACTGGGACGAGTTTCAAATTTTGAAGTAATCGATAAATTGACACCATCACATGAAAGATAACATTGCGATTGGTCGTTTGACCACGTTTGATTCTTTTAGGTTGAACAGATACCAAGTTATGGACCTTGAAACATTAGAGACATTTATATGGATTTTGAGCTATGCTTCAATGTCCATAACTTGGTCTCTGTTCAACCTAAAAGAATCAAACTTGGTCAAACGACCAATCTCAATGGTATCTTTCATGTGATGGTGTCAATTTATCGATTACTTTAAAATTTGAAACTCGCTCCAGTTCCCTTTTGAATTTCGGAACGGCCAATGGGTTTCTTCCAGAACATATATATGTACCCTTACTTTCTCTTCGCCGCGATTCACCATCTTAACCATCCCCGACTTTCTCTGTCCGACCTCGTAGCTTAGTCGGCAGAGCAACGGTAGATCTAATCCGGAGGTCGTGGGTTCGATTCCCACCGAGGTCATAAGAATTTTTTCTTTGCCTCGTGTGGTTCCCTGATACCCTTTACTAGGGCTAACGCCCAGTGGGTTTTTCATGGGTTTCTATTAGCACTTTAATTTACACTCCGGAGTTAATTCTCTGTTCCACCACTTGTATGTGTTTATAGTGCTACGCGGCACAACATATATATGTACTCTTCCAGAATATAGATTGGATCTCCTTGGGCCAACAGGATATCGGGTAAAAAGTGTCCCCATTTAGGAGTTGGAAAAGTTCATGTCTTTTGGCGATGTATGTCGGCTTAGAAAGTTGAGCGATTTGAGAATGAATTAAATGTAATGCCGAGAAAGTGGGTGCTTGATCCATAAGAGATCTGTTACAACAAGAGAAAGAGATAAGAGTGGTGTGAGTGTGGAAATAAATCGTATATGAGTCGTATGAGTGTTGAAAAAAGATAGTGGAATAAGAATAAATAAACATCGACAGTGGATAGAAGCATAGAGAGTAGAAGATAGTAACCCGGGTGTGAGAAGGATGCATCGACAACCAGACTCAAACATAGTTGTGAATCATCAGGAGCAAAGCACAACTGACGGGGTTGTTTCTAGTCGACGTCAGACCTTTGCCCGACAACCCCTTGTCGAGATTCAGAGCAAAAAGAGAACGGAAAATGAGAAGAAAAGAAGAAAGAAAAAACGGGAGGGTGGAAAATGAATGTAGACAAGAGGTTGAAAAAACAAATAAATAAGTTTTAACTATAGATACGAAAAAAGAATATCCTAGGGCTTGCTACATATGATAACTTAATTAAACAAGAGGATGACAAAAAACCGTTGGGAAAGATTCATTGTAAAAGGGGAGAATGGGGTTATGCAAATGACATCTAGGGCCGGGATAATTAACTATGTCCCTCTCCCTCTCTTGCTGCCTTCTTTCTTTCCGTTGTAAAAAAGACAGCGAAATACGTATTAGTTCGGAAAATCCTATTAGAGAAACAAATGTAAAACCGAAACAAGTGGGAACCCAGTAAAAGATGAAGTAATTGTTTTCCGATGTTGCCCTAAAAGGGTTATGCGCGCGGGTGTTGAAACTAGGGGGTCAAAAAATGACCAAAAAATGAAAACTAAGGTCACAAACAATAGAAATATAAGAAGATGTGTTTGGGAGCGGTTACCGAAAGCTCTTCGAAAACCAAAACACAGGGACATAATCGCAATTCACTGGTCACCCACATGAGCAGTTGTAACAGGGCATTGTTTAGCATCATCCAATCAGTGTGGAGCAAACAGCGTGACGGGTGCTTGTGTCCCACGAAATCTCGGCCGCGCTTGCTGGTCGCTTGAAAAGCTGCATTTCTCGAGAATTATTCGGCGGTTAGCGCTTGGACTTTGAATGGATCTTCGATTGAATGCCATTAGAGGAAGCGTCAATCTTTCAGTTTATCTGGTGGTCGATTTGGAAGCCGGGCGATTCTAATTTCTGGGTGAAAATCGGCTTGGCGCTGGAGCGGTCGAAAATGAGCTTTCCACCCTTGTCTCCTTCTTACATGGTTCGTACAACCTTGAAAAGGTCTTCAATTTTAGTAGTCATCTTGAAAAGTCCTTGAATTCATTTAAGGTCCTTGAAAAGTACTTGATTTCTTTATTAGGTCTTGAAACGTCCTTAAAATTTAGTAATTTACTTATGCCCTATCACTTTTCTGAAACATTAAACGATTTTGCTAAAAACATTGTGCATTGACGACGAATAACTGGCGATAACAATGGGACAAATGGTCGGTATAACACATTTGAGTCTACATGAAGTAAAAGTTGATCTTTGCCTCAGTTTCATCTTCGTCTCACCAGGCCTTTAATGAGGGGTTGTCCACCACATGCGTTTGTTTTCAGGGGCTTTGTGATTGTGGTTGATGATGTGTTGCGTTTTTTCGAGAAGCTATTGTTGACTTTCCCTTCGTTTGCAATTTAAATGAGTGATGGGCAAACGTGTATTTAATCGTAAATGGTTAAGTGATGCAAAGTTCAGCTGGGTGAAAGAATTCAAAGGCGACAAACACAAGGCCATGTGTTGCGTTTGTAACAAAGTGATAGACATAGAAAGCATGGGAGAAAGCGCCTTGAAGTCGCACATGAAAGGCGAGAAACACACAAGGAACTCTGGTGCATCTTCAATTTCCCGCTCAGTCTATACTGATGACTACATTTTGGATAAAGAACGCAGTTCAAGTTGTAATCAAAGGTCGGAATCTGTGCCTAGTTGTGCAGAAGCGAAAAACGATGAATGTTCTGTTCCCCCGCCACCACTAGCAGCAGATGGTCAGTCAACAGTCAAGAATACTGACGGATGTCAAGGACGTGGCACATTGGCGAATTTTGCGGGAGAAAATTATATGCTCTCTGCAGAAATTCTGTGGACATTGCAAACGATATCTGCTCACTATTCGTACAAGTCAAACGAGAAAGTAGGGAAAATTTTTCAGGCTATGTTTCCGGATAGTGTGATTGCATCAAAGTTTGCATGCAGTGAAAAGAAGACTGCTTATCTTTGTACGTTTGGCTTGGCAAAGCACTCTAAAGAATTATTGATGGATGAAGTTAAAGGGCCTTTCAGTATTTTATTTGACGAAAGTTTAAATAACAAGAGCCAGCAGAAGCAAATGGATATCCATGTTCGGTTCTGGGCTGGAAATCAAGTTGTTACACGTTACTTTGGGTCGCAATTTATGGGTAAGCATCAATTTTCTGTGAAATTGTGAGTGATAGCAATGTGTTTCGGCCAACGACATTTTTCTTGCATGTTATTAGAAAACCACTTACAGCTGCAACATTATATTCACACTGTAGCTTTATAATGCTGAACATACATGTATTTTACGGTTCTAATATGGTTGTAGTTCGGAGATTTGAAATAACTTTAACATATTCCATGTATGACTTCAAAGTACTCAATTCTGTGATTTTTTTTTCATTATTAGGAGAAAGCATTATTCTCCGATAATTGTTGTGGTTGCTCTATGTTCTGCTCTATGTTTTAGGCTGACAAAAACTGCTGTTCATGACTTTATTATGTTTGTAGGGGTGATTAACAGTGGCCTAAACATTAAGAACATGGTTCAAATCAGTATGGATGGGCCAAATGTCAATTGGAAATTCTATGATATGATGAAGGTAAATTTGTCAGAGGAATTCCATACAACTCCAGTCAATATCGGTTCTTGTGGTATCCACACTGTACATAACAGCTTCAAGGCTGGTGTGGTGGCAACTGAATGGAGTATCTCTTCCCTCTTGTCTAGCTTGTATTATCATTTCAAGGACTCTCCTGCCCGAAGGGAGGACTATGTTAAAGTGACAGGAAATTCCCAACTGCCACTAAAATTTGTCAGCCATAGATGGTTAGAGAATGTTGTTGTCTCAGAAAGGGCTCTTAATATCTGGAGGAATATTGAGGCGTATGTCAAAGCAGTGCAAGAAAAAAGAATTCCAAATCCTGGAAACAAGTCACTTGAAGTGATTAAAGAAGCAGTGGATGACAAACTCATCCTTGCCAAACTACATTTCTTTAAGTGCATTGCTAGTGAGTTACAACCTTTTCTAGCCGGCCAATTATCAAACTGACAAGCCCATGGTTTATTTCTGAGGGCAACTGACCTTAGTACTCTTCGAAGAGCCCTTATGAGAAGATTTATCAAAGACTTATCAAAGACGGTGTGCTCTCTGAAGCAACCACAGTGGAGAAGCTAATGGTAGTTGATGTGGAGGAGAAGAGTAACCACAAGAGCTACAAGAAAATTGAAGTTGGCTTCTGCACAGAAAATGCGCTAAAGGATGCTCGTGCAAAAGCCCAAAAAGTGGGATGCTCCATAAGTGACAAACAGCTTATGTCTTTCAGGCTTCAATGTAAGAGCTTCCTCATTGCAATTATGAAGAAATTGATCCTAAAGTGTCCACTATCCTACTCCCTTGTCTGCAACATGGTGGCTCTACATCCCAGAGGGATGGCTGCTAACCCAAACATCTGCAGAGGGAAATTCAAAAGGAGCCTAACTGTGCTTGTCAATTCGAACAAAGCGGAGGGATGAGAACTGTGACAATGTTTTGCAACAATATTCAACCTTTTTGGACAGGGTTCCATTCATTGGTTCTGATTTGTTTTCATCTTTCAACCCAAATGTTCATAGAGTCGATGAGTTTTTTTCCACCCACATGACCGGTGAGAATTATGCAGCATTATATGACATAGTGAAAGTTCTGCTGGTGCTTTCACATGGTTAGGCATCTGTAGAGCGGGGGTTTTCTGTCAACAAAGAAATTGAAGTAGAGAACTTGCATGAGCACTCTCTGGTAGCTCAGCGTATCATTTGTGATCATCTGAGGGCAGTCGGTGGAGTTCTCAGTGTGCCAGTTAGTAAGAAACTCCTTGCTGCAGCAGCTTCATCTCGACAGAAATATGAGAAGTATCTACAGGAAGAAAGGGACAAAAAGAAGACAGATGAAGAGCAGAGAAAGAGAAACCGTGTCCTGGATGAGATAGAGGAGCTCAAGGAGAAAAAGAAAAGGATGAAACTGGACATAGACTCATGAGGAGCTTAACCCTTCTCAGGAATTCTCTGCTGGAGTTCATTTGATGTCATAGGATAATTAGATCAGCGGTCTAAAAATCTGTCATCGAAAGCGCAAAGGCGATTAGGAGCGTTGTTGTCGACTTCCTGTTAAAAGTAATTGCTTGCATCAGATGACTTGTCATTTGCAGATGCAAGACAGAAAATTCAAGTTAATGTACTTCGGTTTTCGCGCCAGATCAAAATGGCGCGTAGCCCTAAGCAATGCAATATTGTTTTGCTTTATCGTGTCTTTGGTTCACGGCTAAACCAGGGAAGAATTGAACAGACTCGTGGACCGTAAGGTTAGCTAGTTTGTAAAAGGGAAGTGTTTGGAAAAATACATGAGCAAAACCATTTGCTTCGTCGCTCTGTGGCGGGAGAATGAAGAACGTTTTTCGTACGAGCAGTTTGAATGGCGCTGAGCCGTATGTCTCCGAAATTCTAAACGTAAGTGACAATTTTCTGTTGCTTCTGTGGTGGTCCGTTAGAGTTTTCCTTGACTGGACGGATTGTGGCCGTCTCATATCTTCACTGAACGTACAGTGAACAAGATAAACATTCATGATTCAAACCTAAATGTCGGCCTGAATGACATCGATTGACTTATCCGAATGAGCGCCAATTAGGGCCCAATCGGCATTCTAGACAAAGATGCCACAGATTAAGACAGATTTAAAGTTAGCCCGAATCTGACCTGAGCACAACTCTGTTGACAAAATTGCCACAAAAAAAAATTGCTCGTCTTAATTGCTGCTCAAGTTAACCGCATTCAATCCTAATTGCCTCTTAGTTTAATCATGAAAATTAAAACTTATATTTAGCAGCTGATTTCCCATATTATTGAATTTAGACTAGGAAGTTTTGCAATTTATTTGTTGTCTCCCTTAGTAAAAGTATTAACTGGTTATTAATTGGTTATCTTTTGCCTCTGTACCATACCTACCATTCTGTTTTCATGTAAGATTATGTAACATTAGGTAAACTAATCTCATACTTTGTCATCTTATTTTTTGTGTTGTTTGCCTGGACTGAGAAACCTTTGCCTGCAGCCCGATCATTTGCCTGTGTTACACGCCTAACATAATTTTTGTTTTCATTTGAGGTATTAAATTAATTTGTTTTCTAATTTTCTCTGTTGTCTGTCAGGGTTTACGGGGAGCTACAACTTAGACACTAGTACAAGAGCATAATATACCTGTGTTTAATAAATAATAACCTGAGTGTCAGCCTGTCCTGAAATGGAGAGGGCTCATTAATATTTACTGCCACAGTCCTTAACAAGTACACAGCCAGGCGCATTGATTTCCTCAATCGCAATCATTAATAAGTCCACTGGGGTATTAATTTTCCTATGTCTCAATTTTACTGCCACATTCCTTAACAAGTACACTGGGATATTAATTTGCCTGTGTTTAATTTTACTGCCACATTCCTTAACAAGTACACTGGGGTATTAATTTGCCTGTGTTTAATTTTACTGCCACATTCCTTAACAAGTGCACTGGGGCATTAATTTGCCTGAGTTTAATTTTACTGCCACATTCCTTAACAAGTACACTGGGGTATTAATTTGCCTGAGTTTAATTTTACTGCCACATTCCTTAACAAGTACACTGGGGTATTAATTTGCCTGTGTTTAATTTTACTGCCACATTCCTTAACAAGTACACTGGGGTATTAATTTGCCTGTGTTTAATTTTACTGCCACATTCCTTAACAAGTACACTGGGGCATTAATTTGCCTGAGTTTAATTTCACTGCCACATTCATTAACAAGTACACTGGGGTATTAATTTGCCTGTGCTTTATTTCACTTTCTCATTCATTAACAAGTACACTGGGGTATTAATTTGCCTGTGTTTAATTTTACTACCACATGCATTCCTTAACAAGTACACTGGGGTATTAATTTGCCTGTGTTTAATTTTACTGCTACATTCCTTAACAAGTACACTGGGGCATTAATTTGCCTGAGTTTAATTTCACTGCCACATTCATTAACAAGTACACTGGGGTATTAATTTGCCTGTGCTTTATTTCACTTTCTCATTCATTAACAAGTACACTGGGGTATTAATTTGCCTGTGTTTAATTTTACTGCTACATTCCTTAACAAGTACACTGGGGCATTAATTTGCCTGAGTTTAATTTCACTGCCACATTCATTAACAAGTACACTGGGGTATTAATTTGCCTGTGCTTTATTTCACTTTCTCATTCATTAACAAGTACACTGGGGTATTAATTTGCCTGTGTTTAATTTTACTACCACATGTATTCCTTAACAAGTACACTGGGGTATTAATTTGCCTGTGTTTAATTTTACTGCCACATTCCTTAACAAGTACACTGTGGTAATAATTTGCCTGTGTTTAATTTTACTCCCACATTCATTAACAAGTACACTGGGGCATTAATTTGCCTGAGTTTAATTTTACTGCCACATTCATTAACAAGTACCCTGGTATTAATTTACCTGTGTTTAATTTTACTGCCACATTCCTTAACAAGTACATTGGGGTATTAATTTGCCTGTGCTTAATTTTACTGCCACATTCATTAACAAGTACCCTGGTATTAATTTACCTGTGTTTAATTTTACTGCTACATTCCTTAACAAGTACACTGGGGTATTAATTTGCCTTTGCTTAATTTTACTGCCACATTCCTTAAGAAGTACACTGGGGCATTTTTTTTTTATTTGGTAATTTGGTAAATAAGTACAGAAAGCAAAGTACAGCAAGTTAATGATACTAAGATGCCAAAGCCAGAGGCTTATATGGCATTAATTTGCCTGTGCCTAAACTACTTGGACACTAATTTGTATGTGTTTAATCTGCCACAATTTTTAATTTACTTGCCTGTGTTTTACTGCTTTAAATCTTACTCAAACCCTGCCCTTTGCATTAACTTGTAATAGAAATGCAGTCCTTAAAAAGTGAATATTTGTACAACAATTGCAGGAGTCAAGGTCTTACAGTGCTCAATGTTTTTACTTTTGAGTTAAATGGTCGATGTATAAACTTTACATATAAATGAATATTTTCCTAAAGGTAATTTTTTCAACGGTCATGCCGTCTTGAATCCGAATAACTTGAGTTTGCGTTGTGAATGTGTATTTAATTATATACGTTGCAAATATAATACCGTAAAGATAATTTTCCTCACCGTTGACCTTGATACACATCCGGCCAACAAACTGATCTAGTGAGAGGCCCGGCATGTCAGTTACCGGCTTACTACTTCCTCAG
>OX419337.1:7679573-7689573 GCA_948470475.1 Galaxea fascicularis
AAAACGCCGACTCGGGGCCGGAGTCGGGGTCGGGGCCGGGGCCGGGGCCGGGGTCGGGGTCGGGGTGTTAGCTTAAAAAAAGACGAAAACAGCATAAAAGTAAAAAAAAAAATTAAATTAAAAAAAGGAAAACAAATTATAACAAATGAATAAACAAATAAATAAATAAATAAATATCAACCAATACGTTTGTTAAACGACTGCTATACCAGAAACCGCAGAACCCCATATGAGTTTTTTCCAGCCAAAATAGTCACGTGGTCAAGCGAAAATGGAGGAAGAAGAAGGGCAGTTCGGTGAGTTGAAGACATTTGGATTCAATTTTGTGCCTTACAACTTGAGGACCTCTAGAAACTATGACTGGGTGTTTTATCTTTAAAAGGAGAGAACAGAATGACGCTGCTGTCTTCGGAATTTATTTCGCTACGTTTATGAATCGTGCTGCATCGTGTGTTTGTCAACTTTATGTGCGCAGTTATGTACACGACAGCTGACACGATCTTCCAAATCTTTCCGTGTAGGTATAAGTGCTTTGCTTGCCTGTATATAAGCATATTTGCAAACATATTTTGAAAGGTAGCACGCGTCTGAGTTGATAAATAAAGTCTTTCGAAGCAAATAGGCGAGTAAAACAGTACATAGCAAAAGTCTCCTACCTTGCAAATTCCCCATCTACGATTCCTTTCGATCTCTTTCAGGCAAATGGTACTTTTAAGGGTGACCACACATACAAGAAACGCCACCACATACGCCAAAAATGCAATGACACACGAGCGAAAACCACGGGACTTCGGTGATGATCAGCGGGATTGAGGAAACAATTTGATATACCAGCATGAAGAAGACATGAAGTACCAAATAAACGTGACATATCAGTTACAGTGGCGTTACAATTTTCCCTTTTCAGCATCAGTTCATACGTCCCAAGAATATTGAAAAAGCAATTGAGTTGTTTGATTATTTCTTTATTTTACTTTTTATATCTTTAAAAATTCAATATAACTTTTAAAATGTTTTTTTTTTTTACATATCATGAAAGCGCAACACCCCGACCCCGACCCCGAGTCGGCGTTTTACCGACACCCATAAAAGAAAAGCTAGAAGAAAGAAAATGAACTGTTATTGTTCTAAAGATCTTATAATAAAATAGAAAAAAACAAACAAAGAAATAAAGAAATTGGGGGAGACTGACAACAATAAAATGAAGGCTGTGTTTAGTGAACAAAAATGAAAGAAAATAACGAGGAAAAGATATTTGGTTAATTTTTTTTCCAAAATTGGTCTAACCAAAACAGATTAATGTCCTCAGCGGTTCATCGTAGGTGCCAACAAAGAGGCAGAAAAATAAAAGTAAACATACGTGTATTTCTCTTACTAATTACTAATAGTCTAAAAGTAGAAAAGGCTATGGATTGGAGTCACAAAAGATGCCAATCAAAAGACGTAAAAGTAAAATAATGTTTCACAGTTCATTCTTTGTTGATATTCGCATTTACAAATATTTGGTCATAAAAGATCCAAAAGAGAGGCATGAAAATTAATCACTTTGTGTTCAAAAAAGAAGCCAATCGCGAGGCAAGAAGATAAAATATAACACATTTCGTTCTTGAAGTAGATCATGTTAAAGGCATTCATTCTAAAATCTCGACGACAAAAGATGCCAAAAAGAAGGCATAAAAATAATTCAGATTTGTTCTAAGATAACACATTTCGTTCTCTAAAAATATTTTGCTTACATAATCTGATGAATATTCTTTGTTCTGTGTGTGCATATTAAAAACTTTATTTTGTTGGAGAATACAATCATTGGAAGGGAAAGTAAGATTGGTGTTAGCATGAATGTGGAGTGTGGAGCACCCTCTTTGTTAAGAGTAATGTGTGAAACAAGACGCCAGGCTCTGACGGTTTCACAATTGAATTTTACAGATCGATGTTTCTGGAATGCGGTCGCACCGGTTTATGGTTGACAGTTTTAATTACGGCTTTGAAAATGGGCTCCTTTCAACCTCTCAACGGCTAGCAATTATTTCATTGATACCAAAGAAAGACAAAAACTTGCAATATTTATAAAATTGGAGGTCAGTCTCCCTTCTTAATAACGATTATAAAATTGCTACAAAAGCTATTGCACTAAGAATGGAGAAACGGTTCTCCCTAAAATTGTTAATGAAAGCCAAACAGGTTACGTCAAAGGTAGGTACATTGGAGAAAATATTAGAACGATTTCCGACGTTATGTCATTTACAAAAACTCATAACATCCCTGGTCTAGCTGTTTTTCTCGATTTTGAAAAAGCATTCGACTCTCTTGAATGGAATTATCTCCAGAAGTGCTCAGAAGTATTCAACTTTGGCCCACAGTTACGGCAATGGATTAGAGTAATTTACAGCAATATTTCTAGTTACGTTTTAAATAACGGACATGCCACTAGACATTTCAATTTAGGAAGAGGAGTCAGGCAAGGTTGTCCTCTGTCAGGCACCTTGTTCGCCATCGGAATTGAAATCCTGGGTAATGCCATAAGAGGTTCAAAAGAAATAAAGGGCATTAAAATTGATGAAAGAAATATGTTGAAGTTCTCTCAGTACGCAGATGACACCACGGCCTTTCTTGAAGATACCGAATCTCTAAGCCACCTATTCAGTTTACTTCCCCGGTTCGAAAGCTGTTCTGGATTAAAAATAAATCAGTCGAAATCAGTATTGTTGTGGTTAGGATGTCTACGCCATCGAAAAGACACGTTTCAAAGTTTAAGAATGAATGAAGAACCAATCTATACACTAGGAGTCTACTTCTCTTATGACGAAAAACTCGCAGCCAAAATGAATTTTTTTGATCGACTAGATTCTTTAAGAAAACTCCTGAATATTTGGTCAGCATATCAGTCCACGGCCGAATTCAGATAGTGAAATCTATGGCAATTTCGAAGCTTACTTTTGTCTGTAGTGTGTTGAGTACACAGCCTCTTTCGCAGCTGAAGTAAACAAACTTATTTTTGATTTTGTATGGAATTACAAAACTCCGAAGATTAAAAAAACCACCTTGATAAAAGACAAGGAAAACGGAGGCCTAAATGTATGATAGACTTTTCTTTGTTTGATAGAGCATTAAAAATATTTTGGGTAAAACGTTTATGTTCAGAAGGTAATCAACCGTGGCTAATGTTGGCGGAACACTACTGTTTTATTGCAATTACTACATGGAATATTTGACTATAAATGCAAAACTGCCGGCTTTTTATAATGAAGTAATTCTATATTGGCAAGAAATTAATAACGTGATTCCTAAAACAAACAAAGACGTACTTGATCAGATTATTTGGAACAACAGTTTTATAATAATCAATAACACGTCCGTGTACTATGAAAGTTGGCACCAAGCGGGTGTCACTAAACTTTCGAGCCTTGTGGGTGAAAACAAAACCAGGCTTCTATCTTTTCATGAGTTCTTACAGAAATTTAAGATTAAATGCAACTTTCTGCAGTACTTTGGCCTCACTTCTAGAATACTGGGAAAGTGGAAGAATTATTTAAAAGAAGAAAAGCAAACTAGTACGACTTTAATTGCCATTGATGAGATGACTTGCAAAACAATACACAGGTTACTGGTCGAAAAGCGAGATTCTAATCCGCCAGCGGCAGAGAAAAAGCTGATGGAAATGGGATTCAGTAAGGAAACATGTAAGAAAATTTTTTCTATACCTTTTCTTGCCACAAAAGAAATAAAACTTTCAATGTTTCAGTATAAAATAATTCACAACATACTGTACACAAAAGCTGTTCTTCACAGAATGAAAAAAGTCTAGGATCCTTTCTGTCCTTATTGTCGAATTAAGTGGAGCAATCAGTCACCCATTTATTCGTATCCTGTCCTATTGCCGTTTCCTTCTGGTCCGACTTCACTGGTTGGTACCAGTGCCTTTCCAAAGAAACTCTAACTCTAGGCAAGAAAGAAATCATGTATGGCATCTTGAATAATTGGTCCTCTTGTTCAGCCCTAAACCATCTTATTCTTATTGGTTAATACTTAATATATTGTAAAGCAATAAATGGAGTTAATTTATATAATATACACATTAGAAAGAGCATTACAAGTACACTGACTGAAATTTAATTAGTGTTATTGTGTTGTAAGGAGCACAAGTATAGGTACTGTAAGTATAGTGTAAGTATATACGTAAAGTAAGTATAAGTGCTGTAAGTAGGTCAAGTGTTTGTCTTGTAAATAAAACTGTGTGAAAAAAAAGAGTAATGTGTGGAGCTTGGTAGAGTTGCAGTAGGCTTTCGAAAGATTGGGAATTGATTGTTGTGGTATTTATGGAGGATTTTCTGTACTATTTTGTCATTTCAAGTGTTTGTTGTATTTTGTTCGGTAGTAGACAATCATGTTCATGTTGGAAGACGGTAGTGGCTGTAAAGGTATAAAGGAGCGTACATGTTGGAAGATGGCTGATGTTTGGAAGGACTGTGCTGTTCAATTGGAATGATGTCTGTAGGTAAATTGGTAAGGTTGATAGAAGGCATTTTTTTTTGGATTGTAAGTAAGTTCTGATTGTGTTTAGTCACATCAAATCTCAAAGGATGTGGGAAAAAGGGGGAAGGAAAACGTAAAGTTGAAAACTCATTGGCATACATGCCAACTCTCCCGGATTACATGTATCTGGGAGTCTCCCAGATGCCGTGATCATTGCAACAGACCTTATTACAAACAAGCATTTCAACAGACCTCATTACAACCTGGGTTACAACAGACCTCATTACAAACCAGCATTACAACGGAACTCATTACAACCTGGGTTACAACGGACCTCATTATAACCCGGGTTACAACTGACCTTATTACAAGCATTACCACAGACCTCATTACAAACCAGCATTACAACGTACCTCATTACAACCTGGGTTACAACGGACCTTATTACAACCTGGGTTACAACGGACCTTATTACAACCTGGGTTACAACGGGCCTCATTACAACCTGGGTTACAACGGACCTTATTACAACCTGGGTTACAACCTGGGTTACAACGGACTTCATTAACAACCTGGATTACAATGGACCTCATTACAACCCGGGTTACAACGGACCTCATTACAACCTGGGTTACAACGGACCTTATTACAGCCCGGGTTACAACGTACCCTATTACAACCTGGGTTACAACGGACCTCATTACAACCTGGGTTACAACGGGCCTCATTACAAACCAGCATTACAACGGACCTCATTACAACCTGGGTTACAACGGACCTCCTTACAACCCGGGTTACAACGGACATCATTACAAACCGCGTGCCACTGCGTGGGCTCAAATGTCCGGAATTTCTTGCCATGTCAACCCAGATAAAAATCACTTTGAACTTTTTAAAGATTTTGCTCCACTGTAGACTGAAATCGCATTCCTGAAATGATTTATTTCATTTTACTGGAGTTTATTTATTTATTTATTTATTTATTTGCCACACCACAAATATAATGAAAACAATAAAAAATATATATAGAAGGAATAGATTTAACAGTGGCGAGGAGACCTAATGAAACTATGTAGCTTATATTAATTAGGTCTCCTCAGTTATTGTTTTTCAAGATGAAATTAAAAAAGAAAATAAGAACATGACGACGGATACAATTACAATATCAAATTGAAGGATACAATATGAGAAGAAAAGCTGGAAAAAAGTTAATACTTAAACACATTTATATGAAAACTGCTAATACTCATTACAGAAAAACGCCTTAAGTGCTTTTTTTAAAGGAGACAGAGGAGGACAAGTTGACGATTTCGGTACTCAATGAGTTGTAAAATTTGGGTCCTTGGTAAAAAACGGAAAATTGTTTGATGTTAGTTCGACAAAAGGGCAAACGATATAAATCAGGGTTTCTTGTATGATACGAATGAACTTCTTTCTGTAAGGTAAATTTACAGTCAAATATTAAAGGAAGGGTACGAATTTGGTAAGAGTACATGAATTTACCTAGTTGTAGTAGGTGTATGTCATGAAATTTTAGAATACCAATGGATTTTAGCTATAGTTTTCACCACTCGTTTCTGAAGAATTTCAAGACGAACAAGGTTAGATTTATAAGTGGAGGCCCAAACTAAGTTGCAGTAAAAAAAGTATGGATAGACTTGTGAGAAATATAATGTTCGTAGAGATTTTGTCAACAGGTAGAAATAAGATTTGCGAATTATTCCAATAGACTTTGAGACTTAGCCACATGTGAGATTTCGGACTTCCAATTTAAAGGCCCATTTTCATCCGAGATCCTTTGCAGTCGTTTGTTTTTGTTTTGGATTTTTGTTGTCCGGCTTCCACACAAAATAAAATATAAACAAATAATCAATATTGGCCAGAATTGATTTACTTTAACGCACTTCAATTATATGACTTATACAAATGAGACCGTTTACACACAGATCTCAAGATCTCTTGAAAGTTTACAAATCAGTCAAATATTCTCACCTCGAAACAATCTCCCCGGAATCTCTAGTTCCATTGTAGGAGCAATGCAATAATATTTCTGCAAACGCACTGTCTGTAGTGCTGTCGAAGCCCATAGCAGTTTTCCTTGACCTCCATAAATTGTACACGGACTCTCGAAGTCGAATAACCTTCGCCGAGCCGGGCAGACTCGGCCTTCCTCTTGACCGCTTTTTCGACGGCATCGACTTTTTAAATAACCGTTTTCACCATCTTCCATGTAAGAATTAGAAACTATTCACTGATATGGATACTACGATAGTTTGTTGCTCTCACACGATTCTTGATGGAACTTTGAAAGCACTAATTAGGAAGATTGAAGAAGATATAAAAGCGACTCGACAACTTCAAGGAAAATGGCGTATTTATCATAAATTATATGAAAAATGATCGCGGCGCGCAAAGGATCTCGCATGAAAATGGGCCTTTAAATTTTCATCTAGGATTACTCCCAAGAAAACTGTTTCTTTTACCTGGTCAAGTTTATGATAATTTATTAAAAGTTGAATATCATGACTTGTACGTTTTTGACTTGCTTTAAATACCATAAATTTAGTTTTTTACTCGGGCTTCCTGTGGAAGGCCCGAGTCTAAATCTGTCGTCCGTTTTCTTTTTTTTTCCTTCTTTTCCACAAACCTCATTTCCGGCGTATTTGCGCAGGCGCTAACGATGAACCTGTAAAACCCGGTAAAAACCTGTTTACGTTTTGTTTGCGCTTGTCTTGTCTGTTGAAAAGCAAGGCACAAAGCAACTGTGGATTCCTCGACGGATTTTCAAAGGAAAAAGTTGACATGTCTACAGTTATGGCAAACGGTGTCGTACCCAATACGCTCAAACCACTTACAAACGCACACGCCGTTCGCGTTAGACCCATTAATGATGATTGTGAGCGTACATTTCGAAACGGGTCGTTCCGCGAACTCGAAGCAAATGTGAGAAATATTATGAGATCAAATGAGCTGAATGAGCTATCAGTGAGTACAAAAAGTGCACAAACTGTGACTACCAATGACAAATGTTCTTTGACGAACTTGAGTGGAAACTTTGACACGAATAGTTTAGGTGCTGGCGAATACAAGATACCCGTTGATGATGAGATTAGATAGAGCTACAAAGACGAACAGCAGTAGTAACAAAAGCAACAGGAAAGCGGCCATTGGGTGATGAAGAACCCACGCATCGAAGCGAAGATGCAAGTAACGTTTTTACGTTTATGGCTATTGTCACCAGTATTTCATTTCTTTTGTATACTTTAGATCGTGGATTATCAGGTTTATCAGTTTTATCAACACAAATGTCGGATGTACTTGAAAAATGAGTCAAAAATGCGAGGTATTTGAGAAGGCAATGCAGTTATCTGTACATGATCAACGTGATGCCTTGGTGAAAACAAAATATAGAAAGGAATTCAGATCTCGTTATGCTAAGTTTGTGTATTTTAACGACAACCGTGAATGTCATGTGCCATCAAGACGTTGTGATCGCGAGTCCAGTAGGATACCAGTGAAAAAGCTAAAAAGTCTGTCACAGAAAAGCAGAAAACTAAGATTGTTTGTGTGGGAAAGAGTTCTCAAGCAAACTCCGTTGTCGTCGAAACTTAATCGTTACATCAAAGCTAGGCTAAGAAGAACTCGAACTACAAAGAGGCTAACAATAAATGGAAGATTTGTACAAAGAGTGAGGAAGAACTCAGCTTCAAAAGATATACCGGTAGACGAAAACAGGTAAATTTGAAGAAATATCAACCGGTTATACACGTGCAGCGTGTAAGAGAATGGTAATCACAGAGGGTGCTGTGCTATGTTTAAACTACGTAATGACATAGAAACAAATCCTGGGCCTCCTATACATCATGTTGATCCCACC
The DNA here is from genome assembly GCA_948470475.1 of Galaxea fascicularis. Taxonomy (NCBI): domain Eukaryota; kingdom Metazoa; phylum Cnidaria; class Anthozoa; order Scleractinia; family Euphylliidae; genus Galaxea; species Galaxea fascicularis. Next base: position 7,687,924 of record OX419337.1, read on the forward strand.
CTAACAATGAAAGCACCATATAGTCAAGGTGATGTGACAGTGTTTGGTGCAAATGCTGGACAGTAATGTGTTGCCATGAGCTTGTGTGCTTTGCCTACAACAATATCAAAGGAATACACAGTTGTAATCATCTGGTGCAAATCATGAATATGGGAAATGAATTATACTCTATTTTATCACAGTCAACAGGACAGTCATTTAATGCTTACAGAACTACCATCAATGATTTCAATGCTGGAGGAAAATTATCAGCTAAAATACAGTGAAAGTTACACTGGCAATGCACAAGATGATACCATTATAGAGGGATATCAGTATTCCATGCCCATGGATAGAGCTTTTGAATCACTGTTGTCAGAAAATTATATGTCATCCATTTTAACAGTAGGATTTATTACTGTTGGCATTTATTGTACTGATACAGGGCAGTTTAAAATATTTTATTCACATGCGAGAGATGCATATGGTAAAAGCCATCCTCAGGGCCGGCTACCTGTGTGCTATTAGAAGTACCATCCATTCAAAACTTAGGACAGTATTTCCAAGGAGTACATGCAAATGATGAAGTTTATGAACTCAGAGGAGTGCAAGTTTTCAAATATGGCATAAATGAACCTTTAGTGAAAATGAAGTAACAAATTCTTCCTGTAAACAATTGTGCTCTCGGGTTATATGCAATATGTTACTCACTCATCAAACTTGCAAGTTATTGGAATGCCAGCACTTTAGCAATTATTGCTAAGTATGGAGATACGTTTTACTGTGACATGGGAATTGACAGACATCTAACCTGTGGTGATTTATATGGTAGTCGGTTCAAGTTTATGGAGCAGAGATCTCAGTAGTTCTTAATACTCAAAGTCATGGAATGTTATCATTTAATTCACAAGAGACCAAGAGCAAACTAGAAACCTTGATTTTAGGCAATTACTGTAAAAACACAGGGTTTTTATTATGGCTTTCAGTTACTATATTACATGTGTTTTTCGACAAACAGCAAAGTATACATTCTCTTTGTTGACATATGATGATACATGTGAACCTGCAATCCAACAAAATAAAGGCATCACCGGTAATTCTTCACTTGTTGAAAGCAATTGCCAATATAGCACAAAATAAGTTTAAATCTGCACATGTGGTGTTGACAAATGTGAAAGAAAGAAGCTCATGCAGAAAAGTAGATTGAAACATACATATGACAGTATGGAGCCTGCTACCAAGAAAAAGAGATTAGAAGAGAAGAAAGCAGGATATGCAGAAATGTCCACAACAATGGATCCTCTGGAAAAGAAACAGCTACTAACAAACGAGTTAAAAATTACAAAAACATGGATAAAGCAAAGAAGAAACAGCTACTGAACAAACTTGCCAAAACTTACAACACAATGGATGTTACGAAAACGAAAGAGCGACTCAACAAACTTGCACAAACTTACAACACAATGGTTGTTACGAAAACGAAAGAGCCACTTAACAAACTTGGACAAACTTACAACACAATGGATGTTACAAAAAAGAGCTACTTAATAAACGTGTGCAAAATTACATTACAATGGGGGCTTCAAAAAAACTAGAACTGCTAAAAAATAGGAAAGAAAAATACAATTCACTAGAAACAAATGCTAAACAGAAAATGCTTGACAAAAGAAT
>OX419337.1:7697073-7704573 GCA_948470475.1 Galaxea fascicularis
TTAGTTTTCGAGACACCTGGCACACTCACATTACTCCTGGATTACTCTGTTTACTTTAGACCGTCGCTTAATCCTGCCTGTTTATTCCCCTGAATGTTCTTTTTCCCACTCAGACAAACTCTTGGAGAGTAAAGGTTTTATCCAAGCCCATTATATGCCCTGTTTTGAGAATGCTTGGTAAATAACTCGCAGGCATTGTAATGAGAAATAAACGTGGAATTTATTAATGCATCTACATATAGTGTTCTCGCGTTCTGTGCTTGAGTCAAACTTTGTACAGCTATTAGTATTTAAAACTAACGGCTAAAACTTGGTTTTTACAATTTTTTTTTATAACTGGGAAATCAGGTTCCATTTAGGGTCCTTATACTGGGAAAACTGACCTAAAACTTCATTCACTCAGTTTCCTAACCCTAATCACTTAACTTCAGTAGTATAGTCCATTTTAAGGTAGTCATTGGGGGTAGTTCATGGAATGGGGGTCAGTGTTTTGTCCACCACCTTCTTGAAGTCAGTGCTTAACCCTGCTTTCAATGCCAAACCCTGACCTTAAACGATTCATAACTCATCACTCAATGACTTTAATATAACGCTAACAACAACAACAAGCTTTCCCAGTTATAAAAAAAAATTGTAAAAACCAAGTTTTAGCCGTTAGTTTTAAATACTAATAGCTGTACAAAGTTTGACTCAAGCACAGAACGCGAGAACACTATATGTAGATGCATTAATAAATTCCACGTTTATTTCTCATTGCAATGCCTGCGAGTTATTTACCAAGCATTCTCAAAACAGGGCATATAATGGGCTTGGATAAAACCTTTACTCTCCAAGAGTTTGTCTGAGTGGGAAAAAGAACATTCAGGGGAATAAACAGGCAGGATTAAGCGACGGTCTAAAGTAAACAGAGTAATCCAGGAGTAATGTGAGTGTGCCAGGTGTCTCGAAAACTAAGACCTAAGACCTTATCATATTGTAAATGAAACGGGTTGAATATCGAAAAAACATACCACCTGCTCAAAACGTAAACGTAAAATGTGAGTCTGATTTGCAATTTCGCCCCCACCTGATTTCAACCAAGGCACGAATTCCTTTCTTTGTCTTCTTCTTTCTCTCTCTCGTTATTTGGACCGCCATTTTGGATTTTTGTGGAGGTTTCCGCTGACAACTCGTGCCCAGACTTCCGTTCCCCGTTCCCCGTTCCCCGCTCCCCGTTCCCCGTTTTAGTAACATCCCTTCTTTATCCATGTATCAGCCGTATCAGGATTACTGTAATTTGCGAAAAGAAATGAAAATCTGTAATTTGCCGAAACAACTCAAAATCTGTATTATAACAATATGCTCAAATATCCACCACTGGGCACCTTCAAATGCCCTTGCACCTTCTTCAAAGGTGCACAAATGCTGCTGTCAACATTATCAGGTAAGGTTTACAAATACCAAATAAAATTAAAATACTGTACATTGTGATTCGCTCCTGTGGATGAAGGGGCTACTTTAAGGTAAAGATCAGCCAAGGATTTAGCATTCAGAGAGTTTATTTGCATTAGACAATATGGTTCATGGCGCCCGTGATTAGTCGCAGTCAACTGAAATTACAATGTAATATAAGAAAGAAAGTTAGTGTCGACAACATTCTTCTTAGTTAAGTGATGAATGATTTGAACTTTCACTTTGTGTTTCACAAACACTTTAGATCCCTTTGCTTTAATTGCTACACTTCAATAAAAAAAAATGCTGAAAAGGCAAATTCCTTTGTCTTACTAATATGATCATTTTGCTGACATACTACTCTCATTTTGAACTTTCAGGCTGTTACACTACACAAGGACAACACAGCTCCAAGAAAATGTACATAAACATGGAGAACATCCTAATCATCACTTGAAGTTCATAACAAGAACATCTGCATTTACATCACTGGCAAACAATAATATTACGTGATGGTAATCAGTTGAACGCTATATGGAAGCTGTTATAGTACAACTACAACTCACTCACTCAGCCGACTGCACCGCAGTCGGCTACGAGCTTTCCCCAGTTCGTCCTTTCTTGTGCCATCAGCCGGATCTCATCCGCTGTCGTAGGGTTATCTTGGCACATCACTCTGGCGATGTACTGATGGAAAAGGGTCTTGGGACGACCTACTTTCCTTTTACCATGCCGTGGATTGTATAGGGCATACTTGTTGGCGAGTTCATCCTCTGGCTTCCTCAGGATGTGTCCAAGGAAGCGGAGCTGCCGTTGTTGGATTAGCTGGACAAGTTTCTCCTGTTGGACTTGCCTGAGGACTTCTTCATTAGAAATGAAGTCCAACTACAACAGGCATCTTATAACAGGCCAAGAACAAAAATTCTAGCTTGAATGCTATGGCAGATCAACTACAATGGAATTATTGTTGGATATGTTGACTCTCACTTATCGAGCACTTAATGGTAACACCCCTGTATATATTAAGAATTTACTCAATGTCAAAGATACCACAACCTATAATATCACAACCTATGGCCTACACTCTTTCCGTTATTCTGCTTCTAAACTCTGGAACTCGTTACCTAACTCACTTAGAACCGCTCCTACGACCAATGCATTTAAACTAGCTGTTAACCAAATTAAATTTGATCGTGATTGTTGTCCTTTCTGTAATTTAGCTTAACTTAATATCTTATTTATTGTACATTATTACATACATGCGAATATGTACATTAATTTTCAGTCTCATTAGTTTATTTTATATATTATTTTATTTCTTCGAAGATATTAGCATAATTGGTTACTATCTGTAATTCGAAGTGAAATAAAGGTTCTTACTTACTTACTTACTTACTTACTAGCACTCATGTCTTAATAGTGACTGGACCACAATGGTAGCCGAAATACTACGGCAGCACAACTAGAACTATCATCTTAGAGCAGACCACAATGTTAGCCTAAATACAAAATACTGTATGACATACTGCACAACTACTGTAACAGTGGAACTGTCATCTTATGGCAGCTAGAGCACAATGGCAGCCAGAATACACTGGCAGCACAACTAGAAGTATCACTGTATAGCAGACCACATCGTTAGACTGGATACTATACACTGTATGACAGTACAACTACAGTGAAATTGTCATCCTATCCATGGCAACTCACCATGACCACATGCCTGATATGGCACATAGCACTACAGTATCAGTCCCTGCTGATGACTTAAGTCCATAATGTTAGCTTGAATACTTAATATATGACGGCATATTGTGTAGCTGCAGTAGAACTATCATCTTCTGGAAACTAGAGCACAATGGTAGCCAGAATGCTATGGAAACAAAACTATGTTATTATCATCTAATAGCAGACCACAATGTTAACATGAATAAGCTTACTTCATGCCAGCACAACTACAATCGAACTATAATAAATAACCCTTATGGTGACTATAAGACCACAATGTTTATCTGTTATTCAAGGTAGACAACCTCTAAACAGTCACACTTTATTATTAAGCTTGACTATCATCTGACAAAACAATTCAAAACATGTACAAAAAAGTGTCTGTGTGTGCTGGGCTATGAATTGTCCATGATCACGACCATTAAAGTTTCCATTACTTGAAAAAAGCTTAGCTATCATTCTAAAAGATATTCAGCATTCAATTCCAAGTTCAATTCCAAGTTCAAGTTCAAAATGCCCGCTTCCAAGGCTACATAACTTTCGGCGAGCCTCGTTCCCATGGTCCTGTTGTGTTTATTTCCGCTGGCACACACTCACACAGGCAGCCCAATGCTTTAACGAATCGAGTTTGAGTCACAAAATACATGTATAATTTTATATACTAGGCTGTGCGGAAATCATCCACAACATCCATTTGCCACTCGAAAAGCCCGAGTGAAGGCCAATGCGGCCTCTAGTTGACTGGGTTGCATCTGATTGGTATTAAATTAAGGCAGGCAAGTTTGGAACAGTTCGCAATGATATGAGAAGTGTGAAAATGCGTCGGACAACGGACACTCTTGACCAAAGTTTTTAAGCCCTTTTTAAGAAGTTCGCATGTGATACCTGAAGCCAATTCGTACAGATTCCTGGAAGAACAAACAACCCTGCTTAAAACCATGCCTCTATGAAGAGGGTCTCAATGAAATGTCAGGAACTTATTGTTGTTACTTTTTTTATTTTAAGCTATGCAATAGCCCTTTTTACCGATACGGCGGCCATCTTGAATTCCGAGGAAATTATGGGATACCCAGGGGGCAGATGAGAAATGATTATAAAGAATACTGTGGCGTGATAACTTTTAACAATAATTTTTCGCTAACCATAGAAACCACTGCCAAATACCATGACAGAAAGATGTAACGCTTGTAATATTTGTTTTGGAATATGAGAGACAAGCAGTAAAAATTCATGCTGTGTATACGATAAATTTTCCAGTGATTGCCCCCTCGGCAGCCCATAATTTCTCAATCAAAACAATAGAATTCAAGATGGCCGCAGTATCGGTAAAAAGGTCTATTACACGTACTATCGAGATCATGAGGTATTAACTTCTTCCGCATTTAAAAAGCTCAGATTTTCCGTTTGAGGCTTCGTTTCTCTCAAAACGATATACTGGGTTGATAATACAGCACCTACACTGAAAGGCAGTTCAGGGGCAACTGAGGAAATTATCATTATTTTTGGAGACTTCGGTAGAAATTGGTAATGTCGAAAACGAAGATCGAAGCACGAAGCACCCCAAAACTCGAAAACGAAGCACTCTTAGTCGAAAACGAAGCAGTTAGGTCGAAAACGAAACACCCTATTTTCAATCAATTACAATCCCTTCAACAAAGGCGAGAACCCAAATTTATGCTTATTAGATAGACAGATTGTTGTTGTTTTTGTTAAGATGTTTCGTTGAGAGAACTTTTTGTTCACGATTTCTCTCTGATAATTCACTGAAGAAATGCATGTCAAGCTCGACTAATTTGCATATGTGATTGTTTAGCTGGGTAAGACTTAAGCAATTTTTTGTCTAGATGGTTTTCTCGCCATTACTCGAACGGAATCGAAAACAGATACTTTTGCAAAATTATTGGGGGGGGGGGGCTGAAGCCCCCCCCCAACCCCCCGGCTCCGCGGTCCCTGCCTTCGTTTTCGAGTTTTAGGATGCTTCGATTTCGACTTAGAGTGCTTCGTTTTCGACCTGCACCCTAAAAATTGAAAACGAAGCACCTTAGGTCGAAAACGAAGCACCCTATTTTCGATCAATTATAATCCCTTGAACAGAGGCGAAAAACCAAATTTATGCTGATTACATAGATGATTGTTGTTGTTTTTGTTTTCATGACTTTTTGTTCACGGTTTCTTTCTGATAATTTATAGTTGCTTAAGTAACCATAATGATGTCAAGCTCGACCAATTTGCATACACAACCCGGGCTCTAAGAATGTTGAGGCTGAGATTAACCCGAATTTTAAGAACATGCTGAGAGCATAACCCAGGCTGACAGTATTTGTGAATAATATATCTTGCTAAATATAGTGTACTGTCGGGAATTTGATTTGCCGACAAAGAACACTCACGTAAATTTAACAATTTGGTTTAATAAATCTCACTTCTCGCTGTTACAACTCTTCTCTCACCAAAAACTCTCCACTTCTATTTTCAGCGATAGATCAAAGTTCTTCAATCACGCGCCCGGTGCACGTGATAATCAAACCTAACGATAAACTTATGTTACGCAATACAACAATCCAGTCACGACAGTATGACGTGAGGTCACGTGACGGTGAAAATAAAAGCAGACGAAGTGATTGCCGGCAAAGGGTTGGGGAGTTGATTAGTCAAGTTTAAGACTTAAAGCTGTCGAAGGAAATCGCTTCAGTTTAAAGTTCGGAACGACTGTGGACGCATCATACACTCGAGGTATGTAACTACTAAATCATGAGAGTACTTGGCTGTGTGATCTCGTAGGGAACCGTTTAAATATTTTAGAGTTCTTTAATTAATTTCGCTCGAACCTCTGGTGGATTTCTTCTTAAAATCTGTGGCACGAACGCGATATGCAAGCAACGAAGCCGCAAGCCGGTAGTTTCGAGGGCGCCAGTTATTCGCTCACATTGGCGCCCCCGAAACCACCGGCTCGTGGATTCGCCGCTCATATATTGTTTTCGTTCCACATATTTTAGAGCAAAAGAGAAACTGCTCGCAGTCTATTTCCGATGACCTGACGCTGACCTTAAGATCCGATTGCGTTTTGCCCAGTGTTTAAGAGCGATCAATAATAGACAGGCTTGTTCCTAAAATAGTAACTGTTTGGATTGCAAATTGTATTTGAGAGTAATAGATTACAAAACAGATAAAGGAGAAGGTTTTCGGATCGCAAACTTTAGAAATGCCAACCTCTGGAGATCGGAAAATTGGATAATTTTAAGTTTAATTTGTCCCTAACCCACACAAGTACTCACCGACGGCCCAACACACCCTTCCCGCAACCCCCCCCCCCCCTTTCCCTCCCTCCAAAATCCTCAGACCACCTGCGCTTAAGCGAACAGAAAGACTTGTTATACGGTATGTTACAATCAGTGCTAGACATTTTCTGGGGGGAGGGGGTAACGAGAGTTTGGGCCAGTGGCATAAACTGGGGGTGGCGGGGTGGGGTGGGTAATTTTTGGATACACTCACCTTCGGGGAGTGGTACATTTTTAACCTGCCTTACTTGGTTATAAAATCACCGAACCCCCGTAGCCATTAATAACCAACAGTCCCAAAATAAAGTGTATGACGTCAGATGACTTTGACGGTAAAAAATGGACCATGGCAAAATGATTGCCGACAAAAACTGAAGGCTGGGTGTCGAAGGAAATCGCTTCAGTTTCGGAGCGATCATGAATGCACCATACACTCAAGTTTCAAGTTTATTACGTCTTCCAAAAAATTATTTACAATTAACACCGCCTACAAATAGCGAGCTAATCTAGGCAGGCGGTTGTTAAGGACATACAAACACGAATTACTAATTGAAGGCGTTAAAAAAGTCGAGTTTAAATACATTATTTGTCAAGAGAGGAAAAAAGTGATAAAAAGTGGAGAAAAATATTATAAATTATGATTGAATTATAATTAAGATGCCTTTTTTAAATTTCAGAAATAAGAGTGCTAGTGTCAGCATCACTGTCCAGAGTTTCTAAAGTTACAAATAGAGGTTACACTCGAGGTACGTAACTACTAAATAATGACAGTACTTAGCAGTGTAATCTCGTAGTGAACCGTTTACATGAAAATAATTTTAGAGTTCTCAATTTATTTATCGGGGTACCCGGTTCGATCGGATATCAGTGGATGCCACTCAATCAGATCAGGTAAATTTTCGCTTCGTAAAACGAGTACTTTGAAGGGAAAATGGTGTGCAGATCGATATAACTTGAATTTTCTTCTTAACACTTTTTGGCCGATTGCTTTTACACCATAAGAAGGACTTTGACCACAAATTTGATGAAGGATATTTCATTCTTGGTCCACTTTTAAAGTGAA
>OX419337.1:7712073-7734573 GCA_948470475.1 Galaxea fascicularis
GATGAAGTATGCCACACAGTGAGTGGTGAAATTAAGAAATATTTTCTCAGTGAAGGATTCTGTCCCTAGAGAACTCCGTTCACGTGTGATTTACAAATTTACTTGTGCTTGCTGGTCGTCATTTTTCCACACGTGTCCGTGAACATCTCTCCTCAGACAAGTCCTCACACATTTTCAAACACTTACTAAATTCAGAATGTTGCCGTCAATCTTGCTCTACAGATTGTTTCGAAATTCTTGATTCCGCCCCTACACTCTTTTTTTTTTAATAAGAACCAGTGAAATTTAGCTCAGGCTCGATGTTCTTATTTTTTCGGCCATTTCAGCCTCAAAATGTTCTTATTTTGTTCTTAAAATTCTGTGTTCTCTAATGGCCCCAAATGTGGTTATACCGTACTTTACAGTACTTCACTGTAGGGACCCTGACCTACAGGGTGCCTAAACCTTAGATAAACATTAAACAGTTGGATTTAATAATTGTAAAAAATGGGCGAAGCTTACAGAACGTGGATCATATTATACTGTACCAAAGCACTGTTTGCATGCGCGGGGCTCCATGTTTTCTCATCCATCAAGATGTCAAAGCGAAAGCAAGCAACCTTAGGGGAATTTGGCTTTACTCTGTTGTCGCGGACTGATGTTTGTTTGTTGAAAAAAAAATTCAGCCTCAGACTGTTCTTAAATTGTTCTTATTTTTCTAGTGATTTCAGCCTCAATGTTCTTATTAAGTTTGTTCTTATTAAAAAAAAAGAGTGTACTAGATTTCATCTCAAACTTAAGGAGTCTATGAATTTAAACCAACAAGTTCATCACGTCAACCTGACACTTATGTTCTTTCACACTTTGTAACTCACTCAAATATTTTTGTCACTTAATCTTAATTAATTATGTATGTTTTACCTAGTTGTTATAAAGTCCAACGGTTTTTCAAATATTGTGTAACTGACGATGATGTTGGCAACATCGAAACATGTCTTTAAAATTAAAAGTGTCGTAATCTTCTTAAAAATCACGATTTGCTTTCTGCTGTCTCGACCTTTCAATAAAACATCGGGTCGCAGTGTTTTAGCGGTGCGGATATATGTTAGAAAGCAGGGTTGATCGGGGATTCAATGAGCTCTAAAAAGAGCTCCCGATCAACCTTCTACATTTCTTGCACGGATGACATCTTGACTTACGGTTTTCCGATAGAGAACTGACTTTGACGAATTGTTCACCACCTCGGCGGCATTAGAAACGTGAACTTTTCACACAGTTTGCGTGTAGGCTGTCAATGGGTATACAATGCCGCCTTTTCGGTACACTTGTGAGCTAAATCTCTTCTTTTTTTTTTTTCAAACAGCCCGCTATTATCATCGAAGGGTATTTTAAATAATAATCGCAAAGCGCTGTTTCTTTTTTTTTTTTTTTCACTTAACGTTAATTATAAGAGTGTAGAAACTTCTTTAGGCCGTAGGAATAGGCACTGTTCCTTTTTTGTTTATTTTTTATTGTTGCTCAGTCTCAACGCTTAATAGTCCCAAAGGGGTCCTTTTGTTTGCTAGGGCGGAGCTTTGCCTACATTTAAATTCTAGCGGGCGATTCAAAACAGGTTCGTTCTATTCCCCTGGGAGAGGGAAAGCAAAAACTTTGGTGGAAAAAATCTAAAGTTGGAGTTTGCGACCACTTTGAACCATCAGTCTTATTTGAAACTTGGCATAAAGCCGTCTCAAGCAACATACAGTCAAAGCCATATGCAAAAGTTTTTGGTCGAGCACTCGAGCGAAGAAAAATTTAGCTTCGAAGTTCACTCTCATATCAAATTCCTTGAAATGGACCAAATTCAAATAAAATTTGCGACTAGTTCTTATAACGGTAAAATCACAGAAGAGGTCTCTTATTTTCTACTGATGTGTCATCTTCAAAAGCCATATGCAAACTTTTACGAAACTTGCCCAATAAGCTCGTAATCGCGCAAAACATACATAGTGTTATGATACGACAACAACATGTTATGATAAGACAACAACAACTTTTAATTGTCCATGAACGAGCACATGGTGAGCGAACGCTCCAGGTCACATGACAATGACGTAATAACAATGACATCATAACATCTTCCCCTTTATAAAAGAAAGAAAACCTAAGGAGAAGTACTGAAAGAAATCAAAAACAAAAGAAAATAATGTCTCTAACAACACTGTTCGCAAAGTTCCTAAGACGTGTAATCTTGAAAACGGACTGGCGGTCTAACTGTACGGCCACTCCTTGTTACGGTAGGACAGGACGCCATAGGGACAGCAGTTGTGTTAGGATTAGCTGGACCAGGAGTTGCCTCTCCAAAATTTCCTGGGGGTGTGGCATACTGGATAGGTTGCTGTTCCTTGTTGGTATCACATGGTTGCGCAGAACTAGTCAACAGGTTTGCTGCAGGTGGAACCAAACGTAACTGCCTACGATTTCTTCGATAGGTACGGTTACCAGATACAACAGCATAGGAGCGTGGTCCGATCATCTTCTTACACACTGCTTCAGTCCAGGTGTTCTCATTTGGCTTCTTCATTCTAACAGTCTGACCAGGCTGTAGTTCAGGCAATGCTTTTCCTTTGAGGTTATAGTAGTAGGCCTGCTTTTGTCTGGAGGCAATTAGCTTTTGCTACACATCCATTGGCGGGACTGTTGCTGGTTCAAGCAGTCTTGGTGTTAGCGGTAGCAGGTTACGTGTTCTTCTGCTGAACAGTCTTTGAGCTGGAGAAGAGCCAATTTCAGTAGGTGTATTGCGGTAGTCTAAAAGGGCAAGATATGGATCAAATTTTCCAAGAGCTGCCTTCTTCATGATATTTTCACAGACTTTAACTGCACTCTCAACCTTTCCGTTGCTTTGAGGGTTGCGAAGCGAGGAGGAAATGTGTTGAAAGTGCCAGTCTTTTGCAAACTTTGCAAAATCCGCAGAATCGTACTGTGGGCCGTTGTCAGAAATGACAATCTCCGGTATTCCATGACGGCTAAACTGCATTTTCAGCTTGTTGATGACAGTTCTGGAATCTGTAGTCTCCAACTTGTCAACTTCAAAAAACGATGAATAGTAATCAACGGTTATCAGGTACTGTCGCCCATCAAACTGCAACAGGTCTGTTCCAACTTTCTGCCAGGGCCTTAATGGAATTTCGTGCGGCATCAGTGGTTCTCGAGGCTGCTCTGGCTTGTAGGAATTACAGACATCACACTTGAGGATGAAATCTTTCAATTCAGCATTCATCCGTGGCCAATAGAAAACTTCTCTTGCACGGCGGCTACAACCTTCAATACCCAGGTGAGACGAGTGAACCTTTTCCATCATCTCCTTTCTTAAACTGGCCGGTACAATAATACGGTCACCCTTGAACAGCAAGCCATTTTGAACAGTGATTTCTTCTTTTAAAGAGAAATAAGGCCTGATTTCTTGGGGTACTTCGGCTTGAGTACTTGGCCAACCTTCCAAGACAGTGGACATCAGGATCTGAAGGTCAGCATCACAGGCAGTGACTTTCCTAAAGTCGTTAAGGCGTGCATGGGAGATAGGTAGATCATCAACCAGAACTATTTCCTCAACCTCATTGCAATACTCTGTCTCTGAGCAAGGTTCATCCACATAGGCTCTGGACAGGGGGTCAGACATAACCATATTCTCTCCCTTCTGGTACTTCACATCAATGTTGTATCGCTGAAGGCGTAACAGCATCCGCTGGAGACGCTTGGGGGCAGAAGCAAGGTCTTTCTTGCAGATGGCCTCCAAAGGCTGGTGATCTGTTTTGACATGAACAATGTCTCGACCATAGAGGTAGGTATCAAACCTCTCACATGCAAAAACTACTGAGAGAAGTTCTTTTTCGATTTGGGCATAGCGGCCTTCGGCGGGAGTAAGTGCCCTTGAGGCAAAAGCAACTGGCTGACCTCCCTGGAGTAGGGTGGCGCCAAGTCCAGATAGCGATGCATCACATTCAACTGTAACGGCTTGTGTGACATCATAAAACTTGAGCACCGGAGCCTCACAAACAAGACTCTTTATTTTCTGGACAGCTGCATCATGAACTGCGAGCCAGGACCACTCAGCATCTTTAGCTTCAAGACGACGCAATGGTTCTGATACACTGGACAGGTTTGGAAGGAACTTCGAAAGATAATTAACCATGCCAAGAAATCTCTTCAGTGATGTCACATCTGCTGGGGTAGGCATGTCCTTAATAGCACGGACCTTGTTTGGATCTGTAACGATACCATCAGCAGTCAGCAAATGACCCATGAAAGGTACTTCGGAAAGGCGGAGCTTGACTTTCTGAGGATTAAGAGTCAGATTCAGCTTGCGGCACCTTTCAAGAAATGCAGTTAAATTCTGATCGTGATCCAGGACTGCGTCTGCAGTTGTGTCTCCAAAACCACACACGAGAAAGTCGTCAGCTATGACCTCCACTCCCCGAAGACCCTCAATTGCTTCATTCATTTTCCGCTGCCATACCTCAGGCGCAGAAGAAATGCCAAACGGCATTCTTAACCAGCGAAATCTGCCAAATGGAGTATTAAACGTGGTGTAATAACTGGAACTCTCTGACAGCTTCACTTGCCAAAAACCACTTTTCGCATTCATGACACTGAAGACCTTTGCCTTGGTGAGTCGGGATGTAACATCATCCACTGTAGGTAGGGGGTAGTGTGAACGCTTAATAGCAGAGTTCAAATCTTTGGGGTCCAGGCATACACGGATTGACCCATCTTTTTTGGGCACGGCCAAGACACTGGATACCCAATTGGTTGGCTCAGTAACAGGTGCAATGATCTGGTTGCTAACCAAGTTTTCCAACTCTGCCTTCATGGCATCTCTCTTAGGAACAGGCACTCTACGAGGAGGATGTACTACAGGACTAACATTCCCATCCAAGGACATACTGTATTCTCCAGGTAAGCAACCAATACCATGAAATACATCAGCGAAGGGGCTAAGGACAGGATCTGTAATAATACTCTCAGATACAGCTTTCTCTGGAGTAGCAGCAACACTGTTAACGGGGGCATGAACACCAGGGACCATGATTTTAATGAGACCCATACCTTGACAAGACTTTAAACCCAGCAAAGGTGTAACCCTTTGATCAACAATGACAAAGTTCAGTTCATGTTTGTTACCATTATGCTCAACTTTCAGCCTTGCAGAACCCAATGCCTTTCGCTTTGAGTGATCATGCATCACTAGTGTGATATCTTTAGGAACAATGCTAGCTCTATTGAAATCATTGGTGGCTCTGATGTAATCCTCCAATGGCAAAATATTTGCTGATGAGCCTGTATCAATCTGGAATGTTACTGAAGCAGTGTCATTTAGAGTAACTGGAACAAGAGCCTGATCTTTGCCACCAATGTTATTTATGTAGAAAACTTCCTCGACATCATTAACATTCACATTCACAGACTTACTGCGACATTTGACTGCGAAGTGTCCGACTTTGCCACATTTCTTGCATGTTTGTCCGGATGCTGGACATAGCTTTCTGTCAAGTGCATGTTTGCCACCGCAGAAGAGACATTCTTTAAGTTTGCTGTTAGACGAGAGGTTCCGAGTGGAACTTTTCGGGAGCTTCCTTTTCTCCGATTCCTTCTGTGGCTTAGGTTTGTGTTTCACAGCATTGACATCTTCCTGAACCGAAGCTTCACCTGCAATTTCCGAGGCTTGCGAATGAGTAACCTGACTGGCTTTGATCATTTCAACGGCTTTATCCAGGTCGAGATCACGCTTTCCAAGCAGCTTTTCCCGAATCCTGTCATCCTTTACTCCAAGAATCAAACGATCGCGAACAAGCGATTCACGGAGCGTTCCAAAACCACAGTTCTCAGACAGCTTCAACAAAGCTGTTATGTAACAATCGAGCGACTCACTCGGCAATTGCTCACGTTTGAAGAAAACAAACCTTTCGTACGTTTCATTCCGAGCAGGAACGCAACGCTCTTCAAACTTTTCCAAAACTTTGTCGATTTTAAGAGCATGAGACGCATCCTCCCACTGAAAGGTTTCGTACATGTCCAATCCCTCCTTGCCAACAACGTTTAACAAAGAAGCAACACGAACTTCATCCGCTTTCCTATGAATGCCAGCTGCTAATTCATAGAATTTCCACTCTCGGCGAAACAACTTCCAGTTTTCACCTTGGTGCAAACGGTCGGATAAATTCAGCGGAGCGGGAGCTTTGGCAGTCGTGGTGGCCATGTTTGTTTCAGAATTGGACGCAGACTATAACCTTGTCTGTCAGCTACCAACCGCGAACAAATCGTTGAAACTTTCAGGAAACGTAGGAACCACCGTCAACTCCGAAAATGGGTTAAAATCCGGCTTCTGACGCCATGTTATGATACGACAACAACATGTTATGATAAGACAACAACAACTTTTAATTGTCCATGAACGAGCACATGGTGAGCGAACGCTCCAGGTCACATGACAATGACGTAATAACAATGACATCATAACACATAGGTTTGCAGACATCGGCCATTTTTTCTTATTGTCTGGATAGCTGGGATCATTATTCAGTTTGAATTCACGCGCGGAAGTCACATAAAAGCCCCGGATGTGTCGCGGCATTGTGGGCGATGTTGGTTCTATTATTCAAAGACGGAAATGGAGCGTATCGGCTGTCGTAGCGCAAGAGAAAAATACCTGGCAGTCGTATAAAAACCTGTAACCATCGTTACAATCATCATTAATTTGACTTCTTTCAGGTTCGTGAAATTCCGGGCAAATCTTGAATTTCTAACTTTTTCTTTGAAACGTGGATAAGTTGTTTAACTTTATTTTCTTGTTCTTCTTTTATACTTTAAGCGTGATACATTGAATAAATATAAAATGTACCTCCGCACACAGGAAGTCGTGCTGAATCATGAAACTGTTTTCAAATTCATCAGTGGAATTTTGGGAAAGTCCCAACATAAACTTTCAGTTTCAGTGCAAACGCTGTTGTTGACACCCATTGTTGTTTTCCCTGGTTTAAGAACGATCAGTGGACAGGGTCTTTTTGAAATAGCGTGGTGTTGGGATTGCAAATCATATTTGAAATATCCGGGGCGAGTTGCGGGTTATGTTGGTAGATATAGTCTGCCACATACTGTGATTGGTGATTGAAAACAGAGACAGAAATACTGAAGTGTATCGGCTGTTGCAACACAAGAGAGGAATACCTGCCATGTCCAGTGTGGCATGCCAGTCGTAAAACAAAAACCCTTGTCCGAATTATTAGTCTGATTGAACTACTGTTTTCAGACCCTTGGAATTTAGAGAACGTCCTGCATTTGAAACTCCTTTCTTTGCTTCCATTTTTTAACTGCTCGTTGGAAAAATCAGCTGATGTAACTTATTTTGAAGGGAGATGTCATCCCCCCAAAAATCTTTTTCATAATAGTAAGACTTGTTAACATTCTTGATCTCTTTCTTCACTTCATTACGCAGCCCAGTTCTTAAAATTACTCCAATCACTTGGATCGCCTGTCCGCAAAGCCTTAATTTTAAGACGATCTCTCCGATACATCAGATTCTTAAGCTTGAGGTTAATGCATGGACTTAAGGGGTGTTTACATGATACCGGCGCGACTTTCTTTCCGGGGCGGGATGAAAAGTTGCACTGTGTTTACATATAGCCGTGTGTATTGGGGTGCGAGTCTTATAGAGCCGTAAAATTGATGAAACTTCAATGAATATGAAACGAACAGTCATACCGCGTTTACATGACACCGGAATGAATTTTCGTGCCGGGATGAAAATCTCGCTCCGGCATAAGAACCGGGGTGAACTCGCGCCAGTATGACTCGCGCCGGTATGACATTTTGTGGTGGTATCATGTAAACGCATACAGAGCTAAAAGAGGGAACCGGGGTGAACTCGCGCCGGGATGAAAGTCGCCTCGGTATCACGTAAACACCACCTCATAAGGCTGGTTTGCATATGATCGCTACGATCGCATAACTTTTTTTCTCAGCGATCATATGGAAACCAGCCTTAATAAGAGGCACGAACGTGTTTTGTTCGGAGTGGAGCATGCAGATCACACACTTCCAAGAACAAAGCTTTCCATTTCAACCAGTGTGGTTATCTATTCCCATGAGATCAGCCCACGGTTGAGCCGAGACGTCCGAACGAGACCTATTACGGTCAAAATTTTTAAATTGCCTTAACGAAACAATCTAGTTCCCTTATGCCTGGTTTTCCATATATGATCGCTGCGATAGCCGAAAAACGTGTTCAGCGATCGCAGCGATCGTAGCGATCATATGGAAACGCCTTGGTCTGCTGCTGTAGCGATCGTAGCAACTGCGATCGCTGCTACCGCTGAGATAGAAAAATTTCTATCTCGACGATCGTGGCGATTGCAGCGATCAAACTTTCCCAAATTAATGGCTTTTATTTCAGCGGACATGCAAACTATGTCGATCGCTGAATTTTGGTTTTTGCAACGTGGCGATCGTAGCAATCATACGGAAACCAGGCATTAACAGCGGATGGCAAAGAAATTTTACGAAAAACGTAAATCAAACCGGCTATGGTCGCTAATTCCCACATCAGATACTCCAGAACCAGATACATTGACCGGATGATTGGTAAAAATAACATCAATTAAATTAAAGTGCTACTCACAGGTGTTACTCTTGTCGGTTCGTTAATACGTTCACGGTCTTAGATTGTAAATATCAGTGATGTTTAGTAGCACCTGGGTATTTACATTATTCAGAAATGACGCAGGGGCATATTACAGTGAAGTTCGTCCATAAGGTAATACTCTTTCCCTTTCTATAAAAAATGAACGGTCCCTAATATTGATGGGAGAGGTTAAAGAACCTTGGTTTGCTTTCAATTCGGAGTTCATAGCTTTTTAACCTTATAAAATTTGTTTTAATATTTTACGGTAACTGAATAGAATATTGATATACATCCACATGTTACATTTGATTCAATTGTGTTATCGTTATCATATTTATCGTGTCCACGTCTCCAGTCATTCTCAATCACACAAAAGTACCGTGATCCTCTGACAACTGTAGAGAGTTAATAATTCCGTGTTGAAGTTCACCAATATTGTGAACTTGAACCTGGTTCTTTCCTTATGCGGTTAGAGTACTGAAGTCCTGTTTCGAAGGGGTTAGGCCTAGGGATTATGGATGTTTATATTAGGTTGCATCCGTCTGGTATTGAATTAAAGTATAACCACTGTTGATAATTAAAACTTTTAGAGGGTAGCAGAGCGAATTCGATGTCGTAGAAGAATGAGTTGGTCAGCGGTCGGCGAACAAGATGGACGTGTTTTTTTGACGGCCATCAAAGTTCTTGAGTTTTTTATAATTCTTGTACAGTGTCTTTACGTTTATTGTTGTTCTTGTCTGACTATGGGCGTGCATGTTACTCGCGAAGTGCTGGAGGAAATTTTAAGACTAAAACTAGAGCCAATTGAGAGTTCTTTGAACTTTAAAGACGACGAGCATCGCAAGTTGTTGGAGAGAGTGGTTAACCTCGAGAGGAGTGTGAAAGCTCTTGAGCTGGAGAATAATGCACTTAAGGCTCAACTTAGTACCACCATCAACAAAGTTAAGACGAACGAAGCTCTCCTGGATGAACAAGAGCAATATATGCGACGAGATTGTGTTGAAATCAAGGGAATTCCGATTAGCCGTGACGAAAATACGAATGAGGTTGTGAGACAAGTGGCCGGCCTTCTTGATGTTGAGGTATGCGAAGATGACATCTCAATCAGCCATAGGCTTCCTCCAATTCGTCCTTGGACTGACGATAACGGTAATGTGCATTCCCCACCACCGAGTATTATAGCCAAGTTTGTTAAGAGAGAGGTCAAGGAGAATTTCTACAGAGCAAGATATAAACTCAAAAACAAATCATCTAGGAATCTTGGTGGTCTATCATCAGCGGAGGAAAATAAAATATTTCCTTGTGGAAAAAGCGATCACAGGGAGTACCATCGTTTTACTTGGTTTTACAAGTGGATTTTGCAGTGCAGTAAGACCTATTTATTTTTTCTTATCCCACGTCTCGACACGTCTCACTTCCTGTAACGCGGCTTCGACATTCGATCACGTCCACGACGCCGATCAAATTAGAGGTTTCAAATCCTTCAGACACTAAAAACATGAACGGACCACCCGCCTGTAATTGTTTCCCGTCAAAAGCTAGCCTTCTTGCAACATTCCCGCCGATATATTTGACTGTAATATGCCGTTCGCCATTCCCTCACATATGAATCGCCATTAACGGCTGATCCTAAAACAACAACAAATGCGCGCAAAGCAGGCCGGTCGACAGAGAGTCTTAAATGTTTTTTTGTTTTTGTTTTGTTTTTTTTTGTTTTTTTGTATAAAACGCAACACCCCGGCCCTGGCCCCGGCCCCGACTCTGGCCCCGAGTCGGCGTTTTACCGACACCCAGAAATATTGTACATGAAAATATACCGCGTGAAACCTGACCACACAAAGTTGAATAAGTGACTTATTGTTGAGTATTAATGACAAGTCCGGTTGTAAGCGTGTCTCGTGTCACACTCGGTTTTTTAAACGCTGCTGGCTACCACACACTAGCCGATTTTTTGTCGGCCGACGAAAAATCTTCATTTGTCGGCTAGTGTGCGGTGAATTCAGACAAGTCTGCGACAAAATCGAGGCTTGTCAGACGATATCTGACAGTGCTAGATCTCAAAACGTGTTGTCGGTCCAGGTCGGCTAGTATGCGGTGGACCAAGACAATAGGGACTTTAAGATCCGAGACGCGACGGCTTTAAGACGCGGCCGGAAGTAAATTTTCAAAGAGGTGACATATTTTGCATGCTCACGCCGTCGTCCTGATGGCATCACGTCGCGTCGAGAACGTGGGTTTGGCAATTTTGACGTTCTGTCCAAAACGTGAGTATATTCCTTCCAGTTCTTAAATTAAATGATGATATATTCCTCTAAACATGAAAAATCAGCAATCTAAGATCATTGCATGTAATTTCTGGCGACATTTTAGATCGAAGAGATGGAAGGATTTTGATTTTTTTTAAATTTCTTCAAGGCTCCCAAGTAAGTCACGAGCTACAACTGCAAGTAGTGAATGCAGGAGTCTTCTGCATACTTTCCTCGTCTCTTGTACCGTTGCATTTCTCGATTATTGCGTTCATCTGCCGCTAAACTAGCACATTTAAGCTTGAATTATTTAATTTAATTTTATCAACCTTTGTGTGTTTTTATACCTTCCTTTAGTTCCGTAATTGTTCCATTGCGGCACTGGAAGACAGGAGGTTCTCTTAATGCGTCAAGAAGCAAAGGAATATCTCTCTTTTCCACTCGGAAATCGGCTTTACTTTCGGCTGGGTCTTTATTCGCGAGGGAAAACTTTTCATACGCCGAGTGAGGAAAAGGAAGATTACTCGGCCTGTATGTTTCGTAAAGCAGAACAAATTCGTCTTCGTCTATGATCTCTTCCATTAGACACAAGTAAAGCACTTCTTGGACTTTCTTAAATGATCCCATGGCTATTTCTGCGAAAGAATTGCCAAAGAATCACACTGATAAAAAGCCGGATTCGCAGCCGCGTCGTCTTGCATCGCGACGGGGATCTTAACTTTACTTTTCCCTCGCAAACGACGGCGTTCTAGTCCCAGTCCTTTATCAGCCGCCGCGTTCTAGAAGCCGTCGCGTCTCAGATCTTAAAGTTCCTAATTTGTCGGGGCTCGCCCGCGTCTCAACATGAGGGTCACGTGAATTTTCAGTTTTCGCAGCGTCAATGGAATGGGCGCCATCTTGATTTTGGATGCGTCAACGCGGTAATCGGCTTGTGTGCGGCGGGCATAATTGTCGCATTTAATGTCTTCATAATCGTCATAGGTCCTCGTACATCTTCGGGAGGTCTCGTCAATAAAGATCACGTGGAAAGGAAGTAATGAAATCACGAATATCGATTATTAATTCAAGTTTTTCACAGGGCAAGCTAAATCTTTTGGTCACGAAACACGAAGAATGATTAATAAAATTCACGATTTACGAAAAATAAAAACAGCTAATCACGCAAATACCCCTGTACGACCCTCATAAATCTTTCATACGTATTATTTTGGGACACTTTGTCATAAACTTTCTATTCTGTGTTGTTAACTTGAGAAGTCTAAAATCTCAATTTTTAGAGATTTAAATTCAGTTCATAGGAAGTGTCCTGCGCGACCTTAAATAACGTGTCTGCGAGGCGAGCAAAGTGGGGCCGACACACATTTAATAAATATTGAATGTATCTCGTACCCAGGAAGTAGTGCTGAATCATGATCTGTTTTGAAGTACATGACATTTTGGGAAAGTCCCGGACATACCAACTTTCGGCAGGGTCTTTTTTAAAATAGCAAGGTTTTGGGATTGCAAATCATATTTGGGATATTCGGGGTGAGTTGAGGATATAGTTATATGAATTCTAGAACTGCATGCGCGAAGTCGTATTAATTGAACCACTGCTTTCAGATTCTTTGGATTCAGGGGCGTTTTTTCAGTTATAACTTTTTTGTTTTTGAGATTGATAAGTTGTTTAACTTTTATTTTAGTCTTTATCTTTGCTTTGATACTGAACTGTCCGTTAAATGTTAAATCAAGCAAAACAAGTAGCTGAAAGTTGGAGACGTGGTTACTTTATTAATGTCGGTTTATTAATATTTATAATCCACTATTTGTTATGTACTGAAAGTTGTAAAAATGTAATCTATAAATTTCGGTTTCTTGAAATACGGAGAAAGTACCGAATATTCACCTTTGAAGGCCAGCAACTTTAAAGCAGGCCTCTCGTTTTATCTTCAATAGTACCACTGTATCATTATTTTGTCTGGCGAGTGTATGATGCCTTTGAAAGAAATTCGATGTATCACCTGCTTCAAAGTGTGATTTCAATTATCAAGAACAAGTGAAAAAGAAAATGTTAACCCGGGGATCATGTGTTGCCCTTTTCCAGTGCCTAAAGCAACAGGATTCCAATTGATAAGTGCATAACCTGATCGTTGATAAAATTTTTATTTCATCTATGTATAGGTTTGACAAGACTGCCATGGACAACATACAGTTTGCCTTACAAGCCATTCCTGTTGGAACATTTATTGCCATTTTCCTTGTCAACACGAATCGTATTCTACAAGGCATGGAACTTTTGAGCGAATGCTTGTTTCTCCTCAATAATTTGTCCAATGTCCTGGGAAAGGAAAACGTGTTTGTCAGAACTTTTATTCTATTCGCATATAAAGGAATGATTCAGGGTTACCAGCTTATCGGTGACCACTCTAATGCAACAGAATGCGGCAAAAAAGTACTGGACTTACTCCATGAGAGTGGCTTGAGGTACGAACAACTCATATGGAGCTTTAAACTAGCCGAGTTGTATAAGCAACAAAGTAACTATAAGGAAGCACAAGAACTTTACATGGATTCTCTCCGCATCGCAAAACAAATGCACGATAAAAATGCCGAAGGTAAATGTTACAATGGATTAGGAGTTCTTTCTTTCTTTCAATCTAAATATCAAAAGGCGGAAGAATATCTTCAAAAAGCACTTAAAATTCAAATTGAAATTGGAAACAAGAGTGGAGAAGCATCATCTTACGCAAACCTGGGAACAGTCTTTAGTTCTCTTGGGGAATATCCAAAGGCTGAAGAATATCTTCAAAAAGCACTTAAAATCATAATTGAAATTGGAGACAAGTATGGAGAAGCATCATCTTACGGAAACCTGGGAATAGTCTTTACTTCTCTCGGGGAATATCAAAAGGCTGAAGAATATCTTCAAAAAGCACTTAAAATCCGAATTGAAATTGGAGACAAGTATGGAGAAGCATCATCTTACGGAAACCTGGGAACAGTCTTTACTTCTCTCGGGGAATATCAAAAGGCTGAAGAATATCTTCAAAAAGCACTTAAAATCCGAATTGAAATTGGAGCCAAGTATGGAGAAGCAGCAGATTACGGAAACCTGGGAACAGTCTTTTGTCGTCTCGGGGAATATCAAAAGGCTGAAGAATATCTTCAAAAAGCACTTAAAATCCGAATTGAAATTGGAGACAAGAGTGGAGAAGCAGCAGATTACGCAAACCTGGGAACAGTCTTTATTTCTCTCGGGGAATATCAAAAGGCTGAAGAATATCTTCAAAAAGCACTTAAAATCCGAATTGAAATTGGAAACAAGTATGGAGAAGCATCATCTTACGGAAACCTGGGAACAGTCTTTATTTCTCTCGGGGAATATCAAAAGGCTGAAGAATATCTTCAAAAAGCACTTAAAATCCGAATTAAAATTGGAGACAAGAGTGGAGAAGCAACAGATTACGCAAACCTGGGAACAGTCTTTATTTCTCTCGGGAAATATCAAAAGGCTGAAGAATATCTTCAAAAAGCACTTAAAATCTTAATTGAAATTGGAGACAAACGTGGAGAAGCATCATCTTACGGAAACCTGGGAACAGTCGTTACTTCTCTCGGGGAATATCAAAAGGCTGAAGAATATCTTCAAAAAGCACTTAAAATCCGAATTGAAATTGGAGACAAGAGTGGAGAAGCAACAGATTACGCAAACCTGGGAACAGTCTTTACTTCTCTCGGGGAATATCAAAAGGCTGAAGAATATCTTCAAAAAGCACTTAAAATCCGAATTGAAATTGGAGACAAGAGTGGAGAAGCAACAGATTACGCAAACCTGGGAGAACTCTTTAGTTCTCTCGGGGAATATCAAAAGGCTGAAGAATATCTTCAAAAAGCACTTAAAATCCAAATTGAAATTGGAGACAAGAGTGGAGAAGCAACAGATTACGGAAACCTTGGAGAAGTCTTTTGTCGTCTCGGGGAATATCAAAAGGCTGAAGAATATCTTCAAAAAGCACTTAAAATCCACATTGAAATTTTAGACAGAGAAGGTCAAGCTACAGATTATATCAGACTAGGAAATGTATCATTAAATGTGGGCGATTTTATCAGCGCTAAAGAGTATTACGATAAGTCATTTCGTCTGGCTCACGAGATAGGCTCTCCTGAACTGCTGTTTTATTGCCACCTTCATCTCACGCGGTTGACGTTGTTTTCCTCTGGAAATATTTCAGACGCTGTGCCCAGTCTCCTTAAAAGCATTCGAAAGTCCGAGAAAATACGATCACTTTTAAAAGATAACGATCAGTTTAAGATATCATTCCTAGATAAACACGTTTCAACGTACAAATTGCTCAGTTATTTGTTTACTAACCTTGGCCAATTTAAAGAAGCGATCTGCGTTGAAGAGCTGGCACGGGGAAGAGCCCTGGCAGACATGATGTCTGCTCAGTACTCTGTGGAACATGGAATGTCAGTAGATCCACAAGCGTGGGTTGGAATTCAAAAGATCATAACGCAAGAAATCGATTGTGCTTGTCTGTACGTTTGTTGTGATAACTGTTTTCATGCTCACCGTTTATCTTTTGGAGTAATTAAATTAAACAAGCCAGTAGTTTTCCGTCGGAAAGAAGTCGGTGACCGTGATAGCAGTGGAGCGAGAGGAACTGTGGATGACATTTTTTGTGACATTTCTTTCAGAAGTTTTCATCTCCTGCCAACTCAAGAACAATGCGAAGATCGATCATTATTTCCTTCAAATTCTGTTTTTTTGCCAGCTTCTCGTCTCATGGAGGAAGATGAAGGCGAAGATCAGTATCCTGAACCGCTGAGTCTCTCCCAGTGTTACAATCTGTTAATTGATCCTGTGGCCGATTTACTTGACCAACCCGAAATCATCATTGTTCCTGAGGGCCACTTGTATAGAGTTCCGTTTCCAGCATTAAAAGATAAAAATGACAAATATTTATCCGAATCTTTCAGGATCCGCATCGTGCCTTCCCTGACAACTCTAAAGCTCATTCAAGATTGTCCTGCAGATTATCACAGTCAGACTGGTGCACTGATAGTGGGTGAGCCTGATATTAAAAAGGTGTATTACAAGGGGACAGTTGAGAAATTATGTCCATTGCCTTGCGCACGAGAAGAAGCTGAGATGATTGGAGGTCTGCTTGGAGTCCAGCCTCTTGTTGGAGAGCTCGCAACTAAGCAGGCAGTTCTCGACGATATTCATTCAGTGAGTTTGATCCATTTCGCAGCACACGGTGACGCCGAAAGAGGTGAAATCGCCCTTGCTCCTCCACGAGGTTACAACGGCATTCCTCAAGAAAATGACTACCTATTAACCATGGCTGAAGTTGCGCAAGTTCGTCTGAGAGCCAAACTTGTTGTCCTTAGCTGTTGCCACAGCGCCAACGGACAAATCAGATCGGAAGGAGTTGTGGGCATCGCTCGAGCCTTTTTGGGATCCGGTGCACGTTCAGTGTTGGTGGCCCTGTGGGCTCTAGAGGACAACGCAACGAAGCAGTTCATGAGTCGTTTCTACGACCATCTTGTTCGTGGGGAAAGTGCCAGTGAATCTCTTCACCAGGCCATGAATTGGATGAGAAATAACGGCTTTCCGAAGGTTCATCATTGGGCGCCTTTTATGTTGATTGGCGATAACGTGACGTTTGATTTTGGAAAGTGAATGTTAGTAGAAATACCTTATTTGGAATTAGAAACCTTAAGACTAACATTTATTTAATTTGCTGAAACGCAATTATACGTTTTGAAAAGTTGAGCTTTCTTGGCTACAGAAACAGGGCGTAGAAAAGGTTACAAATCCATTTAACTAAACGGAAGACAGTTAAATCTTTATTTCATTTTGTTATCTCCACGATGATGATGATGATGATGATGATGATTGTCATCATTATCATCATAATCATGGTGGGCATTGGAGTAAGAGATTGAAAAATTCATGTTTTGCTTCCTGCATTGAATAAAGAAGTGAGTTCCTCTATTTTATTGCAAAATTCTGTTCTTTACGGAGAAGACAAGAATCGTAACAGTACACAGTGCGCTCTTATACAACTGCGAAAAGAATTTTGCAATAAAATCCAGGAGATTAGGTGTTGTTGTTGTTGCTTTTGTTGCTGGTATTTCGTCATAACTAAATCAAAATTAACTCAGTAGACGATATGCTGACACTGGACTCTTCCCTTTGGTTTGTAGGCGCTTTACCGAGATGGGAGACAGGCAGCAGATCAACGAGACTATTTCCAACGGAAAGGAAGCCAGCCAGAGGTGAAGCATCATGGACTGAACACATCAGAAGGAAGGACAAAGACTTTTTTTAATCTGATCATTTCATGTGTGACGGTGTTTTCCAGTCTACAGCATACATAATTTTCAGTTACCTTATCTGTTTTAAGTGCTCTTTTCTGTGAAATAGTTGTAGCCAGAAAGCATAGCTTTTGTTAACTTGTACATATCAATTTTGTGTAAGACTCGCTTGCCTTTGGTTCACAGGTAGGAGCATTATGAGAGTTCTCCAAATTACACGAAGTTTTTAGGTTAGTCCAATTTGAGAACTCGTTTCGAAATGGCGAATAGTAAACAGAAATTGTACGATAAGGTCGTATGCGCCTTTTCACAATTTTAGGTCGCTCAACAAGACTTCCAATTGTTTGAAGTCATGCTATTTTGTATATAATATTCAACGAAATTTAACGTTAGAGAACTACAAGAAAACTAGTAACATTCAAAGCGACTTAATCGAAATTCGTCTTGTAAATTGTACTCGTAAAACTGGGGGGACATAAAAGAAACCGCAGTAGCATCAAAGGTCAGCAAAACAGTTCCGGTCTCGACAAAATTGATCAGAGAATCATTACATAAAGTAGTTTGCGTTTTTTAGACTGATTTCTCACGTCAAAACGTTCCTCAAGTGATTAGCATCACACCGAGGAAACAATTTGCTTGTGGGTGCGCGCTGTCCTGAAAGAAACACTGCAACGAGCGGGTGCTCTGGAGTAACGTTAGCCTGCGAATACAGCCGCCTCTCATCGCTCCCGGCCCCCGAGGTGCGAGAGTGACGTTTAATTCAATATTAACAATGCAAAACAGTTAATTTCAAAAAAACGCGGCTAATTAGGTTAGTTTTAGACAAAACAACAATGGATAGAGAGAGTCAAACCCACTTGACCATGTTTAGAAATTAAATAGAGCTAAGGTTGTATTGACATAAAAACATCGTAATTTACTTAGTGCTTGATAATGTATTATTTTTCAGAAAAAGGTTTCACCAGTATTCAATCATCGTAGCTTTAAGGGTGCATTGTGGTCAAATGCCTTGTTTTCCTGCATTCTAGCACTTTTCCAAGAAGCTTTTGTTTCTTTTTTGAATGGACACATCTTAAGATTTCGTTCACTGAATTAAAGGTACCTTGTGCAGTAGAATAAACAGCACCAAAAAAGATACAGCGTTTGGACCCTTAATTCATAACTTTTTTGAACCAATAATACATGTTAAATCAGTTGTGTGGATCGCTCAGCCTCAAATTCTGGTTGTTTCAGAATTAAGCACAAAAATATTTCAATGGCGGAGAAAATGTGTAAGAGTCTTAACGGGAACAACAAAAATACTGTCTCGGTGACGCTGCTGACCTGCTAAAAGTAGCTCTCATCAGATGAGAGAAAATTGATGTGATCATTGCAATAGGCCATTTCCGAATTACCTCAGGCCTCTTTTTCAAAGCGAGTCTAGGTGCTCAGCCCTTCATATGCAAATCAATTTTCATTCACATGAAAATGAGTTAAATTTGCGTGTGAATGAAAATTGATTTGCATATGAGAGGATGAGCACCTAGACTCGCTTTGAAAAAGAGGCCTAAGGTAATGCGGAAATGGCCTACTGCGTTGCACGTCCTTCCAACACCAGCCAGAGCAAGCCAAAGGTTCAAAGGTTACACATGTATAATCATCCCAAACTTGCAGCTTGTGCCATTTTCGTAAACACGCCGTTCAGCTTCAGCAAGTTTGCCGGGGAATGGAACTCCACGACTGCTCCATCATCAAGGACTAAAATCCTGTAAAATATTATAAATACAAACAATACAAATTTATACAGGAACACTGCAGTTAGTCAGTCTATGTCCTTTTCTCCCTTTCTATGGTGACTAGTATAGTGTGATTATTCCGTTTTTTGTTAAGTTGGTCAGTCTATAAAACACCCTGTCACCCTCTCTTCTACTATAATTTCGTATCACATTTGTAATTCTTTTCCAATCCCGATAGGTGCATAGGGCAACGAGGACGAACGAAGGAACGAAAGAACAAACGAGGAAAGGAACGAAGGAACGAAAGAACATAAACCAACATAAGACCATACCAAGTTACAAATGAACAAACAAAGGACCACCCGACCGACCGAACCAACGAACCAAACTTGAGACTGGTCAGACCACCACCCCTCCCCCCCCCCTAGCTAGTTTACCGAGGAACAAAATGGACCCTTTTCAGCGGAACTTGACTTACAATGCGAAATTACAAATTGCTCTAATAAAACAAAATAAAGCCGATAGGCTATATTAATTTACAATGCTGACAAATTAAGGTAACATCTCGAATCCGAAAATCATATTTTCTGTATGTCAGCCTCAAAGGTACCCAAGCCGTACGTTTTCATTTTGAGACAGATCACTGGACGGGGGACTACGTTCCCTATATTGCGCATTATCAATGAGCGTGTGGGTTATTATAAGTTTATTCAAGTTTTACGTGTACAGTTGGAAGATACAAGCTCAATTGCTCGATATGACGTGTTCATCTGAATCGAGGCACATTTTGAGCTCGAGACCATCATCTTTTATCAGTAAGTTTAGGACCGTTATTTGTGGTCCTGTTTAGGGACTAAACCCACGACTATCAGAAGTAACCTAGTGGCGACATGTACACTTTGTACTGTGCATCTCGACAAAAACGCATTTGTATTTTTAAGAACCGTTGCAGTTTCCACTTTTCGGAGTTGTTCTGCTTGGGGACGTTTAAAGGTCCAAAAAAGAAAAAAAAAGGGAGGAATTAGGTTGGAATAAAAAGAAGAGCGAAGAACTTAATTAACCTTAGCGATCATAATCCATGATGGCGTTGAGCCTGTGAGCAATAGTAAACACTGTGCGGTCAGCAAACTCTCCCCGAATAGTCTGCTGAATTGGCTGTTCCGAAATTCAAAAGGGAAGTGGGACGAGTTTCAAATTTTGAAGTAATCGATAAATTGACACCATCACATGAAAGATAACATTGCGATTGGTCGTTGGACCACGTTTGATACTTTTAGGTTGAACAGAGACCAAGTTATGGACCTTGAAACATCAGGGGCACAAAACGAATCTGTTCCTCACTTTATCTGTTCCCCCGAGGTATTGTGCTGGCTGGCAAAATATCAGTTATTTACTGGGGTTGGTTATGAAATTTCTTACTGCTGATGGTTCCGTTTGGTAATTACTGAAGCGTGGTAGCAATGTGGGTGTTGCTGGCTGGCAAAATATGGATTGTTTTGAGACATTTTGTGCCCCTGAAACATTAGAGACATTTGCTTCAATTTCCATAACTTGGTCTCTGTTCAACCTAAAAGAATCAAACTTGGTCAAACGACCAATCTCAATGTTATCTTTCATGTGATGGTGTCAATTTATCGATTACTTTAAAATTTGAAACTCGCTCCAGTTCCCTTTTGAATTGCGGAACGGCCAATGGGTTTCCTCCAGAACATAGATTGGAACTCCTTGGGCCAACAGGATATCGGGTAAAAAGTGTCCCCATTTAGGAGTTGGAAAAGTTCATGTCTTTTGGCGATGATTGTCGGCTTAGAAAGTTGAGCGATTTGAGAATGAAATAAATGTAATGCCGAGAAAGTGGGTGCTTGATCCATAAGAGGTCTGTTACAACAAGAGGAAGAGATAAGAGTAGTGTGAGTGTGGAAATAAATCGTATATGTGAAATAAGTCGTATGAGTGTTGAAAAAAGATAGTGGAATTAGAACAAATAAACATCGACAGTGGATAGGAGCATAGAGAGTAGAAGATAGTAACCCGGGTGTGAGAAGGATGCATCGACAACCAGACTCAAACATAGTTGAGAATCATCAGGAGCAAAGCACAACTGACGGGGTTGTTTCTAGTCTGACGTCAGACCTTTGCCCGACAACCCCTTGTCGAGATCCAGAGCAAAAAGAGAACGGAAAATGAGAAGAACACAACAAAGAAAAAACGGGAGGGTGGAAAATGAATGTAGACAAGAGGTTGAAAAAACAACTACATAATTTATAACTATAGATACGAAAATAATGTGCTAGGGCTTGCATACATATGATAACGTAATCAAACAAGAGGATGACAAAAAAACCGTTGGGAAAGATTCATTGTAAAAGGGGAGAATGGGGTTATGCAAATGACATCTAGGGATAATTAACTATGTCCCTCTCCCTCTCTTACTGCCTTCTTTCTTTCCGTTGTAAAAAAGACAGCGAAATACGTACTAGCTCGGAAAAACCTATCAGAGAAACAAATGTAAAACCGAAACAAGTGGGAACCCAGTAAAAGACGAAGTAATTGTTTTCCAATGTTGCGGTAAAAGGGTTATGCGCGCGGGTGTTGAAACCAGGGGGTCAAAAAATGACTAAAAAATGAAAACTAAGGTCACAAACAATAGAAATATAAAAAGATGTGTTTGGGAGCGGTTACCGAAAGCTCTTCGAAAACCAAAACACAGGGACATAATCGCAATTGCTGGTCACCCACATGAGCAGGTGTAACAGGGCATTGTTTAGCATCATCCAATCAGTGTGGAGCAAACAGCGTGACGGTTGCTCGTGTCCCACGAAATCCCGGCCGCGCTTACTGGTCGCTTGAAAAGCTGTATTTCTCGAGAATTATTCGGCGGTTAGCGCTTGGACTTTGAATGCATCTTCGATTGAATGCCATGAGAAGAAGCATCAACCTTTCAGTTTATCTGGTGTTCGATTTGGAAGCCGGGCGATTCTAATTTCTGGGTGAAAATCGGCTTGGCGCTGGAGTGGTCGAAAATGAGCTTTCCACCCTTGTCTCCTTCTCAGTCAGCCTCAAAGGTACCCAAGCCGTACGTTTTCATTTTGAGACAGATCACTGGACGGGGGACTACGTTCCCTATATTGCGCATTATCAATGAGCGTGTGGGTTATTATAAGTTTATTCAAGTTTTACGTGTACAGTTGGAAGATACAAGCTCAATTGCTCGATATGACGTGTTCATCTGAATCGAGGCACATTTTGAGCTCGAGACCATCATCTTTTATCAGTAAGTTTAGGACCGTTATTTGTGGTCCTGTTTAGGGACTAAACCCACGACTATCAGAAGTAACCTAGTGGCGACATGTACACTTTGTACTGTGCATCTCGACAAAAACGCATTTGTATTTTTAAGAACCGTTGCAGTTTCCACTTTTCGGAGTTGTTCTGCTTGGGGACGTTTAAAGGTCCAAAAAAGAAAAAAAAAGGGAGGAATTAGGTTGGAATAAAAAGAAGAGCGAAGAACTTAATTAACCTTAGCGATCATAATCCATGATGGCGTTGAGCCTGTGAGCAATAGTAAACACTGTGCGGTCAGCAAACTCTCCCCGAATAG
>OX419337.1:7739573-7747073 GCA_948470475.1 Galaxea fascicularis
TGTTGGGAGAATACAATCATTGGAAGGGAAAGTAAGATTGGTGTTAGCATGAATGTGGACTGTTGGTGAAAACTTGTTTTCTGTGGAGCACGCTGTTTGTTAAGAGTAATGTGTGGAGCTTGGTAGAGTTGCAGTAGGCTTTCGAACGTTTGGGAATATGATTGTTGTGGTATTTATGGAGGATTTTCTGTACTATTTTGTCAGTTCAAGTGTTTGTTGTATTTTGTTCGGTAGTAGACAGTCATGTTCATGTTGGAAGACGGTAGTGGCTGTAAAGGAGCGTATATTTTGGAAGATGGCTGATGTTTGGAAGGACTGAGCTGTTCAATTAGGATGATGTTGGTAGGTAAATTGGTAAGGTTGATAGAAGACATTTTCTTGTTTGGATTGTAAACCACAGATGATTGCGTTTAGTCACATCAAATCTGAAAGGACATGGGAAAAAGGGGGAAGGAAAACGTAAAGTTAAAAACTCATTGGCATACATGCCAACTCTCCCGGATTACATGTATCTGGGAGTCTCCCAGATAATGTGACCATTGCAACAGACCTTATTACAAACAAGCATTCCAACAGACCTCATTACAACCAAGGTTACAACAGACCTCATTACAAACCAGCATTACAACGGACCTCATTACAACCCGGGTTACAACGGACCTCATTACAACCTGGGTTACAGCGGACCTCATTACAATCCGGGTTACAACGTACCTCATTACAACCTGGGTTACAACGGACCTTATTACAACCTGGGTTACAACGGACCTTATTACAACCTGGGTTACAACAGACCTCATTACAACCTAGCATTACAACGGACCTTATTACAACCTGGGTTACCTTATTACAAACCAGCATTACAACGGACCTCATTACAACCTGGGTTACAACGGACCTAACTGCTTGGTGCTTTTTGAGGGAGTAGGAGGGAAAAATTGTTTTCGGGGTTTGTTTTTTTTTTGGGGTGGGGTAGGAGGGAAAATCATTTGGGGGGGGGGGGGGTGTAAGGAGGCTGGGAAAAAAATCTCCAGAGGTTGGCATCTCTGCATTGGTATTATATAGGCAAGGTAATTGTCATTCAAAAGTAGTATATAGAGGATGATAACTTCACAAAACTTTAGGGGAATGAAAAACATTTTTGGAAGGGGGGGGGCGTTTAGGCGTTATGAGGCTGTGTTTATAAGAGTAAGAGATATTAGCATCTAAAAGTAACAAATAAAAATAAAGAAAAAACAAGAAAATAACCTGTGGTGATGGAAGTGTGCAACACTTGTACCAAGCAAAGTGTTGACTCGGACTAAGTGTTGGTCATATTGAGCAGATTCCAGTTCACACCAGGTTTAAGGCCGGACACGCTAAAGATAATTATGGAGCTGTTTTGAGATTTCCCATAACCGTTTTGTGGTTCAGACTAGAACAATCACATTGCAAGTAAAATATAAGCGGCCTGGAGCCCATAACCAGGAGAATAAAACTGTGATATGTTCGTGTTTTTGCAGTGAATTTTTACATAATTATTAAATATTTTATCTTATTCTTTTTAACCAACTAGAGGCCGTAATGGCCTTCACTCGGGCTTTTCGAGTTGCAAATGGATGTTGTGGATGATTTCCGCACAGCCTAATATAAAAAATTTACATGTATTTTGTGACTCAAACTCGATTTGTTAAAGCATTGGGCTGCCTGTGTGAGTACGTGCCAGCGGAAATAAACACGACAGGACCGTGGGAACACAAACAAGCTTAGTTTTCTGCTTTTCTGTGACAGACTTTTTAGCTTTTTCACTGGTATCCTACTGGGCTCGCGATCACAACGTCTTGCTGGAACATGGCATTCACGTTTGTCGTTAAAATACACAAACTTAGCATAACGATATCTGAATTCCTTTCTATATTTTATTTTCACTAAGGCATCACGTTGAGCATGTACAGATAACTGCATTGCCTTCTCAAATACCTCGCATTTTTTCTTAGTAAAAAAACACTAAAATTGAAAGAACAAAAGACAGTAATCCCAAAAGGCGTCTATTGTTACTTCTATTGTTTCCGAAAAACAAAAGACTGTATGCGGAAATCTTACCCGTGGGTTCTTCATCACCCAACATGGACGCTTTCCTGTTGCTGTTGTTACCACTGCTGTTCGTCTTTGTTCCTCTAATCTCATCATCAACGGGTATCTTGTATTCGCCAGCACCTAAACTGTTCGTGTCAAAGTTTCCACTCAACTTCCTCAAGGAACATTTCTCATCGGTAGTCAAAGCCTTTGTGCACTTTTTGTACTCATTGATAGCTTATTCAGCTCATTTGATCTCATAATATTTTTCACGTTTGCTTCGAGTTCGCGGAGCGACCCGTTTCGAAATGTACGCTCACCATCATCATTTATGTGGGTCTACCGCGAACGGCGTGTGCGTTTATAAGTGGTTTGAGCGTATTGGATACGACACCTTTTGCCATAGCTGTAGACAGGTCAACTTTTTCCTTTGAAAATCCGTAAAGGAATCCACAGTTGCTTTGTGCCTTGCTTTTCAACACACAAGACAAGCGTAAACAGAACGTAAACAGGTTTTTACCGGGTTTTACAGGGTTTTACAGGTTCATCGTTAGCGCCTGCGCAAATACGCCGGAAATGAGGTTTGTGGAAAACAACGAAAAAAAAAAAGACGACGAAGAACGGACGACAGATTTAGACTCGGGCCTTCCACAGGAAGCCCGAGTAATTAACAATTACGTGGCCTTAGAACACTATATTAAACATGTACTAAACTGTTAAAACAAAAGGCAAACGGGGCACGATTTTAACAAGACAAAAAAGGGCTAACATAACATAGCATTTAACTACTTATCAAGATTTGAAACAAACGAAACCCAGTTTGGAAAGTGGGAATTGCTTCGGGAAATGGAAGGAAGATTCTTTCTCTTCAAAGGGAACAAATATCAGATACGAGGACTAAGTGACATTTGGTTTTCAGTTATATTGGTGGGCCATCCTCGGGGGGCGTGTGTCCGGTTTTAAAATATTTCTGAACCGGAAAAAATCCCAAATGAAACAAAACATGTGTTTTATTTCAGTAAATTAAAAAAAAAGTAAAAGTGAGCCAACTCTAAAACAGCGGTTTTAAAACAAGCCGGCGACCGGCGGAGTTCCGCCGGCAACGTGATTGCATGTCGCCGGGTACTCCGGTCATAGCAATCAGCTAGGGCCTTGCGGCCCCTTACTTGTCACAGCCGCCTACTTTTTCAGAGTCTGACGCCTACTTCAAAACATTGTGAACCCCCCCCAAAAATCGAGTTAAAAGCAACAGTAATACAAGTAGCTTTTAACGTCCTGTGGACTGGAATTTGAAACTCAAAAGATCATGCAATCTTTTGTTTTTTTTCCCTCAACCACACTGGTTCGTTTTGACTAGCTGAGTCGTTCGTTCCGATACCAAACAAAGTCAAAAGCAACTGCAACCGGAGTTGACCAAGTTAAATTTTTAACTTAACACCTCTATTTAGTTTTCAACTGGATTTCTTCGCACTTAGCCAATCTTGTCATTTGTTCTTGCCTCATTTTATTGGTTAATCAGCTAAGAATTCGAAAACTCTTTGCTAGCCATCTTGTGGCTGGCCTGCGTGTAGACATCTCCTATTTTCATTGTTGCGGAGTACAACAAAAGAAATAGGAGACGTCTGCACGCAGGCTACCACGTGGTGGCCCCCGTCAACCAATGACAAGACAACATGTCATCTCTTTCAATGTGGTCATATTTTGTTGTGATTGCGAACTTAAAAGGATAGAATCATCGAGTACGGATTCAGTAGATCAGTCGCCAGTTTGCTAAAAGCACTTGCTGTGACCAAAAGTTGGTAAGTTTACAAACATATGAGTGTTATTACAAGCTTGCTGTTTTCCAACCTGCGTTAGTTAGATTCATTCTGATAGGTTGGTCAAAGATTTACTAATGGTCAACTTACAGACTGACTTCTGATCCATTAAATCGAGAAAGAGTGTTGTAGTTCCAATTTGAACGTTATCTAATAATAAATGAGTTGGAAGAGGCGGGCAGAAAGGAGCACGTTCTTCATTGATTTCGTAAACGGTCTTCCCACCAACAATTCTTTACTTAAGATCGTTTTAAAGAGCTGGTTGCTGGGCCCGCCAACTTAGTCAGTTTTACACTTTTAACAACAAATGGTGTTTGAAAATGATATTCAATGTTACTGAAGCTATTAACTCAGTTATTATTTCATATGGTTTTAGATTTTAAAAACACATATATATGACCTAGATCAGCTATTTGAAAAAAATAGTTTTCAGGGCTGAGAAACTGAGTTTGTTAAAATCTTTTCATTGTTGGTCATCTTGAGCATCGGATTTCAGTTTTGATTCAATTCACAGCAGGTTTAAGGCCGGACACGCTAAAGATAATTATGGAGCTGTTTTAAGATCTCCCATAATCGTTTTGTGGTTCAGACTAGAACAATCACATTGCAAGTTAAGCATAAGCGGCCTGGAGCCCATAACCAGGAGAATAAAACTGTGATTTGTTCCTTTTTTTTGCAGTGAACTTTTACAGATCAAATATCAGTATTTTTTCGTACATTCTTTCCAACTCAATTACGTAGTCTTAAAACACTGTATAAAATATGCAATGAACTGTTAAAACAAAAGACTAACGGGGCACCATTTTCATAAGAAAACTACTTATCAAGATTTGAACGAAAACCCTTTGGAAAGTAGTAATTGTTTCGCGAAATGGAAGGAATCTTTCTCCTCAAAGACCGCAAAGAGAACAAATATCAGATACGATGACTACGAGTTGAAGTGACATTTGGTTTTCAGTTATATTGGTTGGCCATCCTTTGGGGGTGTGTGTTCAGTTTTATAAGATTTCTCGGAATTTTCGGAAGTCACTTGGCGAGTTAAAACCGGAGAACAAAACATGTATTTATTTCAGTAAATTGAAATAATAAGCGAGAAAACTGATAGCCGGAGTTCACTCTGAAATCGGACTAAAAGCAAAAGTAATACAAGTAGCATTTAACCAGCTTTGGACTTGCTAGAATTTGATACTCAAATGACCATGCAATCTTTTCTTTTTCTTTCAGCGACCACCGGTTCGTTTTGAACAATAGCTGGGTCGATCGTTCAAATCAAAGAAAGTGAAAAGCAACTTTAAAACCGCAGTCAGTGAGCCAAGTTTAATTTTTCATTTAATACATTCCTTTCGTTAGTTTGGTTCAAAACTCAGTACAGTACTGTGTTTGTGAGGTTTATAGTCCTTACTGAACGTCTTGAAATCTTTTTCCAGTTATTGTTTTGGGTTGAGGTTAATTAGTTTTCAACGGGATTTCCTCCTCCATAGCCAATCTATTCACTTGGTAATCATCTAGGAATTCGGAAACTTTATATGCGAGTTATCACGAGTTGCCCTCGTTAGGTAGTGTCAAGTCCACATGTCACCTCGTTGAATGTGGTCATAGTTTGTTTTGGTTGCGAACCTAAAAGGATAGATCATCAGGTGACGGAATCTAGAGATTGGTCTTGGACAAAGCGTTTGCTATTTACTCTCCTTAAAGGCACACAAACAGAATGAAGAGTTATAAAATCAAGAAAAGCAGTTCAGGATTTGTTCACTGTTGGACAAGAAGACAAGACAATTTTATTTAACTCAGCTCAGTTTTACATGACCTATAGGTTAAGTTTACATAGGCAACTAAACACAGTACAGCTAAGGAATAAAAGAAAATTGTAACAAATAAAATAGAGAGCGATTGGGATCATCCAAATAGCAAAGGCTAATCTAGTGGATGACTCCTGCAATTAAATACAATTACGGACAGATCACCCCTGATTTATATTCCACTTGGTGTTATCCGCAACCAACTTTTGGACAATAAAACAACCAAAGACGGTTTAGTGATAGGCTTCTGGTACTGATTATGAGGCTTTGTGCTCGTGTTCTTCTTTCCTAAACTATATCAAGTGAACATACGTTACTCCTTTTTACTTAATGCGTTGCTTAGTCATTAGTCCTGCGGAAATCATTGTCATTTAATTCGATTATTCAGTTTCTTCCAGTAAACTTACCGAAGAAGATGAAGTTTTCCGGAATCTTTCTGGTTTTTGCTTTGTTGTGTGGGGCTGCCACATCCGCTTCAGGTATGTACAAACGAACACAAGACACAGAGAAAGCCGAATAGCGAGTCAGGGTTTTCGAAAATCCAAATAAACGCACAAATATTGACAGACTGAAGTTCTTTCGTACAACCATATATTTACTAAGGTGTACACATTCCCGTGTGTCTTTCTCGGAATTTTCCTTACATAAATTAGAAAAAAAACAAGTTAATCTAATAATACTCTCTAGATAGTCTTCCATAAATGTCAGTAGACTACAGTCAACTTCACTCATTTGTTCTTCGCAGCCACACACACCACACGAATAGGTCAGCCAGCGCCGGCCGGATTTATGAGAAGACTTTACTAGAAGGGCGAAGCAACTAGCTACGCTTAGTGCACACATCTAACGAAAAATGGTTTCACCTACACTAAAAATGCCATTCGGTACATTGTCACGAACAAATTAATGATGGGAGTGATCATCGTAGTTATGATTTTCGTATATTCACACTCTGAACAAATTAATGTATGTCGTCGGTTGGATGTTAGTTGACGCAGTCCACAGCTTGGGTTAGTGGTAAACGCATTGAAGCGTTTACATGCTAGACAGGATCAGACCCGCCTTCCCGGGGTACCCTGTCTACTTGCCCGAGGCACCCTCCTGGGGGGACTATCTTTTTGCCATGTAAACGGCTCGCCGAGGTGAGAATACCGTTATATTCAGCGTTATGTTTCAAGGCAGCTTTTAACATAAACTGCCTCTGGTGACTACGTTTAATTAGTAGAATGCAAAATAATAACCTTAGACACTGAAAAGCGGCCGTTAGCGGAACGAGTGATGGAAAAATCAAATCTTGCCACCAAAACGTTTCTTTTGTCCGTCATCGAGTTTGTTATGCTTGGCGGCCGCTCAAAAGATAGCCCACTGACTATGCCGTTGGCGAGTTGCATGTAAAGGCGGCCTTTGTTTTAACCCTTCATGCCGGGTAGCCCAGTTAGCCTGGTCACCCTGCGTCCATGTAAACAGGGCCTTAGTTAGCGTTTGAAAGTCCTTATCTCCCTCTTGTCTGGTCATTCAATTTTTTTTGAACGATTGATTTTTAGGTACTTTTCAATTTAACATACTTATAATCTTATACAGGTTTTTGAGGTCCTTACCCTGATTGCAAGTTTAGAAGGTCTGAATGGGGTTAACCGACTAGCGACAAAGGGCGAAAATAGTACTGACTGCCAACAAAACGAGGAAAAGAATTACCGACTAGTGATAAATAAATTAACCGACAACCGACATGGTCCGACGTTATAGGGATGTTTGTGTTCAGAAAGAAGAACATTTTAAATTTATTTCTAGCTAAGGGAATGTCCAGATCCTCTGGTGGGCTCTATTTC